>CM060956.1:143073752-143606252 GCA_030765055.1 Mantis religiosa | reverse complement strand
AGTTACAAGGAAAATATAGTACAATAAATTTGGAGTACCTATGGTTTGGTGCGAGCCGAGAGATCACGTAACGATTGTCACTTTTCTTTGACAGATATCAAGGGATTCTCTTCAAAGTATGAACATTGCATTCATTATCCAAACTTGTCATTCCATGCAGTTTAATGAATACTTAAATTCTATTATTTCCTTAGTTATTTGGTGGAAATTAATCAATTCTTCACACTAACCGTGTATAGGCTAAGATCTTTGATAGGTAGTCAACATGAAAAATTCAATGCCATAGTCGGAATTTGAACCACGGATCTCCTTTGAAACACATACTAAGTACTTACGATGGTAGGTCGTAACAAATGGTGTGTCTCGGATGCGAGAACCCCTAGTGGTTTACCGGGAAAATATACGAGTCAAATGGAGAATTTAATGTCATGTCGGCATGTTGGCCATGGTAGCGCAATGGTTTAGAGCGGCTGGACGGAAACCAGGAGATCCATGATTCAAATTTCGGCCATGGCATTGAATTTTTCATGTTGACTCTATCTACGAGGGTGGATCAAAAAGTTTCTCTTTTAATTGCCAAGAAATTTGTATCCAATTTACATAGCTTGAAAACTACAACATTCACGATTAATTTATCACTATTCAATATAATCTCCGTCCTTTTCCACAGTTTTGGTCCACCTTTTAACTAGGGCATGTATTCCAGTGTGGTAAAACACACGGTCTTGCTTCCTAAGCCATTGACGCACGGACGTTTTCACAGCCTCCTCATCTTTAAAATGAATCCCACGATCAGCTTCCTTTAGTGGCCCGAACAGATGGAAGTCTGATAGTGCCAGGTCAGGGAGGTAAGACTTACCATCCCAATTTCTCAACTTCTGCAGTGGTGTAACGGCTGGTGTGTGGTCTTGCATTGTCATATAAAAGAAGAACATCCGCCAGAGTTTTTGTTGAGCGAACTCGGCGAAGACGTGCTTTCAGCTTTTTGAGAGTTCTGACGTATTGTACAGAATTTATTGTGCATCCCTGCTGCAAAAATTCAATCTGTATCCCAAAACATTGACGCCATAACTTTCCTGCCGACCGCTGAGTTTTTAATTCTTTTTTCTTCGGTGACGTTGTGTGAGGTAATTCCATTGACTGCCTCTTTGATTCAGGTCAAAAAATGAACCTATGTTTCGTCTCCACTAACAACAGTTTCCAGAAACTCCTCTCCCTCCAAACTGAAGCGCTGCAATGCTATTGTTTCCTTGTTTCTTTGTTTTGGGCGGTTAACATTCTTGGTACCCAACGTGAACAAACTTTTGAATAACCCAGTTGTTGAATAATCGTCATCACACTGTCTTTACTGAGGGAGGTAATACGACACAATTCACCTGTTGTTTCCCGGCGATCACCACGAATGATGTCATCGACTCGTTGAATGTTGCATGGAGTCACTGCAGTCACCGGCCTGCCGCATCTGCCAATGGTGTTTGCCCTTCAGCTTCGTTACAGCGACGAACCCATCGTGTAACAGTGCTGACATCCAACATTGCATCACCATACACATTTTTTAGCCATTCGTGAATGCGAATTGGCGTTTCACCTTCCGCAGTCAAAAATTCAATCACAGAACGCTGTCTAATACGAATGTCGATGTCAGCCATTTTGCAAGAGGATGCAATGCTGCCACCTGTTGACGTAGGAAGCTACTACTGCAGAAGATTGGAGAAGAAGGTTTGAGGAATTGCGCCAAATTCAAAGTTTTCGCACAACTTACTTATTTAAGGAAGAAAAAATATGAGGCATTACTTTTTGACCCACCCTCGTCATGTTCGGTCTATCTTTCTGTATAAATCCTATAATTGTTATTAGATCCGAAGCCTTTGTTTCAGTTTTTGACCTTATTTGCTCTAACATGTGGCTACTCTGTTTCCAGATTAGTTTCCTTATTATTGGTAATTACACCTGGGATAGCTGCCAGCGCCAGTCATTTGCATTAATGAAGCGTAACAGGGTATAATTAAGGTTGAGTGTTACCGATTCCTATTATTTTGATGATTTTGGCAACGATCGATTTTATGCTAATTGGAGCCCAGCAAGGAACTGAGCACGCGGTCATTGCAATGCGTCCTTTTGGCTGTTCATTACTGTTATGTGAAACAGTGCTGAATTATATTTATTTATGAACAAATTTCATTTACTTGGGCTCCTTAATGTAGGTTATCTTCCTTTACTATCTTCCTTGCTTATCAACTTTACATCTGCTTTGCTGACCTTCATTTTTCTTCGAAACCTTTTCTGTTATGCATAATGTTTTACATTCGTAATTAATTTCGACCCTAAGCTTGTCCTACACGTATTTACAAGGGCTGTTCAATAAAAAATGATCATAAATTTTTACGGTCATAATTTTTCGCACTAAAATTCAATTTTATTATATTCTGTTAGCTTATTAATATGAAACAAACAGGCCACACAAGTTTCATGCCCGATTTCACCAACAAATGTTAAGACTTAACACGAGCTTAGCAATAGTTAAAACAAAAATTGCATTTCACCAACAAGTGTTAGCGTAACACTCGTGTTAAATCTCATGTTAAACTAACAAGCCGAACTTCTAATGTTAAGTCCTTAACAATTGTAAATAGTCAAGATGGCGAGCATGAACACAGCTGTTGATGTCGATTTGCTATATTTAAGACCGTCTAAATGGCATTCGTAATAGAGTACGGCCTATGAGGAGAAATCATTTTGAGGAGCTATCCGAAGAAAATTGTTTACGGAGGTATAGACTGTCGAAACATGTTGCTATGAAGGTTACTGCGGAAGTACAAGAGAGGTTAGAACATACATCGAAAGGAATATGACTCTCGCCTTTGCTTCAAGTATCAATAACCTTGCGATTTTATAATTCACTGAATTATGTGCATAATATACTGTCCACCTGCCGTCTTGAAACGTTCAGGTCACTTGCCCTTCTTTGCTCCTCGTTTTAAATTTACGTAATGAAATAGAATATACATCGAAAGGAATATGCCGATCTCGCCTTTGCTTGAAGTATTAATAACTTTGGGATTTTATAAGTCACTGAATTATGTGGATAATACATTGTTGACCTCCCGTCTTAAAACGTTTAAGGCACTTGTTCTTCGCACTTCGTTTTAAATTTACGTAATACTGACAAGTTGTTTGGTACTTGTAGTAGTGAATTAAATTCGTTTCCAATATTTTCCCCGCGACATCTTTCTCTTTTACATTCAGTGCATCCGTCCTCTTATTTTCCACCATATACTTACACTTCGTCACCATTTCAATTAACAATTCTTTTTCCGTCGATGAGAAATTTGTCTCTCGGCTTTATTTATGATTTTGTCCATCCGCCACTTTTGCAGACGAAAATGAAAACAAAAGCGCATCGGAGTACGTTCAGAAAATCATCCATAGCCTTCTATAGCTGTGATATTTACAAGTTTCTTGGCGTTAACACAGGTTTGTTAACATTTTAAGAAAACAGGTTGGGGAAATGCAAGAAATTTGACATTAGTTTTAGCGCTGTGACATTTGTTAGTTACATTTGTTAACGTCGATTTTAACATCTGTTGGTGAAATCGGGCATCAGTGTTGGTACTCCTGGTTACTGCCTGTAAGAACCAGGCAAGTTCAGACATGTTCTGTATCGCCTACCGCTACAATGGAGGTAACACGCGAGGAACAATACGCGGCTTTGAAATTCTGCTTTGGTCTCCACAAATCTTCAGTTGAGGCCAATACAATGTTACAGGAGGCCTATGGAGAGTCTATTCTTCCCTACAGCACAGCTCGAAGGTGGTTTAAAATGTTTAAAGAGGGGAGAGAATCAATTTGAAAGGAAGGCTAATACCGAAATTAAAGGATTGAAATAAGTAAAGAATCATGATGGATTTCAAAGGATTGTTGGTTCTTTGTTACCACTTGCAGGGACAGTTGAGTCGAATAGCAGTTGGGGTGAATAGTTGTTTTAACAAAACAAACGTAAGAAACAGTGTCCTTAGCAGAGTTCTAAAGGTTAGCACTGGACTTTGTTTGAAGAAGGTATTCTTCGGATCCTTAATAATGGCATGGCCGTTAATAATAATAATAATAATAATAATAATAATAATAATAATAATAATAATAATAATAATAATAATAATAATAATAATAATAATAATAATAATAATAATAATAATAATAATAATAATAATAATAATAATAATAATAATAATAATAATAATAATAATAATAATAATAATAATAATAATAATAATAATAATAATAATAATAATAATAATAATAATAATAATAATAATAATAATAATAATAATAATAATAATAATAATAATAATAATAATAATAATAATAATAATAATAATAATAATAATAATAATAATAATAATAATAATAATAATAATAATAATAATAATAATAATAATAATAATAATAATAATAATAATAATAATAATAATAATAATAATAATAATAATAATAATAATAATAATAATAATAATAATAATAATAATAATAATAATAATAATAATAATAATAATAATAATAATAATAATAATAATAATAATAATAATAATAATAATAATAATAATAATAATAATAATAATAATAATAATAATAATAATAATAATAATAATAATAATAATAATAATAATAATAATAATCAATGAACAAAATAGGGAATCTTTGTGTGAAAAGAAGGCTTCCAGAAGTGAAAGTCACACACCCACGCGCAGCTGTGAGGACACTCAGTCAGTCCTCGGCGTGAAGCCGATTAAGGCAGTCCTTTTCTTCTGTCTTGGTCGAGGGCAGACCAGAAGTGATGAGAGAAGATATTTGTCGGTTCATATGTACGTGAAGAACGAATTAAGTTTATCGAGTAATAAGCATTCCACCTTCAGTCTCTCTGAACAGTGATATATTGGTAACCCTTTGTCGACAACTTTTAGTTTGAAGTCCTGATAAAAAGAAGCAGTCATTAATCCAGTTTGATACGGGGATTCCAGTGTCATTACAACTATCCTTCTCATCCATACTCACGCATAACCTGGGAGAAACCTCATTGCTTTACCCTGCGCTAAACACTTTGCTTCAAACTGTCGCCCCAACGTGGAACTCTTTGCTCGCCCCATTAAAAATTGTATCAAGGTGGACCCAGTGCTCCAGTTACTGCTCTTACGGAAGAAAACATGAACACTGCTGCTGTCATTGTGAGAGGGGATCGACGAATTACCTTAAGATCACTTTCTGAAATACTGAACATTTCATTGGGTGCCGCCCACACGTTGGTGACAGAAACATTACACATGAGACGTGTTTGTGCCCGATGGGTTCCAAGACTGTTGATTCCCGATTAAAAGGACATTCACATGCAGGTCTGCATGAAGTTAAAGTTGATGCTACAGGAAGATCCGGAGTTTCTTTCAAACGCAATCACTGCTGATGAAACTTGGCTACATCATTTTGATCCTGAGAGCAAACAGCAAAGCTCAGTGTGGAAATCTCCTTCGTCACCAACCCCCAAAAAGGCAAAGTTGCTTCTGCTGGGAAAGTTATAGTCATCTCATTCTTTGATAGGTATTATGGAATGATTTATGAGCATGTTGTTCCTGCACACACTGGACAATATTACAGGTATGTCCTGAAAGCATTGCAAGTCCATATCAGGCGCAAAAGACCACATTTCTGTAAAGCAGGCTGGATGCTGCCCCACAATAATGCGAGGCCGCATATTGCCAATATTGTTGCTGAATGTCTTGCAAAAATCGACGTGAAGTGCATCCCTCACCGTCGCTATAGTCCGGATTTAGCCCCATGTGACATTTTTCTATTCCCTAACTTGAAAAAAAGCCTTCGTGGGGCCCACTTCGGTAGCCTAGATGGTCGCATGTCTGCCACACGTTCAAAAGGTCTCGAGTTCGAATCTCGGTCAAGATGAGTTACCTGGATAAGGTTTTTATCCGGGGTTTTCCCCTATCCTTCAAGATGAATGTCGGGTAACTATAAGCTCCACGGACCCTGGACTCATTTGAGCCTCATTTCACCTAATGCATTCATTCACCGTCCGATATGACTTAACGTTGGAGGACGTAAATTATAACAAAAGAATGCCTTCGTGGGAGGCATTATCCATCATCAGAAGCTGTGGTAAAGGCTGCGGAGACGATTTTGAAGGATCTCTCAAAAATGGTTTCCAGCATGTCTTTGAAAACTGGCAGAAATGCTGGGACAAGTACATCGCATTCAGGAGAGACTATTTAGAGAAAGACCATCAAAATTATGAGGATGAGTAAAGGCACGTTGTCAAAAAAATGTTCATTCTTTATTGGACAGCCCTCGTATTTACTACAGTATGTTCCATTGCATGTTAGGGTCAGCATCTTTACATGAAAACTTTATGAAATATCGGGTGAGTACAAAGTATGTACCAATGCCTTGTAACCCAGCTGTTGCAACTTTAGGATTGTGTTAGATCATCGACTAACTTGGGCTGATCATATTGAAAACATATGCGGAAAAATTAGTAAATCATTATATCTCTTAAGATATTTTAGCAAGTACAACAATAGAAATATCCTAAAATTAATACACTATGGATGTATTTATCCATATCTAATCTATGGAATACAAATATGGGGTTCAGCAGCCAAAACACACA
This sequence comes from Mantis religiosa, assembly GCA_030765055.1. Taxonomy (NCBI): domain Eukaryota; kingdom Metazoa; phylum Arthropoda; class Insecta; order Mantodea; family Mantidae; genus Mantis; species Mantis religiosa. The sequence goes on along the minus strand of CM060956.1, from coordinate 143,599,585 downwards.
TGCCTAAACTGCTTATTTACCAAAAAAAAAGTTGTTAGGGTCATGTATAAGCTAAAAGCAAGAGAATCTTTCAGGGATACCTCTATAAATAAAAAAATAATCACCATCTACTCTCTGTATGCTTATACAGCTATAATGTTTATTGTGGACAAGTATAATCCAGTTAAAAACAATCAGGTACATGAACATAACACCAGAACCAATATGAATTACTATAGAGATAGTGTAATTAAAACTGTCTCTCAAAAGGATGTACATATACTAGGAATTAAGCTTTAAAATAAACTGCCATCTGATAGCTAGCATCTCAAAACAGCAGTTTAAATGGAAGTTAAAGGCTTTCCTCATAAATAAATGTTTATATAACTTAAATGAATTATGACATTGCAGCTTTAATTATACTTGAAAGTGATAAATTCATTAAGCTGATTAAGGGATCATGTGTAGAATTAGTTTCTAATGCTGTAATTGACTCTGTAAATTAGATTCTAATGTTGTAGAATTGACTATGTACAAGTAGTACTAATGATGAAAAATTGACTGTGTCAGAAATTGTAACCAAAAATCTATTGACAATATTTATTTGCTTTTTCTACCTTAGACTTTTGTTGGATCCTGTATCTGTTACAGTTTTTAGTCTTATGTAACTTTTTATATTTATCTTTGTATCTTGAACTGACGTGTCCTATAAAATAAGTATTATGTTCCAAAGGATGAAATAAATACAATACAATACATATTTTTAGAAAACCTGCCCTCACATTACTATTACAAATGAACATTAGTTCTTTGTTTTAATGGATACATTCTTTTTTCTCACTCCTGCAGTCCTCCAGACTCACAACGTACAAATACCCTTTCAAACTGCAATTTAAATTTATTAGGACATCACTGCTTGTGTACTGAGCAAAGGAAAACGTATCATCACTTCAAAATGAGAAGGTTTGAATTAAACAATACAGTAGGCGACTTCATGATGTGGCTTTGGATTGAACAAATACAGACAAAAGATAAGCTAATAAGGGGTTGGGATTTTATTACGGTGGGTATTCGGTACGTACAAATACATGAAATGCTGACCTTAAGATTTACTTGCTGACTCAGGTCCCCTGCATATATACATTTATACATTTGCGTCATATTTAGAGCAGTTGGGGCATTTCCAACGAGCCGAGTTATAAGCCTGAATGCTGAGTCTGCAGAACCTCCTCTGCAGTACAGGAGCAACATGTTATTAACAAATTATGGCTGTGGACTTAATTGCATGCCCACACATCCATCGTTTCCGCCGTTCTTTAATACCTTCATGGACGTGCGTTATAGGAACACTTCTATTAAGCCAAAGCCACCTGGTTTTCGTTTCCGGGAGCTCCTTAGACATCTTGATACTGAAATGCCCAAGATATATCCTAGGGGGGAGAGGACATACCCTCCTTGGTTGTGCAGAGCGTCCCCGGTTGATCTGGGCATGACTAAATATGATAAAACTACCATGTCTATGTCTAGTATCCGCACATGTTTTTAGAAGTTTTATCGCGATATCAGGGCCATTTTGTAATTTATAATGATGGCTCCAATAACTCAAATGGTGTTGGTTGTGCTTACGTGTGTGGAACCGAACCGTATACATTCGGATTCCCCACTAGCACTTCCATTTTTACTGCAGAGCTTTATGCATTATACCGGGCCATTTTACACGTACGTCGACGAAAGTTGGGGGACTGCTTAATCCTGAGTGATTCCCTCAGTGCACTTCAAAGCCTACGGCAGCTGTACAACTACCAGCTATTGTGCAGCGTATACAGGATGCCCTCCACGGTTTACACGCTTCTGGCGTTAGATGTGTGTGCATGGATCCCTGGACACGTAGGCTTGCGGGGGATTGAAATGGCGGACTCAGCAGCCAAGACGGCTGCCATGAAACCCAGGGTTCGAGTACCATCTGTGACATCGGAAGATTTTACGGCCGTATTGCGGAGAGCTGTGCAAACCTGCTGTCAGAAAGAGTGGTCCACTCTCCGCAATAATAAACTTAGATCTGTCAAAGAACTTCCGATTCCCTGAGTTACCTCCTGTCGGTCATCTCGTCGCGAGGAGGTGAGTTTGGCTCGGTTAAGAATTGGGCACTGCTTTTTACTCATAGTTTTCTTTTTAAAAAGGAGCCTTCTCCACTGTGTCCGTTTTGCAACGAAGCGTTATCTGTACGACACGTGCTGCTAGAGTGTTTTCACCTAGCAGACCTTAGGACGTCTCTGCAGCTGCCGGCCAGCTTTACAAAAATGCTAGCGGACGATAACGTAGTAGTGGAGAAAGTTTTTAGATTCTTTTCGAGATTAGATTTTAGGATTTAGCAAATAGAATTTATGGCTTTTTAGATGACATTTCTATTGTTTTTATTTTTTTATCGCGTATGTATTTTTTGTAATTCTATTGACATATTTATAGTGTTTTAGAGGAATTTATATCTGGCTTTTGCCATGACCAGTTTCTTTTAAACAGGGCGCTGATGACCTCTGGAGTTGAACGCCCTTATAATCATCATCATCATCATCATCATCATCGTCCCCAGCATATAAGTCTTTGGTTTTCCTGAGCAGCTTCGTGTTATTTATTCTTGACCTTTTCTTCTTTAACCCTAATCCACTTTTCTCTTATCCTATATAAGAAATCTCCTGTATATCTATTTTCTTTTCTCTCATTCCCGTTAACATGCGTACCGCCAATATCTGTTTATTTATTTTTCTCCTGTAATTTGTTAACTCCTTACATTCTATTAAATAATGAACAGTGCTCTCTTCATCTCCAAAAAATTCACATATCCCTACCTCATTACTTCTCAACCCTTTTAGATATATTATTCCTACTCTCATCCATACTATGCCTTCTCTTCCAGTTTTGTCACATTGTTCTATATACTTTTCCCTACCCCATTCTGTCTTTAATTTGGAGTGGTTCCCCTCCGTGTGGGATGGATTTATACCACACGATGCGGTGATATATCTGAAGTAGGATTCGTTCCTCGGTCTTCCTAATTACTTATCACATCTAATCCACAGTTTCCTCTACGACCGCAGCTTTTCAGTACGCATTGGTGGAAAGCTTTCATCCCCACGTAATATTACCGCAGGTGTCCCACAGTGTTCTATCTTGGCCCCGACTATATTTAATATATACATTTCTGATATTCCTGACTTAGCTCCGACTTCTTTAGCTCCTTAGGCTGATGACACAGTACTATATTATTCTCATGTTAATCTCCAGCACGCACAAGTAGTACAGCTCTCTTTATATCGCCTAACTCATTGGTTAAGCACCAAGCTCATTGAACCATCAGAAAACCAAAGCTAAAATCTTCACTCTTCGCCGATATACTCCGCTTACTCCGTTGTGTCCCTACAGGAACAATGGCCCTTGGCTCCCCACTACAACTCCCGTTAAATACCTTGGACTGCTTTTGGACTCCCGACTGACCTGACGTGCTCATATCGATCATCTTATAACACTGGCCTCCGGGCGACTTTCAAAACTCTCACCTTTGTTGCATCGCCGTTCTAGCCTCGGCCTACAGTCTTCATTGTTACTCTACAAATCACTCGTTCGTCCGCTTATTACATATGCCTGTCAGGTGTGGGGGGCCGCACACACATGTCATTTGCGTCGTCTTCAGGTCATACAGAATCGCTTCCTGCGCATCGCTACCAACGCTCCATGGTTCATCCGTAATCATCAGCTCCATCACGAACTAGGACTGTTACCTCTTCACGACTACATTCGCGGGATCGCTTGTCGTTTCTTTTCCACGCTGCAAGAAGTTCCAGGAGCTGTGCATTATAACATCGGTGTCCGCACGCGCCAGCCCTCACGCTTGAAGAGGAGACTACCACAGGACCTGCTTCTAAGTGATACATCTGATTCGAGTGATTCTAGTGCTTGATATCTGTCTCACATCTTCAATATTGACATAATTTCTCAGAGTGTATTATTGGAGTTATAACTTAATGTAGTTAGGGGCGGCCTGTTAGCCTACCCCTGAGTGCTATTGTTTTTATTGTACTGTTACCTTCTTTTCACTCTGATCTGTAAAGCATTGTACTGCTGATCGATCAATAAAAATTATATTAAAAAATGGATTCGTTCCGTCATGAGGTCTACGTCCCACACGCGCAAAAGTTTCGCGCTCCCTCGGTGTGGCGACGCATGTAGAAGCCAAACTTACCTTGATGTAGGAGCGATGAACCTTTCGTCTAAAAGCCGTGAAGATGAAGTTCTCGAATATTTCTATAAAGTTTCTCTCCGGCAGCTGCGGCGAGCGATAAGATGTTAAACTTCTCAGGCGTGGCATCGATACAAAAGTGATTTCACTTTTGGGCAACTATGGAATAAAATAATATACACCGTTTCAGTTTACTTGGAATTATATTTCTCGACATCATTTTCTTCTCTACATGCGACCTTTTCCACTTATGTATATAGCCCTTTACTATATTTTAATTCTCGCTTTTTATTTATAAATGATGCAACGGTTTTTTACTTCAATTATTTATCGTAGCGTCGTGTCTTCGATGTATATTTTAAACGTTTACTAAACGTTCATAAATATTGAACTCCAATAACTTTTCGTGGTTACTTTTACCGAAAACGGGTCTACCCTCTTCGAGAGTTAAAGCCAGAAGAAAAAAATTAAGAATAAAATCATTGGTTCTTTTTTCTGTTTTGGATGCTAAGTTACCGTAATACTTAATTCTGATTGGTCCTGGGTCACAATTTGGGATTTCAATAAACCTAAGCATTTTTTGCATCATCTATATGGCCTTCTTGGTTATTAACTTACGTTGAATTACAGTTGGCCATGTTTACTGCAACATCAGCTTAAAATTGCTTATAAAATTTCAACGATTCCTTTTCTTCTATACTTTCACATATCTCTTGCCTATCCATGTCTTGTACTCTGGTTCTCACTTCCTTCCAAAAACCGTTATAATTTGTCGCCTCTGCTCTCCATAGATCTCCCATGCCTATCCTTAATATCAAGATTCCGACCACCAACTTATTGTATTTTTGATGCTTCTCTGTTGGATTCGGTACGTACACCACCATGCTGGACCCATTGCTTCTATGCCCCCAAGTGGGGATATCCCCGGGAGGAAGGATGAGGTGAAACAGACAGAGGGCAGCTGACCCAAGGAGCCACGACAGTACGGAGGGCAGGGTCCTTACAGTTTACTTGGATAGAGACTTCCCCTGACAGGCCAAGGCAACGGATACGCTCCACTACTGCGGGACGGCAACGAGCCTATCAGCCGAGCACTAATGGTCTCAAGGCAGGCCATCCGAGCTCTTAAGGTCCCAGGCAGGCGATCCGCGCGCCTAAAGGTCCCAGTCAGGCGATCCGTGCCTTAATGGGCCCAGGCAGGCGATCCGAGACCTAAAGGTCCCAGTCAGGCGATCCGTGCCTTAATGGGCCCAGGCAGGCGATCCGAGACCTAATGGTCCCAGTCAGGCGATCCGAGACCTAATGGTCCCAGGCAGGCGATCCGAGACCTAATGGTCCCAGGCAGGCGATCCGTGCCTTAATGGGCCCAGGCAGGCGATCCGAGACCTAAAGGTCCCAGTCAGGCGATCCGTGCCTAAATGGGCCCAGGCAGGCGATCCGAGACCTAATGGTCCCAGGCAGGCGATCCGAGACCTAATGGTCCCAGGCAGGTGATCCGAGACCTAAAGGTCCCAGGCAGGCGATCCGAGACCTAATGGTCCCAGGCAGGCGATCCGAGACCTAATGGTCCCAGGCAGACGATCCGAGACCTAATGGTCCCAGGCAGGTGATCCGAGACCTAAAGGTCCCAGGCAGGCGATCCGAGACCTAATGGTCCCAGGCAGGCGATCCGAGACCTAATGGTCCCAGGCAGACGATCCGAGACCTAATGGTCCCAGGCAGGTGATCCGAGACCTAAAGGTCCCAGGCAGGCGATCCGAGACCTAATGGTCCCAGGCAGGCGATCCGAGACCTAATGGTCCCAGGCAGGTGATCCGAGACCTAATGGTCCCAGGCAGGTGATCCGAGACCTAAAGGTCCCAGGCAGGCGATCCGAGACCTAAAGGTCCCAGGCAGGCGATCCGTGCCTTAATGGGCCCAGGCAGGCGATCCGAGACCTAATGGTCCCAGGCAGGCGATCCGTGCCTTAATGGGCCCAGGCAGGCGATCCGAGACCTAAAGCTTCCAGGCAGATGATCCATGCCCTAAAGGTTCCAGGCAGAGGATCTGAGGCATAATGGTCCCAGGCAGGCGATCCGCGCCCTAAAGCTTCCAGGCAGATGATCCGTGCCCTAAAGGTCCCAGGCAGGCGATCTGAGACATAATGGTCCCAGGCAGACGATCCGCACCCTAAAGCTTCCAGGCAGGTGATCCGTGCCCAAAAGGTCCCAGGCAGACGATCCGAGACCTAATGGTCCCAGATAGGCGATCCGAGACCTAATGGTTCTAGGCAGACGATTCGAGACCTAATGGTCCCAGGCTGACGGTCCCGAAATGGCCCCAGCAGAGGAGCTGAGGCCGGCAAACGACCTACCGGAGGAGGAAGTAGTTTACCTTAGAGTATATCATCTTGCCATGCACCGCCGAGACATCCGCCGACACTTCTACCCTGAAAGAGACCACCAGATGAGAGATGATGTGAAATGACAATTGAGATGAAATGGAGGGACAGGAAGTTCGGGGAATGTAATTAACCTACCCATAATTCACTTAGCGATCCGGAAAAAACCCGAAAAGAACAATGGCTCAGGTAGTTCGGCCACGGGAATAGAACCCGGGCCTCCCGAATGCAGGCCACAGGCGAAACCGCCTGAACCGTCCTGCTCGGTAAGCTAATGAGGACAACAATGCTTACTTCATTTCAAAATCTTCCTAAAAACTAATGCAAATAAAGTAGTATAACTCACACATCACTATTTTCTCTATCATTGAGGATGCAACCAGTATGTTTGGACGGTAATTTTTACTAATACTTAGCTTCTAAAACAGCGTAAATGCATTGGTACATGCAGGTTGCTATCCCACTTGGAACCCCCTGGTACCAAGATTTACGCAGTTTCCTGTTTACTCTGAAGAGAAATAGAGGTGATAATTGGCCCAGCTTTTGCCGGGCACTTTCCAAAAATTACACAGATAGATGATACAGACTTGTCAATAAGACCACAGCAGCACAGCAGCTTATCCTTTCAAATATACTGGAGCGGGTAAACATGGTCAGCGGATGTGTTGTCATATTTCTTGTTTCTCGCCTAAAATATGTTCAAGCTTCCTCATTGCTCATTATCTGGTGGTCACTCTCAAAATTAAGGATAGACAATGCATTATTCAGAACGTATCTATGCTGCGTCCTTTTTAATAATGAAGATTTAGTGTAGATCCATTTTATTTAACCATGCTGCCATCTATCGGCGAACTGCTGGAATCGTGTTGGAATGACCAACCAGTATAAATTGCTATTATGGCAGATCGTGAACTCCCGGGTGGGAGTTCACCTGTGGGAATTCATGCCACAGAGGAGGCTTTTCCTGATACCACTCATATTTGTTGTAAGGTATATATATATTAGTGTCCTGCAGAGCTAGTAGAAGGTGTGCTAGATCACCAGGCGGCTCCACCGAGGTTTCCGAGCCCCTCCCGTCGGGAGTGGTTCGGATTGGGTTCGACTCGAGAGGCAGTGTGTTCCCGACACGCGCAGGAAATCGGGTACCTCCGGCCTGGCTGCGGCCGCCCGGAGGAGGTACAGGGTTGCCTCATAAGTCCCGGGTACTAGCCTGCAGAGCTAGTATAAGATGTGCTAGATCACCAGGGGGCTCCACCGAGGTTTCCGAGCCCCTCCTGTCGGGAGTTCTTCCGATTGGGTTCGACTCGAGGAGCAGGGTGTTCCCGACACCCGCGGGAAATCGGGTACCTCCGGCCAGGATGTGGCCGCCCGGAAGGGCTAGAGGGTTACCTCATAAGTCCCTGCAGTGCTAGTAGAAGGTGTGCTAGATCACCAGGCGGCTCCACCAAGGTTTCTCGGTAATCTTCCCTGCGAGGTTGACGTGCGTAAGTGGCGTATCCACTTCTATGCCGTCTTGCCGTTGTTGTCGATGCGGGGGAGGGGCCTTTTAGGAAACACGGTATTGCCCTATGGAAAGAGCCCGGGGTTTTCCATCGCTCCCGGGTAGGAGGAGACCAGGATCTTCGGACTTTGGGGTAGATCCTCTGCATACAAATGTCCCTACTGGCGTTTCGCAATTTCTTTTATATCCTCTACTTATATTTCTGGAATGAACAAGACGGCACTATAACCTTCTAGTAACTAACTTTATTTGTTTCCGCAAGCTCTTTATCTCCGTGCTACACTATCTGTCTCCTTATCTCTCCGCGCCGCACCCTTTGTGCGCCCAGCCACAACAATGCTGGCTATAATACAAAAAATCATAATACATCGGCATAAGTTTCGCACTCCCAAAATAACAAATCAATCTCTTTGGGGAAAGACGAATATTCTGCAATCCTCAATAAAATACTATTTTTAATATAACACACATATTCATTTGTTTCTAATTTTAGAAATGGATCATCCTTTAAAAATATTTAGCAAGTTTCTTACATAAAGGGTTTTGTCTTCCAGGAACTTCTGTAGTACATGCACAGAAACAGAATAAAGGTTACTCAAAGCCTTCCACACTGTTTCAGTATGAACACAGCCGCAGCGCTAGTTATGTGACAATTTTCTTCCATAGTTAATTCATTAATCCATAACTACATCGCAGGTGTCGTTGCCAGGGACGACATACGCAGTGTTGTTGGCCCCTTGTTCTTCTAAACTAGTGGTCCCAGACACTTTGAGATGTAATCGGAAGACCGAAAGACCTGTTACATACACAAATAGTGTAAATAATGAATTAATTCTGATATTAGCACAGTACCATTAGCTGAACTGTTTACCTTATTTCTATACCCACTTGCATGTCTTCCCTCCGATTATATGTTCGTACCGGCTCTAGGTAGTTGAAGACTGAATTATCAGACTATCGCTAGTCTGATATTTTGCATTTGAATTGATCTGATACAAACGTTTTTTGTCCTTCAGTACCATTTGATAGAAATTGGGACAAGTCACATCCTTAAAATGTCTTCCAGAAGAACAGACTTGATTGTGTCCAATTGGAGTCGGTTTGTTTCATCCGTCCACAGCGTGTTGCATGAGAAGACATAGAAGCATTAAGTCCAGGTAATGTAAGGCAAAAGCAGACAATTTTCTCCATTTCACTGTAGCTTATGTTTCCCTTCCTGGATTTTTTATTATCATCCATCGATCAGCAAGTATGCTTTACAGATGTTTGTTATTGAGAAGGCTAGTAAAAGTATACTTAAGAATTGAGGTAGCCGTAAAGGAATCCTCTAGCCAAATGGCAGGATCACTGTAACACATATTGAGGACTTTAAGTCCTACTTATCACTCGTTTGGGTCGTCTATACCGGAGGGGTCACTCAGGAGAAGATCTTGTGGCAGTCTGCGCTTGAGGCGAGTTGGTTGGCGATTGCGGGTGCCGTGATTGTAGGTAACAGCTCCGGGGATCCTAGAGATGGTAAAAGAAAGGTAGTGTCAGCGGGCGGATTTACTGGAGAGGTCATTCAGGAGAAGATCTTGTGGCAGTCTACGCTTGAGGCGAGTTGATTGGCGAGTGCGAGCGCCGAGATTGTACGTAACTGCTCTAGGGACCTCCTGGAGATGGTAAAAGAAAGGTCGTGTCAGCCGGCGGATGTACTGGAGAGGTCACTCAGGAGGTCTTGTGGCAGTCTGCGCTTGAGACGAGTTGGTTGGCGAGTGCTAGCGCCGGGTTTGTAGCTAACAGCTCCAGGGACCTCGTAGAGATGGTAAAAGAAAGCACCAGCCGAAGAATGTACTGGAGAGGTCACTCAGGAGGTCTTGTGGTAGTCTGCGCTTAAGGCATGTTGGCGAGTGCGAGCTCCGCGGTTGTAGGTGACAGCTCTGGGGGGCTCCTGGAGATGGTAAAAGAAAGGTCGTGCCAGCTGGCGCATGTACTGGAGAGGTCACTCAGGAGAAGATCTTGTGGCAGTCTGCGCTTGAGGCGAGTACGAGCGCCGAGATTGTAGGTAACAGCTCCAGCGACCTCCTGGAGATGGTAAAAGAAAAGTCGTGTCAGCCGGTGGATGTACTGGAGAGGTCACTCAGGAGAAGGTCTTGTGGCAGTCTACGCTTGAGGCGATTTGGTTGACGAGTGCGAGCACCGAGATTGTAGGTAACAGCTCCAGTGACCTCCTGGAGATGGTAAAAGAAAGGTCGTGCCAGCCGGCGGATGTACTGCTGAACAGGTAGAAGACCAAACTCATGATGTGGTTGTTGGCTTCTGATGCACCATGAAACATTTGTAGCTATACGAAGCACCCTGTTTTGTATTACCTGCAGTCGGCGGAGATGAGTCTTGCTGGTGAAATGGTAAAATAATTCTCTCCATCTGTCCACAATTTTACACTTTCTACTGCTCCAATCAGCTACCTTCTGTTCTGACGTAATATATAATTTAATATGCACATATTCATCAAACAGTTCTTTTTCGATACACCAAGCTTCCCAATATCAGTTCAGTTTCTCTCACACATTCCTCTATTTTACCCCAAATAATAGGTAAGCCCGGGGAAACCCACTGCATTGTGAGAAAATGTTTGAATGATAGATTGGCCCATTCCTTAATGTACTGAATTGCAGTTGTACAGAATTCTGAGACGTCGTTACTGAATGTATCTTCTACAGTCAAACTCTCACTACAATAATTATATGGTTGCTGTTTCACATTATTTTTCAGGAACATTTCCCTCTGGCGCAATAGAAGGTCAATTTCTTTTATCACTTCAAAACCTGTTGCCTCTTCACGCTCAATTCTTTGTTTGCACTGAGAAAAGACTGCCATCTGTGACTGCAAAAACAAGAACAGGAAAGATTCGCATTGGATATCTTTCTTGTGATTAAAGTGCAAAAGTATTCAGCACTAATAAATATCTGAAAAACCTGGACATTCAGCGTCGCGGGTAAAACTATTCGGAACCCTGGGATAATTGAACAAAAGGATAAAATCCAGGACTGTCCCGGTAAAATCGAGACATCTGGTATCCCTATGCATTGGCAACAATATATTGCATAATGCTGAAATTTTGTACAACTGTGATAATCTGGTAATAAAATATTGAATTATGCCTACCTTTTGGACACTAGGTTATATATACCTTACAACAAAAATAATGAGTGGCATCAGGAAAAGCCTCCTTTGTGGCATGAATTCCCACAGATAAACTCCCACCACGGAGTTCACGATCTGCCATAATAGCGGTTTATACTGCGCGGTCATTCCAACACGATTCCAGCAGTTCACCGTTAGATGGCAGTATAGTTAAATAAAATATATCTACACCAAATCTTCATTATAAAAACGTACGCAGCATAGATATGTTCTAAATAATGCATTCTCTAACCTAAATTTTGAGAGTAACCACCAGATAATGAGCAATGAGCAAGCTTGGACATATTTTAGGTGAGAAACAAGAAATATGACAACACATCCGCTGACCATGTTTACCCGCTCCAGTGTATTTGAAAGGATAAGCGAGAGCCTATTAAGTTATGTGGTTGCCATGGAAATGGATCTCTAACATCAATCTGTGTAATTTTTGGAAAGTGCCCGGCAAAAGCTGGGCCAATAATCACTTCTATTTCTCTTCAGAGTAAACAGGAAACTGCGTAAATCTTGGTACCGAGGGATTCCAAGTGGGATAGCAACCTGCATGTACCAATGTATTTACGTTGTTTTAGAAGTTAAATAATTGTAATAAATATTTATTTAATTCATCGTATTCCTTTTGTTCCATTTATACCCCGACTTTAGCTCCGATAGTCATATCGGCGGCCGTTCTCCTCTGGAACACATCCAAGGGGTTAATTCGTATTCGTTGGGTTTTAATCATTACATCACGCACACATTCGCACTCTCATTCATACTTCCAGGCTCTGGGGAAGATTGGGAATTAGGTCGGAGAAAATTCCCCATCCCCACCGCCGCGACTCGAACCCGGGATCCCTAGCAGAGCAGGCAGACGCTCTACAATATATCGTATTATTTTACTGCATAGGCACCTTTTTCCATTATATTCCTGGTCTACTTTGTACCTTATTTTAGCTATCGTGGAGTTATCCTTACAGAATATCTTACAAAAGGCCAAACCGTCACTGACAGATACTACTGCAATCTTCTGGACAAGTTACGAGAAGCTCTGATTAATAAATGACGCGATATTCTCTCCAAAGTTGTTCGTCTTCTGTCTGACAATACACCAGCTCATTCATCTCAAGTTGCAGTTGACAAAACAAGAGAATGTGGCTTTGAGATCTTACAGCATACGCCTTATTCGCCTGATCTTGGACCAAGTGACTTTTTCTTGTTCCCGGAAACGAAGAATCCGTTGCGTGGTCACGGAATTGACAATACAAATGACGTCATTCATGAAGTAGAAGAGTGGTTCAAAGCGAATTTACAATCAAGGCATTCGGAAGATGAAGAAACGCTGGGGAAAATGTGTAAATCTGGATGTTGACTACGTATAGAAGAACTAACAAGCACATATCAACACAAACTCTGTATCACATTTTAAAGTGTGATAATTAAACTTTACGACACCCCCTCGTAGATTATATAATTTTGGAACATTTCTGAGGAGTAATGTTTGCTTGACGTAGGAAATGAGTGTATCTGTTGAGAGCTATGGAGTAAAGAGTGTTAACCAAGTACTATACATAAGATATCTTTATTCGCTTAAATGGCGTAATGTACGACGGCTGTTCAATAAAGAATGATCACAACTTTTTATTGACAACGTACCTTTGCGCATCCTCATGACATCTTCCTCAAAAGTCTCCCCTGAATGCGATGCACTTGTCCCAGCGTTTCTGCCAGGTTTAAAGACATGCTGGAAACCATTTTTGAGAGATCCTTCAAAATAGCATCCGCAGCCTTCACCAATGCTTCTGATGATGGATAATCCTCCCACGAAGGCGTTTCTTCAAGTTAAGGAATAAAAAAGTCACATTGGGCTAAATTTGGGCTATAGGGAGGGTGAGGGATGCATTTCACGTTGATTTTTGCAAGATATTCAGCAACAGCATTAACAATATGTGGCCGCGCATTATCGTGGTGCAGCACCCAGCCTGCTTCACGAACATGTGATCTTTTGCGCCTGATATGGACTTGCAATGTTTTCAGGACATCCCTGTAGTATTGTCCAGTTACTGATGTGTGTGCTGGTACAACATATTGATAAACCATTCCATGAATATCAAAGAGTGAGATGACCATAGCTTTCCCAGCAGAAGCAACCACTTTTGCTTTTGGGGGGTTGGTGATGAAGGAGATTTCCACACTGAGCTTTGCTGTTTGCTCTCAGGATTAAAATGATGTAGCCAAGTTTCATCAGCAGTGATTTCGTTTGAAAGAAACTCCGGATCTTCCCCTAACATCAACTTTAACTGCATGCAGGCCTGCATGCGAATGTCCTTTTGTTCGGGAATCAAGTCTTGGAACACATCGCGCACAAACACGTCTCATGTGTAATGTTTCTGTCAACAACGTGTGGGTGGCACTCAATGAAATGTTCAGTATTTCAGAAAGTGATCTTAAGGTAATTCTTCGATCCTCTCTGACAATGGCAGCAGCAGTGTTGATGCTTTCTTCCGTAAGAGCAGTAACTGGAGCACCGGGTCCACCTTCCTTTGAAATTGATTGTATCTCCTCTTTAAACATTTTAAACCACCTTCGAGCTGTGCTGTAGGGAAAAACATACTCTCCATAGGCCTCCTGTAACATTTTATAGGCCTCAACTGAAGATTTGTTGAGACGAAAGCAGAATTTCAAAGCCGCATATTGTTCCTCGAGTGCTACCTCCATTGCAGCGGTAGGCGATACTGAACATGTCTGAACTTGCCTGGTTCTTCCAACAGGTTCTTCCAGGCAAGGACCATGAGTACCAACAATGAAACTACTACGGCGTGTTTGTTTCACATTAAGCTAACAGAATATAATAAGACTGAATTTTAGTTCGGAAAATTATGAACATTCTTTATTGAACAGCCCACGTATTTATTGCATCCGAAGATTAAACTGCACTACGAGCTTGTGCACTTGCAAATGCAGGATGTGAATCCAGTTCAAAGAAAGTCTTCTGTCTCCTTTTTTGTTTTATATCCTGTTTTTATGTTCTTTTCCCAACTGGCCTTAATTTGCTCCGGACACATCCAACTTAATCTTCAGATTTGGTCCTGTGTAGCCATTCGTTTTCCTGTTTGTAACGTCACACTACAAAACGTTCAACAAGAAGTGACCGCTTAAAACTCCTGCAATCTCAGCAGAGTTCCACAACAACGTTTCTCATTCTCTCATTGATCTATATTAAAGAGATATTTGGTAACTTATTTGTGATAAACATAATTTTAAATCCACTGATACTGTACATAAATTGACTTACTGAACTCTCAACTCCTTCGCAAATGTTTTTTGTAATCCATTACGTGAACTTATTGTATTTTCTCTGTCAGAAACTATTACATAAATATTCTTACACAATCAATGTAAAATGATTAAGTTGAATCAATATGACACACGTGCACTTCTACATTTGTTTATGGCACAAGTCAATTTCCTTATCATAAGGTCATGAGAAAACATGGGAATATGTTGTGTTAAAAGGTTCATTTACTGAGATCAATATGGCGGAGATGAAATAACATGGCCAGTTCAACAAAAATATCTTTTGACACAAGTTGGGCACTACTATGCTTTTCTTCAGTTCTTGCTGTCCCTTCAGTAATGTCACACGTAGCGGAGCAGCCGATTCTTTCTTCCACTACACTTACTGGAGCGTTGAACATAAGACTTATCTAAACTCTCGCAGTATTAGGACACACTGCACATCAAAACTGTCATGAATAATTTTCCACACACTACCATAACTAAGATGTGCCTCATTCATGATCATTTGGATGGTTGCTCGTCTGTCTTCCAGTATTAAACACTCGTCTTTCTTCACTGTGACATCATCGTCTGTCATTGACGGTCTACCAGCTCTTGGCTCATCTGTCAGAGACATGTGACCAGTTTGAGAACTCCTTTTCCACCTTACATTAGTGTTATACGATGGGCAATCATTTACATAAACAGCCGTCATCTCATTTCCCAGGCAGTTTTTCCCTTCAAATGCAAGAACTTGATCACACTACGAGCCTTAATTTTCTCCATCTGACACCTCAGTCACTTCTGTCACACACTGTAAAAATTCAAAAGGACTGAAATTAGTGAAACTATCGATATTAAGTCCCAAGTGATCAATAATGACAATGAAAGGTTTTCATAGATTTATCTTAAAAACTACCGGGTTATTATTAAAACTTCACGACACCCCATCGTAGAACGAGTACTGAAGAGTAGCCTTACTTCTTTGAGTTATTATTCTCTCTTATTTTATGAAAATTACTACTTGGAGCTTCCCTCGCTTTGAAAGTCACGCTTCGCCACTGCTCTCAGTCACCCTGGGAAACAAACACAAACCTTTACTAAAAATTACTTTCCTTTCTATACCTTAAAACGTGCTTTCCCTAAGAAGTATCAATATTTGATGTCTGGATTCAATACTGTTGAGACAGTTACAGAACTGGTTTGCTTGCATAAGGGATTCAAGCGGAAGAAAGGAAAGGAGGTAGAGAGAGGGGGGAGTTTTGCTCGGAAATGTTTCAGATAAAATTTAAAAAATATTGTTTATTGTGATGGGAAACAGAGGAGTATCCGTTCTCCGGAGACGCTCTGGCAGTAAGAAAATTCACGATTTATTTTCAACTGTTCTGTTTTGTAGAATCAGACATACCTGTATATAACCTTTACAGAGCTAAAAGAAAGCTTTCCCACCAGCATTAAACATTAATCTAATGAATATTTTGATTATATAAATATTTCAAATAATATTAGTTCCACAGTCACTTAAACGTGCCGCTTTTCAACAATACTTCAAAGAAGATTTAAGCAAATACTCGTACAAATGGATGAAGTAAATAAAAATAAATAAATTCTGCTTTATCTTTGTCTCGGTATCTGGAAGCTACACAGAGACCTATTTTTACAATATTAATTATTTTCTTATTTAAAATACAATTTTACACTAAGACATTAAATGGTTTTTGCAGATACATGTTATAATTACATTATAAAAACTAACCTAACTAGCTACTATCAGTAACTTTACATTTGCACGGAAAACTAAACGGAAAAGGTACGTAGAAAGACTTTTTACCTACTTTTATTTACTAAATCTCACGTTACTGTCCTATTACGTTGTGTAATTCTCTCAGATCTTCTAATTTGTGGTGACTGATTTCGACACTGGCCTGTAGTACTTGGTTATTATGTTCCCTTGTACCTTGTTGTTTATATTTCTGCATAATTATAGTGGAAACCTTCTCTGCTGCCGTTTCTAGTAATTTGAAGTCATTTGTGTTTCTAACTACGTCCCATACATATATACTTTCTAGCTGTTTCCTTTCCTCACGTAAAATTTGGTCATATTTATGACATTCAAATAGGACGTGTTCTGGAGTGTCTTCTAAATTACATCGATCACAATTACTAATGTCAGACCTTCCTTTTTTCTTAAAGTACACATTATATGGTTCATGTCCCGTTAAGTATTGGATACCTAATCTTGTAAGTACTATATCTTTTAGTTTTAATCTTTCATTTATATTGGGATATAAACTATAAGTTCTTCTTCCTTGAAGTGATGTATCCCATTCATGTTGCCAATTTCTGCTTTATTCCTACAATATTCACATATAACTTGTTCAATTTTTAAAAATCTTTTCTTTTGAGTCAATAATTTGCTGCTCTCTGTTTTATTACTAAGTCTATAGGCCAAATTGCCAAACATATTAAAAGAGCTAAGAAATGCATGAAATAATCCAAACAGACTTGGCTTGTAGTATCTATGCCCCAAATGGAGTATCCCCGGGAGGCAGGGTGAGGCGAGAGAACACAGAGGGTGACCATGACAGTCTAGAGGGGTGGGTCCCTACATTTTACTTAGATGGAAACTTCCCCTGACAGTCTGGGACAACGAACAACTGAAACAGTCCCACCACGATACCTGGTTGTGGAGAACGGGAGACGTCTTGCACCGCCGAGACACCCGCCGACACTTCAACCCTGAAAGAGACTACCGAGTGATATAACAACTATTATAAAACACACACACACACACACACACACACACACACACACACACACACATACACTACAAGTGTACGAGGGCTGTTCAATATAGAATGATCATAATTTGTTTACGGTCATAATTTTTCGCACTAAAATTCAATCTTATTATATTCTGTTAGCTTAATGTGAAACAAACACGCCGTAGTAGTTTCATGGTTGTACTCCTGGTTCCCTCCTGTGAGAACCAACACTGTAATGGATCTAACACGCGAGGAACAATATGCTGCTTTAAAATTCTGCTATCGTCTCAACAAATCTTCAGTTGAGGCCTATACAATGTTAGAGTTAAGTGCAGAAGTTCTACTCCTATTAGTCCTGGATACGTAGGACCAAGGAGCCGGGCCTCCTTCTACCCGGGAGCGATGGATACTCCGGGGCTGTTTACATAGGGCAATACCTGGAGTCTATAAAGCCCCCCCACCCGCTGAGCACATCGTCAAGAAGGGTGGAAGTGGATACGCCACTTACGCGCGTCAACCCCGCAGGGAAGATTACCGAAAACCTCGGTGGGGCCGAATGGTGATCTAGCACACCTTCTACTAGCTGTGCAGGCTAGTACCCGGGACTTACTAGGAAAACCTCTACCCCATCCGGGCGGCCGTAGCCTGGCAGAAGGTACCCAATTCCCCGTGGGTGTCGGGAACACACTGTCCCTCGAGTCCAACACAATACGAACAACTCCCCGACGGGAGGGGCTCGGCAGCTCGGCCCGAGGTTCCTCTAGTATCGTCAGAGGTACCAAGAGTCCGCAGCGTCCGCACCTCGGCAGCTGAAGGGGACGGGTCCCCTCCCATACGGGAGGCCTATGCAGAGTCTGTTCCTCCCTATAGCACAGCTCGAAGGTTCTTTAAAATGTTTAAAGAACGGAGACAAGCAATTTCACCCGGTGCTTCAGTTACTGCTCTTACGGAAGAAAACATCAACACTATTGCTGCCATTGTGAGACAGAATCGACCAATTACTTTAAGATCACTTTCTGGGTGCCACCCACACGTTGGTGACAGAAACATTACACATGAGACGTGTCTTGCGCGATGGTTTCCAAGACTGTTGATTCCCGAACAAAAGGGCATTCGCCTGCAGGTCTGCATGCAGTTAAAGTTGATGTTAGAGGAAGATCCGGAGTTTCTTTCAAACGTAATCACTGCTGATGAAACTTGGCTACATCATTTTGATCCTGAGAGAAAAACAGCAAAGCTCAGTGTGGAAATCTCCTTCATCACCCACCCCCAAAAAGCAAAAGATGTTGCTTCTACTGGGAAAGTTATGGTCATCTCATTCATTGATATGCATGGAATAGTTCATCAGCATGTTGTACCTGCACACACATCAGTAACTGGATAATACTACAGGGATGTCCTGAAAACATTGCTCAGCAATGCTACACGGTGAGAATATGCTGAGTGAACGCTTTCTCCTCCGGCGGGACGGACTGCTGTCTCCGAGCCGGCCTAGTGGGCGGAATCAGGAACGCGGAAGGCGATTTTGCAAACCTGTCTATAGTCTCCCTGCTCTGGGGGTCAGCAGAATACCCCATATGACGTTTAAGTAGTCAAAGTGAGATAGAATTATATGATATTTATTTGTACAGTTTCCATTACATTTTCACTACAATGACCTTGACATCAAACAAGCACTATTATATATCCTGTACAAATACATGAAATGGTTGACCCTAAGATTTACTCGCTGACTCAGGCCATAAGCCTTTGGTTATCATCAGCAGCTTGATGTCATTTCTTCTTGACCTTCACTTCTTTTACCCTAATCCACTTTTCTCTTAACCTATACAAGAATTTTCCTATACATCTAATTTTCTTTTCACTCATACCCGTTAACGTGTGTAATGCCAATATCTCTTTACTCGCACTGTCCCATTTCTTATCTCATATTTTTCTCCTGTAATTTGTTAACTCCTTACATTCTATCAGGTAATGAACAGTGCTCTCTTCATCTCCACAAAATTCACATATTCCTACCTCTTTACTTCTCAACCCTTTTAGATATATTATTCCTACTCTCATCCATGCTGTGCCTTCTCTTCCAGTTTTGTCACATTGATCTATATATTTTCCCTACCCCATTCTGTCCTTCATTGCTTATAAAATTTCAAGGATTTCTTTTCTTCTATACTTTCCCATATCTCCTGCCTATCTATGTCTTGTCTCTGATTTTCACTTCCTTCCAAACACCGCTATAATTTGTCTCTTCTCCATAAATTTCCCATATCATTCTTTCCAATTCCGACCAGCAACTGCTTGTGTTCTTAAGGCGGGACGTATGCAAATATTCAGGGTCTTACATAAATAGCCATAACATCCAAAGTTTTCAAGTCAGAGAAGTGAAACTTAGTACACTTATTTAAGATAATACAATTAATATGCACAATTTTTTCATAATTTTCCATTGTTTATAACTAATGCTACATATTTTTTCTATATGCAGAGATATTTACAAAGCTAAGCCCATTTTTTTCAAAATTCACATATGGCATCTTTCTGAAATTTGGTATGTTATTTTAAAACACACTAAAATGAATTTGTTGGATTTAGATTTCTCATTGAAGCTGTATAGAATTTAAAGAAAGTGTTAATCATATGCATCCTTTAAAAATTAAAATAATTTCATATAATTTGTATCATCACATTCCATCTGGAGCGTAATGTTAAATTCTAGAACAAACAAAACGTTCATTGTGCCATAAGAAAGCTGTGTGCTAAATTGCATCACTGTAGATGAAGTAGTTTGAAAGAAAAAGTTTGCCTTTTAATTTTAAGTCAGAACTTCCCAAATCCATAGTCTGTATCCTCATTCTGGTCTTCTTCAGCTTTTCTTTTTAAATTCCTCTACTGTCTTGCTTCTTTCTGCATTAATTTCATAGCTCTTTCTGCGCCAGCGATGCGAATGTTGTCGATACTCTGCAAAATTGTTTCCATAAACACACCCTAACTGATGCATAACTTTCTTTCTGCCAACATTCCCATCATTAAACACTATTGCAGCATCAAATGTAGCAATTTTGACCACTATGGAAGACACAAATGATGTTTTGGGACACCTTTTCCATATCAAACTGTTGAGGCTTTCATTTGGGTTTTGTGTCTCTCTATAGAGACATTATTTTAGCAAGTCTGGGTGTGCTAAGAATTGGTAGGTGGGCTTTATAGATTCCAAAACAGCTGATGGAAGACTATGTGTTGCTACTATGCTACTATGCAACACTAGGGCATTTAATTTTTTAAAGGTACATACAGACCACGTACAGTCATAATATTTTGGTGTTTGATAGCTAACACTATATACTGTTTTACAAAATGATAAAAAATTAGATATTTTGAACATTTTCTCGAACGTTCCCGCTTAACGTTAACTTATTAAATCTATATAAATATATTGTATAAGGTGTCTTTATAAGTTCTATAACCCTATCCAACATTGTTTGACTCATTTCCATTTCAAATATTCTTCATCACAGTTAGCTGCCTTTCCTATCAATTAAATATTTTACTTTCTAAGACCCAACAAAGCATACAAAAATACAACTTAATTCACACCGGAGACTGCTAGCGATATAGATATTTAATGTTATGAAGGAATATATTACATTTTCACGCAGATTTCACAGTAACAAAAATTAGATTCGTTTCTCTCTGTAATACCAAGTTCGTGATTATCCACACGAGGAAGTGTGGAGCATTTTGCATCAGAAATTTGCATTTTACTACAGAAAGACCGCCCTCCCTACCAACCAAACACTAACTAGCGCAATGTGTCTCTCGAGGAACATTTCAGGAGAGTAATAAAATTTTTACAGAATGGTTACAAGATGGGATTTGCTTTGGTACAGCTTCCATCGCTTTGTCAGAACGTACGTCAAGTATATCAGTCTGTTTATCTAAGAATACTTTGCAATAACATATTAACTGATTCAATAAACACTATTAGGTCTAAAGATAAGTCAATATACACTACAGGTCAAGAATGCTCCATCAACTATCACAACTATGGAATTGTCGACAAAACAGGGATTTTGCTTTTAATATATCATCACATCCCCGCTCTGATAATGAAATATGCATAAACATGTACGAGGGTGGTCTGAAAAGCTTCCCACCTCAGCATGAAGATGGCAGCAGCACTTCTAAATAAAAGCTAGTAAATTTCGCTGTCTATCTGTTGACAGCTACTCACCAAAGTTTCAGTCATTCAGTTGTTATGTAACAGTCGTGTGAGTGAATTGATGTGAGTATTTTTATGAAAACGGACAAAATCGAGTATCGAGCTGTCACTAAATATTTGTTTTTGAAAGGTAATACGCCTACGTAAATCAAATATGAGTTGGATTCTGTGTATAGGGACTCTGTACCATCATTTACCACAGCGAAATTTTGGGCGGCTGAATTTAAACGTGGCCGTAAGAACTTGGGAGATGATGAACGTTCGGGACGTTCAAAAACTGCAACTACCGACGAAAACATCACCAAAGTTCAACAAATGGTGCTAGACGACCGCCGAATTAAAGTGAGGGATATAGCAGAGGCTATGAAGATGTCAGAAGAACGTCTTTGTCACACTTAAAGTCAACATTTAGACATGAGAAAGCTTTCCGTGGGTTGGGTGCCGCGTTTGCTCACGTTAGACCAAAAACGTGTTTGAATGAACATTTCCAACGCTCTGATGGCACAGTTTAGGCGCAATAAATCCGAGTTTGGGCGCCGATTAATTACTGTATACGAAACTTGGATACACCATTATAAGCCTGAAACAAAAATACAGTCCAAACAGTGGACTGCAAAGGGGGGAGCGGCTTCAAAAAAGCAAAAACTGTTTCTTCGGCTAGCAAAGTGATGGCCACTGTATTTTGCGATAGTCATGGAGTTATTTTAATTGATTATCTTCAAAAAGGAAAGACTATTACAGGAGCATACTACGCAACATTTCTTTGTAAGTTGAAGGCAGAACTTGCGGGAAAACGGTCACATTTGCAGAAAAAGAAAATCTTGATTCACCAAGGCAGTGCACTGTATCACACCTCAGCGGTTGCAATGGCGAACATCCAGGAATTACGGTTTCAACTACCTGACTTCACCAGATCTAGTCCCAAGCATATTCCTTTTGTTCCCTCATCTGAAAATTGCGCTCGGATAACAGAGATTTTCGTCAACTGAAGAGACAATCACCTTCGTAGACAATTATGTTGCAGAGAAAAACGCCGAGTAGTATTTGGACGGGTTACAGCGATGGGAGCATTGCTGGGAGAAGTGTGTAGAGTTACAAGGAGACTATGTTGAAAAACGCCGAGTACTATTTGGACGGGTTACAGAGATGGAAACATCGCTGGGAGAAGTGTGTAAAGTTACAAGAAGACTATGTTGAAAAACGCCGAGTACTATTTGGACGGGTTACGGAGATGGAAACATCACTGGGAGAAGTGTGTAAAGTTACAAGGAGACTATGTTGAAAAACGCCGAGTACTATTTGGACGTGTTACAGAGATGGGAACATTGCAGGGAGAAGTGTGTAGAGTTACAAAGAGACTATGTTGAAAAACGCCGAGTACTATTTGGACGGGTTACAGAGATGGGAACATCGCTGGGAGAAGTGTGTATAGTTACAAGGAGACTATGTTGACAAACGCCGAGTACTATTTGGACGGGTTACAGAGATGGGAACATCGCCGGGAGAAGTGTGTAGAGTTACAAGGAGACTATGTTGACAAACGCCGAGTACTATTTGGACGGGTTACAGAGATGGGAACATCGCTGGGAGAAGTGTGTATAGTTACAAGGAGACTATGTTGACAAACGCCGAGTACTATTTGGACGTGTTACAGAGATGGGAACATCGCTGGGAGAAGTGTGTATAGTTACAAGGAGACTATGTTGAAAAACACCGAGTACTATTTGGACGGGTTACAGAGATGGGAACATCGCTGGGAGAAGTGTGTATAGTTACAAGGAGACTATGTTGAAAAACGCCGAGTACTATTTGGATGGGTTACAGAGATGGAAACATTGCAGGGAGAAGTGTGTAGAGTTACAAAGAGACTATGTTGAAAAACGCCGAGTACTATTTGGACGGGTTACAGAGATGGGAACATCGCTGGGAGAAGTGTGTATAGTTACAAGGAGACTATGTTGACAAACGCCGAGTACTATTTGGACGGGTTACAGAGATGGGAACATCGCTGGGAGAAGTGTGTATAGTTACAAGGAGACTATGTTGACAAACGCCGAGTACTATTTGGACGGGTTACAGAGATGGGAACATCGCTGGGAGAAGTGTGTAGAGTTACAAGGAGACTATGTTGACAAACGCCGAGTACTATTTGGACGGGTTACAGAGATGGGAACATCGCTGGGAGAAGTGTGTATAGTTACAAGGAGACTATGTTGACAAACGCCGAGTACTATTTGGACGTGTTACAGAGATGGGAACATCGCTGGGAGAAGTGTGTATAGTTACAAGGAGACTATGTTGAAAAACACCGAGTACTATTTGGACGGGTTACAGAGATGGGAACATCGCTGGGAGAAGTGTGTATAGTTACAAGGAGACTATGTTGAAAAACGCCGAGTACTATTTGGATGGGTTACAGAGATGGAAACATTGCAGGGAGAAGTGTGTAGAGTTACAAAGAGACTATGTTGAAAAACGCCGAGTACTATTTGGACGGGTTACAGAGATGGGAACATCGCTGGGAGAAGTGTGTATAGTTACAAGGAGACTATGTTGACAAACGCCGAGTACTATTTGGACGGGTTACAGAGATGGGAACATCGCTGGGAGAAGTGTGTAGAGTTACAAGGGGACTATGTTGAAAAACGCCGAGTACTATTTGGACGGGTTACAGAGATGGGAACATCGCTGGGAGAAGTGTGTATAGTTACAAGGAGACTATGTTGACAAACGCCGAGTACTATTTGGACGTGTTACAGAGATGGGAACATCGCTGGGAGAAGTGTGTATAGTTACAAGGAGACTATGTTGAAAAACACCGAGTACTATTTGGACGGGTTACAGAGATGGGAACATCGCTGGGAGAAGTGTGTATAGTTACAAGGAGACTATGTTGAGAAACGCCGAGTACTATTTGGATGGGTTACAGAGATGGAAACATTGCAGGGAGAAGTGTGTAGAGTTACAAAGAGACTATGTTGAAAAACACCGAGTACTATTTGGACGGGTTACAGAGATGGGAACATCGCTGGGAGAAGTGTGTATAGTTACAAGGGGACTATGTTGACAAAAGCCGAGTACTATTTGGACGTGTTACAGAGATTGGAACATCGCTGGGAGAAGTGTGTATAGTTACAAGGAGACTATGTTGAAAAACGCCAAGTACTATTTGGTCGGGTTACAGAGATGGGAACATCGCTGGGAGAAGTGTGTATAGTTACAAGGGGACTATGTTGACAAACGCCGAGTACTATTTGGACGTGTTACAGAGATGGGAACATCGCTGGGAGAGGTGTGTAGAGTTACAAGGAGACTATGTTGAAAAACGCCAAGTACTATTTGGTCGGGTTACAGAGATGGGAACATCGCTGGGAGAAGTGTGTATAGTTATAAGGGGACTATGTTGACAAACGCCGAGTACTATTTGGACGTGTTACAGAGATGGGAGCATCGCTGGGAGAAGTGTACAGAGTTACAAGGAGACTATGTTGAAAAACGCCAAGTACTATTTGGTCGGGTTACAGAGATGGGAACATCGCTGGGAGAAGTGTGTAGAGTTACAAGGGGACTGTGTTGACAAACGCCAAGTACTATTTGGTCGGGTTACAGAGATGGGAACATCGCAGGGAGAAGTGTGTATAGTTACAAGGAGACTATGTTGAAAAACGCCAAGTACTATTTGGTCGGGTTACAGAGATGGGAACATCGCTGGGAGAAGTGTGTATAGTTACAAGGAGACTATGTTGAAAAACGCCGAGTACTATTTGGATGGGTTACAGAGATGGAAACATTGCAGGGAGAAGTGTGTAGAGTTACAAAGAGACTATGTTGAAAAACGCCGAGTACTATTTGGACGGGTTACAGAGATGGGAACATCGCTGGGAGAAGTGTGTATAGTTACAAGGAGACTATGTTGACAAACGCCGAGTACTATTTGGACGGGTTACAGAGATGGGAACATCGCTGGGAGAAGTGTGTATAGTTACAAGGAGACTATGTTGACAAACGCCGAGTACTATTTGGACGGGTTACAGAGATGGGAACATAGCTGGGAGAAGTGTGTATAGTTACAAGGAGACTATGTTGAAAAACACCGAGTACTATTTGGACGGGTTACAGAGATGGGAACATCGCTGGGAGAAGTGTGTATAGTTACAAGGAGACTATGTTGAAAAACGCCGAGTACTATTTGGACGGGTTACAGAGATGGGAACATCGCTGGGAGAAGTGTGTATAGTTACAAGGAGACTATGTTGAAAAACGCCGAGTACTATTTGGATGGGTTACAGAGATGGAAACATTGCAGGGAGAAGTGTGTAGAGTTACAAAGAGACTATGTTGAAAAACGTCGAGTACTATTTGGACGGGTTACAGAGATGGGAACATCGCTGGGAGAAGTGTGTATAGTTACAAGGAGACTATGTTGAAAAACGCCGAGTACTATTTGGCCGGGTTACAGAGATGAGAGCATCACCGGGAGAAGTGTGTAGAGTTACAAAGAGACTATGTTGAAAAACGCCGAGTACTATTTGGACGTGTTACAGAGATGGAAACATTGCTGGGAGAAGTGTGTATAGTTACAAGGAGACTATGTTGAAAAACGCCGAGTACTATTTGGACGTGTTACAGAGATGGGAACATCGCTGGGAGAAGTGTGTAGAGTTACAAGGAGACTATGTTGAAAAACGCCGAGTACTATTTGGACGGGTTACCGCGATGGGAGCATCGCTGGGAGAAGTGTGTAGAGCTACAAGGAGACTATGTTGAAAAACGCCGAGTACTATTTGGACGTGTTATAGAGATGGTAGCATCGCTGGGAGAAGTGTATAGAGTTACAAGGAGACTATGTTGAAAAATAAAATAGAATTTCTGAAGAAAAAAAAAAGTATTGTATCTTTATTAGGTCGGAAACTTTGCAGACCACCGTCGTATATTCATGCTATTTCTGCCCTTTTACATTATGAGTGTTGTTTTGTAGCCGTTCTTTTTTTCTGTGACATACATTAGTAAATAATGCAATCTGTCAACGTCCCAAAGGAAGGTAGAGCCAAAATAAGCGAAGAGCTACATGTGGATATAGCCGTAAATACCCTCACGTGATTTATCCAACGGCAGACGTTTGCTTTTGAATAATAATGCATCCGATATGTCGGAGTTACCGCCACTTCAGTAACATCACTCCCCATGGGGCAATATGCTTGTGTGGCTATAAAAATATTATGGTATATGCGGTGTAATTCCTCCCAGTCGTTATTGCTGATTTGAATTCATGCAGGCGAGGCACAGTCAGTTTCACCTCTACTCACTCTATCCTGCAACTACAATACAACTCTGTAATCTCAACGAAATAAGCTTTGGTGCGCCTTCTAAAAAATATGAAAATACCGGTTTATAGGAGAGCTGTTCAATAAAGAATTATCATAATTTTTCTACTGTCATAATTTTTCGCACTAAAATCCAACTTTATTATATTCTGTTAGCTTAATGTGAAACAAACACGCCATAGTAGTTTAATTGTTGGTACTCCTGGTTCCCGCCTATGAGAACCAGGCAAGTTCAGATATGTTCAGTATCGCCTACGGCTGCAATGGAGGTAACACGGGAGGAACAAAGTTTGGCTTTGAAATTCTGCTTTCGTCTCAACAAATCTTCAGTGGAGGCCTATACAATGTTACAGGAGGCCTATGGAAAGTCTGTTCTTCCCTACAGCACAGCTCGAAGGAGTAAACAAATGAGGAGTAAACGTTTTGAACTATTAAAAAAGACATAATGACTACAGCAAATCAAAGACATTATAAGTTAACTAAATACATCAACAAGCCAGTAAATACGTCCCAAAAGCCTCTAAATACCCCCTAAGAAGCTCTTAATTACTCCATAAAGTCACTAATGCATCCCTCAGAATACTAAATGTGTTGCAAAAGTCTCTAAATGAACCCCCAGAAGCCTCTGAATACATTAAAAGGCCATAAAATTTGCCCCAAAAGCCCGCACTCCCCAAAAAAGCACCGAAAAGGTCTCTAAATACGTCTCAAGAGCATCTGGATACACCTAAAGACGCTAAATGCACCTTAAAACCCTCTAAATACATTAAAAGTCATTTAATATGTCCCGGAAGCCACCGAATACATGAAAATGGGCTCTAAATACGCCTCAAAGCCCTCTAAGTTACTCGAAAAGCGTATAAACAGAGTTTAAGAAACCTCTAAATACATCTAGAAGCCAGTAAATAGGCCCCAAAAGCTCCTGAATACACGAAAAAAGTCTCTAAATACCCCTCAAACCCTCTATATTACACCAAAAGGCCTAGAAATACTGTCCATAAAGCTCTAAATACACCAAAAACCACTAAATTGCACCGAAAAGCATAAAAATAGGGCTCAAAAGCAAGCGAATACGCGAAAAAAAGCATCTAAATACGCTTCAAACTCTCTATATTACTCCAAAAGGCCTAGAAATACTGTCCAAAAAGCTCTAAATACACTTCTAGAAGCTCTAAAATGCATTCCCCCGACATTAAATATGTCTCAAAGGCTTATAATTACAAACTGAGATGCCCCCTTAATACATCCCTAAGCCACTAAATACACCAGAAAATCACTAAATGTATTCTTTCTACGGGGTTACTTAAAAGACAGGGTTTACACCACATTTCACGAGACATTGGACGATCTGAAGCCCAACATTGAGATTCAAGTTACTGAAAACAGAGTCCTTCAACGAGTGGCCAGTAACATGGAACTATGTGTTGAGTTTTGCCCTATGCAGGATGGAGGACATTTTCAACATTTGCTATAGAGATAAATAATCTCCCAAAACTCCCAAGTTCTGGTTCCAGCAGAAGCAACCACTTTAGGTTTCTTGAGGGTTGATGGTGAAGGAGATTTCCACACTGAGCTTTGCGTTTGCTCTCAGGATCAAAATGATGTAGCCAAGTTTCATCAGCAGTGATTACGTTTGAAAGAAACTCCGGATCTTCCTATAACATCAACGTCAACATTATAGGTATAATAAGTTTGTCGCTAGCATAATTCTTTTTTGAAAGAAATGTGGCAGTTTTATATAAATCGCTCTGTACTATGTACGTGTATAAAAGGAATAAACGATCCTTCATCAACTGGGAACTGCTCGACATGGCAATGGAGGCTGCAATGGCAGTAACAGTCGAAAAGTTCCAAATCGCAAGCTTCCGCACCAGCTGCCCACATACGAGTACAACACAGGAGTTATCTTCTGATATGACGAAGAGAGATGAATCCAGGGATCGAACTCCTTATTTCCTATTACCACAGTCATTGAGTCTATGACAAACTTTGCATGATAATACGAGGGTTGTACAATAAAGAAAGATCACAATTATTCTTTGACAACGTACCTTTACCTATTTTCGGAATAGAAAAAAGTCACAAGGGGCTAAATCCGGACTATAGGGAGGGTGAGGGATGCACTTAACGTTGATATTTGCAAGATATTCAGCAACAACACTGGCAATACGCGGCCGCGCATTATCGTGGTGCAGCATCCAGCCTGCTTCACGGAAATGTGGTCTTTTGCGCCTGATATGGACTTGCAATATTTTCAGGACATCCCTGTAGTACTGTCCAGTTACTGATGTGTGTGCAGGTACAACATGCTGATAAACCTTTCCATGAATATCAAAGAATGAGATGACCATAACTTTCCCAGCAGAAGTAAACACTTTTGCTTTTTTGGGGGTCGTTGATGAAGGAGATTTCCACACTGAGCTTTGCTGTTTGCTCTCAGGATCAAAATGATGTAGCCAAGTTTCATCGCCAGTGATTACGTTTGATAGGTACTCCGGATGTTCTTCTAACATCAACTTTAACTGCATGCAGATATACATGTGAATGCCCTTTTGTTCGGGAATCAAGTGTCTTGGAACCCATCGCGCACAAACACGTCTCATGTGTAATGTTTCTGTCACCAACGTGTGGGTGGCACCCAATGAAATGTTCAGTATTTCAGAAAGTGATCTTAAGGTAATTCGTCAATCCTCTCTCACAATGGCAGCAGCAGTGTTGATGGTTTCTTCCGTAAGAGCAGTAACTGGAGCACCGCCTTCCTTTGAAATTGACTGTCTCCCCTCTTTAAACATTTTAAGCCACCTTCGAGCTGTGCTGTAGGGAAGAACAGACTTTCCATAGGCCTCCTGTAAAATTGTATAGGCCTCAACTGAAGATTTGTTGAGACGAAAGCAGAATTTCAACGCCTCATATTGTTCATCACATGTTATCTCCATTGTAGCGGTAGGTGATACTGAACATGTCTGAACTTGCCTGGTTCTCACAGGCGGGAACCAGGAATACCAACAATCAAACTACTACGGCCTGATTGTTTCACATTAAGTTAACAGAATATAATAATATTCAATTTTAGTGCGAAAAATTATGATTATCCTTTATTGAACCGCTTTCGTGGCAGTAATCAGCCTTCTCATGAAACACAACTTGTTTTAAAACACACCTACATTCCAATTTCAAACCCCAAAACTGTGAGATGTTAACTAGACTTCCATATTTACGGATTAGGGCTAGCAGAAAAGCTAGAACCTTCCAATTTGCTGCCCATCATTTACAGAAGACGCGGCGGCACATTTTCCCTCAGCAATCTGTGTGGATTGTTTTTATTCTGCAGTTATAAATTAGTTTTCCGCTATGTTGGTACTCATGGGAATGCATTCAATTTGCTTTATTATTCGCTCTCAGCGTTTTTGCCTCACACACATACATATTCCAGCGTTTTTCAGGCAAACCGCGAAGAACGTACTTTGTCCAGACATTACGAGTTCAAAAGTTGAGCCTAGTAACTTATAGAAAATAAATTAAATATTACTATAGCTTGTCTCAACCTTAAGGTGAAAAGTACCTGAGGTTAACATTCATTTGTTTTTTATTTTTACATTTTATGATAATGTCTCCCTCTAGATTACAACTGTATAGTTAAAAAGTTCATTGGAGCAATATTTTGTACCTAATTTGCTAATTATATTAGCGGGTGTTAAGTTTCTGCCACGCCCCTTTTCGTAAGCTTTCAGAAAATCGATCATAACTTCTGTAATTCTGAACTAAGTCTTGTTTTGTAAGGGATCTTTCAATATTTCTGTTGGTACCACTGTAACTTCAATGATGCTAGTTTTTCTTTTGTCTTTGGCTGTGTAGCTGAATAATTATTTGCTCTTAATAATATTTTGTACTAGTTATTGGTGAATGTATGATCTGGGTAGGCCAAACACATTACGACAGAGAAACTTTACAGGCAATTCCTTTACTAAAAATAGAACATAAACGTAGAAAATGTAAATCCAATAGACAAAACCACATGTAATATTGAGGTTAGTAGGCCCAGTTCACACAATACATGTTCTAATCATGATAGTAGTCATATTCAGAAATTTATGAGCTGCGAGTCCTGAAAGTAGATAAAATAGTTAAATTGGCCAAGAAGGCAAAAAAATGAAGAGAAACTTGAAAAGAACAAGTGAGAACACAGAGGGTCAAGACTATGCAGCAGGAATGTTCTGACTCAATATTTATATAAACTTTAAAGCTATTTTTCTCAGTTTCACACTTTTTCAGGTTCCGGTACATTTTTTTAAAAAGTAATCAACCAAAACATATAAATTTTTGTGTTTACTACGCAGATTCGTAAGAATAACAATAAGAAGGGATTTTTATGAGATTCATAACACTTGTTTTAAAAGATAAAATTTTCTAAAATTTAAGTGCTGTTTTCTTAAAAAAAAAAAATAAAACATTATAACAAATTATCAGTAAAAAACTTTCAACTAATAACACTGGGGAACAAAAAAAATTATTTTTATATACCCGAAACAAAATAGGCAAATTCTTATGTAAACTTATCTGCTGATTCCAAAAATGCCCCTCAAAATGCTGTATCACGTAACGTTTTTTAGGTATTCATAATTTTTTATGAAAACTTACAGAAATGTGATGTGATAACTCATATTTGATTAATTGAAAATAATAGGTATTTTATTGCCAAATAACATTGAAAATAATAATAATTATTATTAATTATTATTAAAATAAATAAACACAAGATAATGATGAAAACCAATACCTGGATTATCTCAGAAGTGTTTCACTGTTGATTCTTTTTGTATTGACTCTCCCGTTTGAGGAACCAACAATAGTTCACAATGGAGAGTAAAGGAACGTCGGTTTGTGGATCTTCGGAAGTCCATACTGTCACCCAATTAGGGAAAGGGATGACCGGTGACCGCTGGAAGGAACCGGAGGCAGCTGGGCCACACCCACTCATCAGTCTCTGTCACTAACTGAGGGAGAAGATTAGAGGGAATGTCACTCGTCCCTGGACGTTTCTCTCCCCTTCTCCTATCATCTGGAATCTTCGCCTGGAAACTAGAGAAGCCGAGAAGACGGCGAGATGCCTATAAAAAGGGGCTGCAGCAAGTCAGACAGTCAGTCAGTGCTTGACGTGCTAGTGAAGTAGCGCCGTGTTAGTGGAAGAGAAGACTGTGCGACGGAAGAATTTACGTAATTGTGTACGTGCATCGGAGTATTGTCCGTAATTACTAGTGCAAGTGGAATTGTAACGAACTGGTGAATTGTAATTGTGTGCAGCACGTAATTCTGTGTAATTGGCAAGTGTTAAACTGTAAGTCGGTAGAAATAAAGAACATTGTTGAGTTTGTGTAATTGGACTTTTCATTTCACGAACCCACAAAGTCACAATACATTCTAGGAGGCCTGGAGCTTGAAGGTGATACCGGTTGTTAATTTCTGAAGTAAGGCAAGATCTTTCAATAAGTTGTACAGTCCGACGTTAGATAGAAGATGTAGGATTCTTATCGAGAATCCTGTAGGCCAGATCACCTAACAATTTAGAAATCTAAATTGTTTTTTGTACTACTTAGGTAACAAGTAAAAGGAGGAGAAAAAATTAAAATTAAATCATGCACGCAAAAATTAAATGTTAAAATAGAATTTAATGGCAGTGTAGATAGTTCCGCATTAATAATGTATCATTTAGAATACAATATCAAACCGACAGAGCGGTCGCTGCCATAACCGAAGTTGCAACTGTAGGTCATGTGACAACAGGGTGCCCCATAAGACCGCTACTGTCTTCTAAGTGTGAGACGCGCTATAGCTAGCCTTCTGCTGTTTCTCCCCACTTTATTCAAAAATTTCATTTTCTTATAGTGTGCCAGAAAGGAATTGAGATTGTTGTGTTTATGACACTGTTCACGTATAAACACTAATATATTTCTATGGAATGATTAAACAGCTCATTTCTAACAAACATTCATTACAGTAATTCATTAAGTACAACTTCGATGTTATCTAATAATTTATGACAGTTCTACGGTTTTTCGATGCTACTAAATGTTTAATTAATCCATTTGTATTCCAGACAACATAACTAACAGTTACGCTTCATTTTAGATAAGTTGTTCTTGGTGCCTGCCCTGACCGCATATCATCTAGCTCACGGGTATGCAAAGCATGGCCCGCGGTTCAAGTACGGCCCGCCGATTTCTTTCCAAAGGACCGTGAACTAAGAATTCATTTTACATATCTAGGTTCTTAAAACATTTCAAAACGAGACAGTATAAAATGCAATGCGAAAGGCAATTACTATAAGTA
Organism: Mantis religiosa; assembly: GCA_030765055.1. NCBI lineage: Eukaryota > Metazoa > Arthropoda > Insecta > Mantodea > Mantidae > Mantis > Mantis religiosa. The sequence continues at coordinate 143,566,415 of CM060956.1, read as the reverse complement.
TTTTTGGCCCTTTCCCTCCCTTCTTAGGTCTGGAATTGTGAATAAATATGAAAATAATTTCAGATACCATTTAAGCTGATTGATATATTTAATGGAAGATAATAAATTAGCCATATGAGCCAACGTATCGATTGTATGATTAAGTATTTTCATTTATCTGCACTCAACCACAAATTATTCAACAACGGCTCCAAAACGCCTTAAATACGCTTCAACCCTGATTCTCCAAGTGGAAAATTAAAGTATGAGGCATTTTTTTAAGTCAGTACCGTTTTGGAATTAAAAAAGACGTGCATAAATATCGCAATAATTTTATTTTTACATGAAAGCCTGTATCTTAATCTACTTTTCTACATAATTTCCGTGAATATTGAGGCACTTGTCATAATGTGGCCCCAGGTTTGAATACCCTCCTCATAAAATTCTGCCGCCTGACGTGTTAACCACTGTATCACAACTGTTTTGACTTCGTTATCGTCTTGAAGACGCTGACCGCCCAGATGTTTCTTCAAGTGCAGGAACAAATGGTAGTCGCTGAGCGCCAGATCAGGGCTGTATGGAGGATGATCTAGAGTTTCCCATTGAAAAGATTTGATGAGATCTTTGGTCCGATTAGCCACATGTGGACGGGCATTGTCATGCAGCAAAACGATACCCTTACTCAACTTGCCACGTCTTTTGTTCTAGACTGCACGGCGCAGATTGTTCAATGTCTCACAATAAGACGCTGCATTGATTGTCTCATTACGAGGCAGAAACTCCACTATCAATACTCCTTTTCTGTCTAAAAAGACTTCCCGTAGGGGAAGGGATCCGTCCCTTTCAGCTGCCAAAGTGCAGGCGCTGCGGACGCTTAGCACTCGTAGTACCTCTGACGTTACTAGAGGAACCTCGGGCCGAACAGCCGAGCCCCTCCTTCGGGAGTTGTTCGGATTGGGATGGTTTCGAGGGGGCAGTGTGTTCCCGATACCCGTGGGAGATTGGGTACGTCTTCGGACGGGGTTAAGGGAAGCCATTAAGTTTCCGGGGACTAGCCTGCTCAGCTAGTAGAAGTTGTGCTAGATCACCAGGCGGCCCCACCGAGGTCATATCGGTAGTCTTCACCTTGAGTGTTGACGCGCGTAAGTGGCGTATCCACTTCCATCCCGTCTTGTGTCCCTAGGACCAGATGGGGGGGGGGCTTGTTAGGCAACTAGGTCTTGCCCTACGGAAAGCCCCACGGAGGATGCCGAGCGCCGTTTGGGACAGCTCGGATACTCCCTGGTTGAAAGAGGCCCGGGTCTTGTTCCTACGGGTTCAACGCTAATGGGAGTAGAACCTCTGGACTCAACTGTCTAAAAAGACTTTCCACATGATTTTCCGGGCAGAAATTGCTTAAACTTCACTTTTGTGGGTGATGATGAATGTCGCCATTCCATGGATTGTTGTTTCGATTCTGGTGTGACGTAGGCCACCCATGTTTCGTCACCAGTAACAATTTGGTCTAAAAAATCTTCACCTTCATTGTGGTACCGCTCAAGGAAACTCAATGCACTGCCTAAATGTTGGGTTTTGTGTAAATCCGTCAACATTTTCGGAACCCAACTTGAACACAATTTCCGGTACTTCAAGTTCTCGGTCACAATGCGATACAAATCACTACGAGAATATTGAGGAAGATAGTTGCACAATGATGAAATTGTAAAACGTCTGTTTTCTCTCACCTTTTCGTCCACTTTCTGCACCAAATCTTCAGTAACGACCGAAGGACGCCCACTCCGTTCTTCATCATGCACATTTGTGCAGCCGTCTTTAAATGCTCTCACACATTTCCTTACCATTCCATCACTCATAATGTTTTGTCCATACACTTCACAGATCTCAGGATTAATTTCGATCGGTTTTACGCCTTTAGCACTAAGAAATCGTATAACACATCTCATATGTGTGAAATTACAGGAACATATGAGATGTTAGAAATACAAACAAATAGAAAAATCAGCAATAGCCCACCATTTCTGGTCTACCAATCATGAAATTGTACCAAATATTAAACTATTAAAGCCAGCCAGCAATGCAGCCGAACTCGATGTTTGGGAAAAGTTGCTAATTATAAAAAACAAACAGTATACTTTAAATTTTGAATTGCCGCCTGACAACTCTCTTTGGAAGTTAATCTCACAGACAACAGATGCCACCACAGACAACCAGCTCACCTCAAGTGAACCATGGATCCAACCAGTCGGAAAACTGCTGACGATGGGGACAACCCGTTCACAAAACATGTCTAAGTAAGGATAATTTAAGTGATGTTTGTGTTTGAATTACCGACTCATTATTTTCAAATGTTAAATATATCACTGTTTCTAACCTTTTGCTTCAAATAATATAAAGCCAGCCAGCCAGCAGTGCAGCCGAACTCGATGTTTGGGAAAAGTTGCTAATTATAAAAAACAAACAGTATACTTTAAATTTCGAATTGCCGCCTGAAAACTCGCATTGAAAGTTCATCTCACAGACAACAGATGCCACCACAGACGATCAGCTCACTTCAGGAAACCACGGATCTAACCAGTCGAATAACTGCTGACGATGGGGACAAACCGTTCTCCGAAACATGTCCAAGTAAGAATAATTTAAGTGATGTTTGTGTTTGAATTACCGATTCATTATTTTCAAAACCTCTTATATTCCTTGCGAGAATTGCCACATCGTCAGCATGTGCCACTATTTGTACTGATCTGGAAAGTATGGTTCCTCCACCCGTTATAAGACCTAGTGAACTCCAGGGCGTACTCCGGCTTCTCAACCCCAAAAAGGCGCCGGGACCTAATGGCATAACGCCAATCATGCTCCGTCACCTTCCCTTCAAGGCCGTGTTATTTCTCACAAGAGTCTTTAATATTGTGTCTCGCTCTGTGTCACTTTCCGCGTAGCTGGAAAGAGGCTCGGTGATATGCATTTCGAAGCCAGGGAAAGACCCGGTTGATTCTGCCAACTACCGCTCCATCAGCCTCCTATCTGTTCTCTCGAAAGTTTTCGAGAGACTTTTCTTAGCCCGCTTGTCCCCCCTCCTGGGAGACATTCAAGTCATCCCTCCTCACCAGTTTGGCTTTCGTCCTGGGCATTCTACGTCACAGCAGTTACTGCGCGTGGTGGAGGCTGCAGCCCTGGTTTTCCAGGACAAGGCATTCACCTCAGCGGTTTCTCTGGACGTGGAAAATGCCTTCTCTTCCACCTCGCATACGGGTCTTCTATACAAATTTATCCAATTGGAGCTACCCACTCACGTCTTACATCTTCTACATTCTTTCCTAAAACATAGATTCTTCACAGTTACAGTGGCGGGAGAAACATCTACACGAAGGTCTATCCGCGGTGGAGTCCGGGAAAGTTCTGTGTTATCCCCGACGATCTACAGCGTTTACGTGGCTGACCTTCCCACTGAACAGCACGTCAACATAGCGCAATATACTGACGACGTGCTGTTATTTTCCACAAACAGACACCCATGCAGAACCTTCAACCCCATTCAACGATATTGAAACCTCCTCCAAAATTGGTGCACGCTTTGGTGATTGTCCGTTAACACGGAGAAAAGCCAAGCGATACTGTTCACCAAGCGCCGCTTTCCCGCCAACTTCCCCAAATTCACCTACTTTGGGTAAGGGATTAGGTGGGAGAATTCAATCAAATACTTGGGAGTCAACTGGACAAGGGCCTAACTTTTCGGGAACACATCCGGGAGCAAGCGCATCGGTCGTGTGGTGCCGTGGCATCACTATACCCTGTGCTTAGGTCTGCGATGTCTGTTTCCCTAAAGTTGCGCCTCTTTATGGCTCTGGTCCTCCCTGTCATGCTCTATGTGTGCGAAGTCTGGGGTATGGCCGCAGGCTCAAACCTGGCACTGCTCCAACGTGCACAGAATAAATGTCTTCGGATTATTTATTCTGTATGCACAAGGTTCCCCGTGAGACTACTTCACGAGGCTTCATCCCTCCGATATGTGGAGGATGAAATTAGGCGCCGGGCTACCAAACTTTTCGAGAGGTTGCCCCACCATCAGAGCGCCCTAGTCAGATCCCTTGGGGACTATGTACCTCGTGAGCGTTGCATAAAGCGATACCGGTTACCCCGCATGTCTTGCGGCCATTACCGGTAACCACATGATCCCCATTCCTGCCTAAACTAAATTACTGCTATCCAATATTTAATCTGGAAAACTCAAAATTCTACTTACCTTCTTCCAAGTTTATTAACTAATCCACCAGCGGTGCACGCTGATTGTAGCACCCGGTTCATCATTACTCGAGGAGCAACAAGCTACCTCCCTTCTCTACACCCACTTCATTTTCACCCGTCATCCTGCAACATCCACATCCCGACACTACGTGGTAACGTTCTTCCTAGAGCAGGTACACGACTTGACCACCCTTCGGGCTGTTCCAAACAGCCCGCCAGCCTGCAATTAATGAATGATGGTTCCTCAAGGGTTTATGGATAATTGTCGGATTACTTTTACCAGTGCGAAATTAAACAGCAGTGTGGATAGCACATCTCCTTGTCTCAACGTCCTCTCCACGGTAAACATACCTGATAAATCTTGTTCCATTCTAACCCTGCATCTTGTCAATTCCATAGTCATTCTTGTCAATCTCACCAGTTTCGGTGGTATTCCGAACTCTCTCATTATCTGATAAATATTAGCTCTATCTATGAAAATGACCGATTCTAATACTATAATAAGAAAGAATTTTATTTTATGATCATGACCGTACAAAAATCCTTTCTCTACGATACTTAGAACACGGGCGATGCACGTTTTATCTTCACACGAACCCTTATAATCATTTTACAACCCCGGCCCTCCTTCTCCCAGACGTCATGGGTATCGATCAAGGTTTCGTCTAAATAATCTTATGTCCATTACTGCGAAACTTCCTTAGTTTTGACAAATATATACAATTCTACTGGATTTCATAACAAACCTTATCTTATTCAAAGTGCGGTATTTGAAGCCCAGCTCCTTTAGGAGGCCGCACAAAGTGCAGTGCCCATAAAGAAAATCACAAATTTCTTGCAAATGTGCAACCAATTCGTCCAAGGCGGGCGCTCTCCCTTTTGCATAGAATCTATAAATTTCTCGGTGAATTAAGTCGCATGTGAAATTATCTACTTTAGAGAAACGTTTCATTTTGTTTTCACACTTGATCGGCGTCTTTGGTATTCCTTTCTTCACAATATTTCTTACTGTATTTCTGTGAATACCCAGAATTTCTCATCATGTTCATTGCACGACCCCTTACCAAGATTATTTTTCAGCACAAGATTATTTTCCTGTTATCGAAAACAAGAAACGTCATTTAACTACCAAAAATGACGCGGACCAATCAGAGGACACCATTGCCGGACTACCCAGGATCCGCCCCCCAAAAACCAGTACAAATAGTGCGACTCAAGCACTGAACCCCACTCCTGTATAAGTTAATCCAACTGGGGCTCCCAACACAGATGATCAACATGCTACACAACTTCCTACGACACCGCACCTTTAAAGTCACAGTTGCGGGGAAAACATCAACACTCAGGCCAGTGAGAGGTGGAGTCCCCGAAGGCTCTGTACTATCTCCCACCTTATTCAACGTCTTTATGGCAGATTTCCCCACAAAACCACGAGCCGAAATGGCACAATACGCTGACGACGTGCTTCTGTTCTGCAAAGACAAACGCATACTCAGAGCCTTCAACCTCATACAGAGACACCTCCCTCTCGCACAGCAGTGATGCCGGCGTTGGCGGCTGTGCATAAATCCGGACAAAAGCCACGCCATACTTTTTACAAAGCGCCACACCCCCGCAGACTGCCCCAACTTCAGCTTCCGAGGTCAAAGAATACAGTGGACTAACTCTGGCCTATACCTTGGAGTAACATTGGATATAGGCCTAACCTTTCGCCAACACATCAGAGACCTAGCGGCAAGGGTACAGGAGCTATCGCTTCCCTGTATCCTTTGCTGGGTCGAGCTCGATGCCGCTTGGCCAGAGGTTATACCTCTTCCGAGCGCTGGTGATCCCCGTGATGCTATATGCCTGCGAGATCTGGGGCATGCCCGCAGATAGCTGGCTGGCATGGCTTCAACGTGCACAGAATAAAGGGCTACAGTCTATCTATTCTGTGGGTCGCTCTTTTCCTACAAGGTTGCTTCACGAAGCATCGGGACTTCCATATGTGGAGGACGAAGTTAGGCGCTGGTCATCAAAATTCCACGCAAGTTTACCAACTCATAGAAGCGCCCTTGTTAGATCACTGGGAGATTATGACCCCACTAGACGCCGTTCTAGACATAATCGGATCCCCCGCATGGCATGCGGGCACCCAAGATAGCCCAGGAGCTAATCCTAACAGCAGCAAAAGCTGAGCTCCACATAATCTCCTAACTTGTTTGGCAACAAAATTCTTCCCAAAACTAAATTAAAAACACCAGGGTACAGGGAATTGCATCCTGCCCTTTCATCCCGAAGGTACAATAATTGTAACCTCACAAAATTCCTTAATCTCAAAACCTACACCATATCCATCCTACAAAATCCCGTTCGAATACCTTACCTGTGTTAAAACCCTTAACGGGTGGGCACGCAGCAAAAACCTTCTGGCTATATACAGCCAGCCAGCACCTCATGGTCATGAACCCTTCAGACGCAGCGGAACTCTCTGCAAGGAAACTTCGACCGCGCCACTAATGATGTCTACCGCAGTTGTGGACGAAACGTTTTGACGTTCTGATGCCAACAGACCACAGCAAAACAGCCCGGAAATAATTAAGTGTATTATGGACTCCGGCCGTGAAATCTTACGTTCTCTCATATTTATATGTGTTCAAAACAAGCGCTTGAATTTGCTCAGAAAGAGTTCCAGTTATAACTTAGTATTTTGAGGCTTTTCCAGTAACATAACATGGCCCAGCAAAACTTTCCAATTTATTCACACTATTGTCATCACTTTGATTATTCTCACTAGACTGAAAGTTATCTACTATTTCATTTGCATTCACCACTGCATTTCCCTCCCACGGTCTCTACATTCTAACACACAACGAATTTCTGAAATGAAATATGTAGTGCTCAATGCCCGCTTTTACTACATACGGCACCGCAGGCGATGACACTGATGATATGAGATGAAGATGGAGCACCGGTGGAATGAGATGGCGGGGGAAATCGGAGATCCCGGAGAAAACCCGTCCCAGCACCGTGTTGTCCGTCACAAATCTCACTTTGTGGTCGCCTGGGATCGAACCCGGGCCGCCTTGGTGAGAGCCAAGCGGTCTAACCACTGAGCCACGGCGCGGCCAACGAATTTCTGCACGTAATGAAACAGATCAACTGGAAGCTGGAACTTTGGCAACTGAGACTCCACGTGGAGTAAACATGCGATTGTCATTTCCAGAAAATCAGGGTTGCTATTGGTCCTCAACGACAGTGTTCCATTTCTGAAGTGTGAAGATGCATTTATGACGGTCATTAGTGGGCGAGAGTGTCAGGTTCCTTTGAGTCCGAACTGCAAATCCGTTGAGTAGACAGACTTTACACATTTTTCACAACGATCTTCACTTAGGATTGTGTGCACAGATCCCACGGAAATGCCAATTTTGGAGACGATGCTTGCTCAATCGGCAATCCTCCAAAACAATGTTCTCACTCGCTGGACCATGTCCTCAGACCGGCTGGTGCGAGGCCGCGACTGTCTTGGCTTGTTGCCATACGCTGTCCTGCTTATCTACGATACTGGACGTAGATTCCCGTCCCACATCCTTCATACCTACTCCGGAGTCCCATACATTGTGGACGTGGTGCGGGAGAGATCCCGTACCATCTACAGTAAGCTAGACTCCTATCCCAATAATCTGGTGAGCACCCTTGGCCGTTACGACCATAGGGCTCCTCGCCGACGACCAAGTCACCGGTTGCCCAAAGATGCATTGGTAACCTCAACTGAACAGGGCCACTTTCCACTGACTCTATACCTCCAAGCCCAGAAATGGGCTTGGTAAGTCCCATACTTAAGCATTAGTTCATTTCCCTGTAGCCTGTCAAGCGAACTGTGCTCAGATGCCTCCCAGGCAGGCGGAAGAGCGCAGTCAGCACTGGACGCACACCTCCCACGGGGCACTAGCGCCCATTTGAGGCTATATATAGCCCTGCCTAAGACAAACACCTGCGACAATCGACATTTCTATTATACTGTCCAGATAAAGCCGCACTAACCGACTAGGTGCTGGGCAGCAAACACTCCGCGCAGGTAAACCTGGGCGACTCGAATCTTCTGCTGGTCTGCTGTTGCTACGATTTCCTGCCTTCATTCAACTGCCGCACCCAGGAACGCACATTAGACACATCCATGGTACCATCACCACATGCCTCACTCAACTGTCGATGAATTTCAGTAGATATCACACCACGAAAATGGAGAAGACGAACCATTACACGCTGTTCTTGCAATGAAAACGTAGCCATTTAAAGTATCAAAAACTCTCGTCACTGCCACTACAGTTCTATGGACTATACAGTGCTGCCATCTCTGTGACGCATTCACAAAGAACCCACGTGTATTTTTTGGTATAGCTTGAACGCACCTCGTAAGAGTGGCGTCTAAGTTAATGATTTTTGTTGGAATAACTAATTTTTACCTTTACTGGTGTATTTAAATTACTTTAATGCAGGAGTTATTTTAATATATGGTGTTCTACATAAAACTAAGTTTTAATATTCTTTGTATATGACATGAAATCATTTTTGTTATGACTTGTATACTTCTGTACAATGCAAATCAATGACAACTTCCATTGTAGGTTAACAATCTTTAAATTAATGAATGGTAAACTGCTTATCAAAAGAAAAGCGTTACGTAATACAAATTCACAGCCTTTCCTAATTTCCCACCATACTGCACAATTAAAAACACACACGAATAAGATAAACTAAAAGTATCGCAGATTTTAAATAAAGTGACCTTGTGTTTAATGGCTATCTCTCCAATTTAACAAGGCACTTAAAAATTTGTGACTTTATTGAAAGCCTACAGTCCGTTTAGTTTGCTCCCATGATCTTCAAAAACTTTGGGTGTGGTCAGCGTCAAGCGGCAGACGTGTCTGATGGATCATGCAGTTGTAATACCAACTACAGTGGTAATTCTGTAAAGCATCACGAAAAGCGCGCTGTGTGGCATCAACTCCCACCACGGAGTTGATGATCTGGCATTAATAGCGGCTTGTACCGCGTGGTCATGCCAACGAGATTCCAGCACTTGGCCGATAGATGGCTGAGAGGTCAAATAAAATGGATATGCACTAAATCTTCATTATTAGAAAGCACGACAGCACTAATAGTTCTAATGATGCATTGATTATCTTTAGTTTTGAGATTATCCGCCACATAATGTGCACTAACAAAGAATATACACATTTTAGGTAAGAAAGATGGAATGCAACAGCACTTCCACTGACCATGTTTATGCGTTCTAGTGTATTTGAAAGAATTAAAGAAAGTTTCTTTATTCCAATAGTTGCGGAGCAGGACAATTCAGACCAAATTTTTGGAAAGTGCCCGGCTAAAGCTGGGCCAATAATAACTCCAATTTTTTTCAGTAAAAAAGCTTCTAGAGCAAATCTTCCACACGGTTCGGATTAAGTCGAGCTTCCTTGTCCTTGTTGGAAGGCCATGTAGTTGAACATATACTTATTTTTGTTTTTATGAAAGCTGTGATAGCACTTCTGCACTTTAACAATTAATCTAACTGCATGTTCTGGCTTCAATGTTTCCTTCCTTTCGGCCTGTACCAATATGCCTTTCTTGGGGTTCTCTCTGCCAGCATTCCATAAATCTATAATGTATATTTTTTTCCCTCCAGAGAAACTATTTATAATTCTTCACTTATATTGTGGTTGGGAGATATTTTAAAAAACGTTGCTGTCTATGGCATTAGTGGATGCCATGCCTAATAAGGAACTGCTTAATTTTCTTACCTTTTATTTTTTAGGGAAAAGTTGAATTTGCGGCAGACATACAACCATCTAAGCTACCGAGGCGGATCTTATGAAGGAATGGTTGTATGTCAAAATAATATTATAAACCAGCAAAAGGAGAAACCCTTGCTGAAATATGGACTTACCAAAGTGTCCCCTAGAATACTTTTACATCAAATAGGTTAGAATTTTATGATACTACGAGGGCTATTCAATAAAGAAGGATTATAATTTTTTGCGGTCATTATTTTTCGCACTAAAATTCAGTCTTGTTATATCCTGTTAGCTTAACGTGAAACAAACACGCCGTAGTAGTCTCATTGTTGGTACTCCTGGTTCCTGCCTGTGAGAACCAGGTAAGTTCAGACATGTTCATTATCGCCTACCGCTTCAATGGAGGTAACCAACGAGAAACAATGTGCGGCTTTGAAATTCTGCTTTCGTCTCAACAAATCTTCAGTTGATGCCTATACAATGTTACATGAGGCCTACGGAGAGTCTGTTCTTCCCTACAGCACAGCTCGAAGGTGGTTTAAAATGTTTAAAGAGGGGCGACAGTCAATTTCAAAGGAAGGTGAACCCGGTGCCTCAGTTACTGCTCTTACGGAAGAAAACATCAACACTGCTGCTGCCATTGTGAGAGAGGATCGATGAATTAGCTTAAGACCACTTTCAGAAATACAGAACATTTCATTGGGTGCCACCCACAAGTTGCTGACAGACATTACACACGAGACGTGTTTGTGCGCGATGGATTCCAAGACTGTTGATTGCCGAACAAAAGGACATTCGCATGTAGTTAAAGTTGATGTTAGAGGAAGATCCGGAGTTTCTTTCAAACGTAATCACTGCTGATGAAACTTGGCTACGTTATTTTGATCCTGAGAGCAAACAGCAAAGCTCAGTGGGAAAATCTCCTTCATCACCAACCCCTAAAAAAGCAAATGTGGTTGCTTCTTCTGGGAAAGTTATGATTTGTATACTACTGTACAATGCAATTTAATGACAACGTCCATTGTAGGCTAAAAAATCTTTAAATTTATGAATGGTGAGCTGCGTATCAAAAGAAAAGCGTTACGTAATACCAATTCACAGCCTTTCTTAATTTCCCACCATACTGTAAAATTAAAAACGATAATCTCACACTACTCTAAGCATAAGATAAACTGAAAGTATTGCAGATTTTAAATAAGGTAACATTTGTGACTAATGGCTATCTCTCCAATTTAAGAAGGCCATTAAATGTTTGGTGACTTTATTTAAAGCCTACAATCTCTTTAGTTTGCTCCCATGATCTTCAAAAACTTTGGGTGTGGTCAGCGTCAAGCGGGAGACGTGTCTTATTGATCATGCAGTTGTAATACCAACTACAGTGGTAATTCTGTAAATCATCACAAAAAGCGCCCTGTGTGGCATCAACTCCCACCACGGAGTTGACGATCTGGCATTAATAGCGGCTTGTACCGCGTGGTCATGCCAACGAAATTCCAGCACTTCGCCGATAGATGGCTGAGAGGTCAAATAAAATGGATATGCACAAATCTTCATTATTAGAAAGCACGACAGCACTAATAGTTCTAATGATGCATTGATTATCTTTAGTTTTGAGAGTAACCGCCACATAATGTGCACTAATAAAGAATATACACATTTTAGGTAAGAAACCAGGAATATAACAGCACTTCCACTCACCATGTTTATGCGTTCTAGTGTATTTGAAAGAATAAAAGAAAGTTTCTTTATCCCTGTGGTAGTGACGCAAGACAATTCAAACCAAATTTTTGGAAAGTGCCCGGCTAAAGCTGGGCCAATAATAACTGCAATTTTTCTTCAGTAGAGAAGCTTCTCTAACGCCTTCTAGTAGCAAATCTTCCACACGGTTTGGATTAAGTCGAGATTCCTTGTTGAAAGGCCATGTAGTTGAACACATAATTTTTATTTTTATGAAAGCTGTGATACCTTTTTCTTCTGCACTTTAACTCTTAGATCTAACTGCGTGTTCTGGCTTCAATGTTTTGTTCCTTTCGGTCTGTAGTATATGCCTTTCTTTTTTTTTTTTCTTTTTGCTAATTTACGTCCTCCAAGGTTAAGTCATATCGGACGATGAATGGAATGGGTGAAATGATGCTCAAATGAGACCGGGGTCCATAGAGCTTAGAGTTACCCGACATTCGTCTTTCAGGATACGGGAAAACCCCGGAAAAACCTTATCCAGGTAACTCACCCTGACCGAGATTCGAGCTCGGGACCTCTTGAACGTGAGGCAGACACTCTACCACCACGCTACCAAGGCGGGCCCTTTCTTGGGGTTCTCTCTGCTAACATTTCATAAATGTATAGTATTTTCGTCCAGAGAACTATATTTCTAATTCTTCACATATGTTGTGGTTCAAATCCCGGTCATGGCATTGAATTTTTCATATCGACCTTATCAATTCCATACCTTAACCTGTATACGGCTAGTGTGAAGAAATAATTAATTTTCATCAATTAACGTAAGTAATCAGAGTTAAAATGATGAAGCCTGGGACTCAAATACTTACAATAGTAAGTCGCCAACTGACGGTAGAGGGGACAAAGCTCGAGTACTACAGTGTTGGTAGGCCACGCCTACAACAGCATTTTGTTCGTGGTCTAGTTAAAGTTAGCCAACTATAGTATCTTGCTCGCATCGCATATTGAGCTCAAATAAGGTACAAAATAGTCCAGCAATATTATGGAAATGTGTCCCTATGCAGTAAAATAATACGACATTTTAAATTTTGAAATATATAAGTATTTTTAGGATTATTTAGTGTGCAAACACATCGGCCAAAATAAATGTATTAGCAACATTGAATGTCGTTCATATCAGGTAGTCAATGCCATCTAGATTGTACATTTGAAAAAAGAGTACATGCAGAGCTCAGCTCAGAATATAGGTAATAGGAAAAAACAACAAGGTTGATACCGAAATTAAAATTTGCAATAAATAATTATGATGGATTTCAAAGGAATGTTGGTTGCTTGTTACGACACGAACAGGTTGGTTGAGTTGTTATAACAAAAGAAATGTAAGAAACAGTGTCCTTAGCAGATTTCTAAAGTATAGCACTTGACTTTGAATGGGCTATTCTTAGGACCATTCCTAATGGCATGACAAAATAGCCACAAAGGGAATCTTTGGTTGAATAAGGGGCTTCCAAAAAGTGAAAGCGACATACACGCAGCTGTGAGGACAGTCAGTCTGTTCATGGCTGGCAAGCCATTAAGAAAGTCCATGGCGTGAGGCCGATTAGGGCAGTCCTCTTGTTCTGTCTTGGGCCAGGCAGACGAGAAATGATGAGAGAAGATATTTGTCGGTTCATACATACGTGAAGAACGAATTAAGTTTTATTGAGTAATAAAAATTTCATAAACAGTAACTCTAAACAGGGATATTGGTAACCCTTGGTCGGCAACTTCAAGTTTGATGTTCGGATAAAAGAAGCAGTCAATAAATCAGTTTGAAACGGGCATTGCAGTGCCATTAAAACTATCCTTCTCACACATATCCACGCATACCCTGGCAGAAACCTCATTGCTTTACCCTGAGCTAAACACTATTTGTTTCAAACTGTCGCACCAAGTGGAACTCATTTGCTCGCCATTATATTATAGCTTCAAGGTATAATGGGTATGTGGGTAGGAAGAAGGATGGGTATTGGGAAGGATGCTGTTCTGGGCTGGTACTGTTTATTTGGACTCTGTGGTGCTTATTTATTTTGGACTACGTTGGTGAAGTTGTTGGCCCGTACCGCCGAAGCAACCCGGCTGTTCGTGGGTAATAACTCAAGTGTTGCGGTATATCCGCTGTGGTCAAATGGTAGCAGCCATGATCCAGCCATGACCATGACAACGACCTTGGTGCTGTGGTGAATTATGTTGAGCAGCGGTGACTGCTTACTCAGTAGTCATTGTGCCAGTTTTCTTGATAATTTGTGGTGTCTAGAGGGTATCGGCAAGGCAGGTCTGGTGGTGGCGTCCCTCGGGCGCGGGTGTCTCTGCGTGGCTGGAAGTGTAGCGGTGGGCCACCTTGCATGGGTGCCAGTGCTCGCGCGAGGTCTCGTATGCTATCAGAAATGAAGTTGTGATGAGCACGGAGAGCCCCCTCGAGCTTCGACGGCTTGAAGAGACGTGTGTCGTTGACATATCCTACAATCCTTTCCAGCTTGGCCTTACAGAAGTCAAGCGCGTCAGTAGTGCCGGCAGTCTCCTAGGTCCCACGCAGTGTAGCCTGGGCGGCACCCTTCACTTCGTCCAATGTACAAAGAAGGGCTGCCTCCCATGTTGCCACCGGTGCAGTCGAATGCTGTCTGCATATCCTGAAGTGTAAAACTGAAGGTCTGGAGCAGTTCCGTAGCTGTCTCTGTGCTGGCGTGTGAGGCTTGAAGTGCGGAGTTGACGTTTTGGAAAAACTGGGGGTCTGGTTGTTGAGTGAGGACTTTGGCATATGTGAGGTTTTGTTGTGTACGGTGGAAGTGAATGTGGCTGCGAGAATGTTGATGCGGAAGGTGTGGTTGTTGGTGTGGCCGGCTTCCCCTCAGACTTCTCGGGCACGCTGCCTGTCCAGTGAAGTGCCCTGCCGTGTCGCAGGTGGCACAGTACAGCGGGCGGCGTGTCAGGTCGTGACCGGTGCAGGCTGAGGTGAGGTTCGCGGCACCACAGTAGTGGCAGCGCGGTTCGCTACCACAGGAGTCGGCGGTGTGCCTACTGGCAGCAGCAAAACGCCAAAGGTGCAAAGTCAGCTGGGAAGATCATGCTTTCAGTTTCCTGGGACTGTCGTGGAGTCATCCTAACAGATTATCTTGCCAAGGGTCAAACCATCACTGGCAGATACTACTGCAATCTTCTGGACAAGTTACGAGCAACTCTGATTAAGAAACGACGCGGTATGCTCTCCAAAGTTGTTCGTCTTCTGTCTGACAATATACCAGCTCATTCATCTCAAGTTGCAGTTGACAAAACAAGTGAATGTGGCTTTGAGACCTTACAGCATCCACCTTATTCGCCCGATCTAGCACCAAGTGACGTTTTCTTGTTCCTGGAACTGAAAAATCCGTTACGTTGTTGCCGATTTGACAACACAAATGACGTCATTAATAAAGTGGAAGAATGGTTTAAAGCAAATTCTGCAGACCTCTACAATCAAGGTATTCGGAAGGTCAAACAACGCTGGGAAAATGTGTAAATCTGAATGGTTACTACATAGAGAAGAACTAACAAGCAAATATCAACACAAACTCTCTATCACATATTTTAAAGGGCGATAATTAGAACTTTATGACACCTCGTCGTATAGTACAGTAACACGTAGGCTCTTCTTGCATGACAAAGACTGGTCACACTAAAAGCAGATATTCCTACTTCCCCTCTCCACTTAGACGTTCCAATATTTCCTAGAGCTGGCCCACAGCGCGTGAATTGTTAGCCTAAAGTGGATAAAGTATGCAGTCCACACATTTTTGCTAACAACTTAAAACTTGACAAGAATTTCTTATCTTGTCTGCACTAAATACCAATCCACATAAAGTACTATTGCTAATGTTATTGAAATATTCTTATACCCGATTTCACCAACACATGTTAAAATCGACGTTAACTAATGTAACGTAGCAATTGTCACAGCTCTAACACTACTGTTACTTTCCTTGCATTTCACCAATCTGTTTTCTGAAAACATTAACAAACACGTGTTAACGCCAAGAGACTTGTAAATATCACAGTGATAGAAGGCTATGGATGAGTCGTATTATTTTCTGAACGTACTGCGATGCGTTTTTATTTTCTTTTTCGCCTGCCCTCAGCTGAAAAAATGGCGGGTAAACAAAATCGTAAACAAAAGCCGTAAGACAAATTTCTCATCGATGGAGAAAGAATTGTTAATGGAATTGGAGACGAAATGTAAGGATATCGTGGAAAATAAGAGGACGGATGCAGTAAACGTAAAAGAGAAAGATGTCACGTGGGAATATATGGGAAACGAATTTAATTCAAATGCATTTGTCACTACTACAAGCACCAAACAACTTCGTCAGCATTACGTAAGTTTAAAACCAGGAGCGAAGAACAAGTGACTTGAACGTTTCGAGACGGGAGGTGGACAATGTATTATCCACATAATTCAGTGAATTATAAAATCGCAAAGTTATTAATACGTGCAAATGGAAGATCGGGACATTCTTTTCCATGCATGTTGTAACCTCTCTTATACTTAGGCAGAAACCTGCATAACAACTTGTTTGGACAGTCTACACCTCTATAGAAAATTGTCTTCTGATAGCTCCTCAAAATCATTTCTCCTCATAGGCCGTGCTCTACTATGAATGCCATTTAAACAGTCTTAAATATAGCAAATCGACATCAACAAGTGCGTACATGCCCGCCATCTTGATTATTTACAATTGTTAAGGGCTTAAGAACAGAAATTAGGCTTGCTAGCTTAACAAGAGATTTAACACGAGTGTTAAGCTAACAGTTGGTGAAATGCAATTTTTAACTATTACTAATCTCATGTTAAGTCGTAACATCTGTTGGTGAAATTTGGCATTAAAGTTGTATGTAAAAGTGCCACTTAAAAAACGTCTCTTTACAAACCATATGGGCTTCACGTAACAAAATCTCTCATGCTTCCTCACTACCGAAAATTTACAATTGGTTCCGGAATCATACGAAGCAAAGTATTCAAGGTGAAGAATGCGTGAATACACAAGTATTTAGTATTGAATGAGCACGGGTAAACGGTCATTGAGCTTAAGCAGCTGTCCAATTGTCCGCAACATCGTGGATGTTCTAACATCTTTCAGCGCTTCATTGCACCGTTTGCCACTGACAGGAGAGAGGGTGGAGGGGGAGGAAGGCAGAGAAATGATTGAATGAAAAACCTGGGGTGAATACATATTTTAAGCAGATCTTACACACTACAAAGCAATCCCTCTATTCTAAAAGAAAGTTTGTATACACATATTTGTTAACTTGTAGTTTCTTTTACGTGGATTGAACTTTAAATATTCTTGTAATTCATTTAATTGGTGTTGTTGCGCTGGGACAACATTACGCTGTATTCAAACTAAAATATTTTAGTGCGGTTATTTTGTTATGTGATTGTACTGGCTTTTGTCGGTTATACTAACAAAATTTTGAGTCTTTAAAAGTGTAAATATTATATTATTTTACAATTACATTGTAGTGGTTTTTAGACTAAAAAGGAAAAATTCAAGCAACTGTAGTCAAATGATAACCCGTCAACATCCAATCGTGCCATCACACCGATTATTTTACTTGGGCTGTCCCCATCCTTTACCACAGGCACATTTGACTGTAGTTGACGAGATTCGAACTCACGACGTTTAGCTTTGAATGGACGGGTCAGTCCATTGCATAATGTTTTAACGACCATACCTATTAGAATCGATTGCGTTGAGGCACCGCAGAAAGCGGTATGAGAGCCGGTTTAGCAAGTACAGCAAGAGCGACATAAGTAGCCAATGAATTCCTCTTCAGTTTCGTTGAATAGAACTGGGAAACCTAATAGAGATGAAAACATGCTACCGATCCAAATCGGGCTGCACCACGGCCGAGTGTTTAGACTATTCGACTCTCACCAAAGCGGCTCAGGTTCCATCTCAGCTGACCGCAGAGTGAGCTTTCCTGTGGGTGCTCCGGTTTCCTCCACCATCTCATTCCACCGGTGCTTTATTTTCATTATCGCGATATGACAGCACTATGATCTCACCCTATTGCGTGGGGATGGCCGGTTGTATAGATAGGGCACGGAGGAGCTCTATCGAGAATTAACAAGATCTTTCTCGATGCTGTTGCCCTGTTTCGGGGAACTCTCCCGAATCGGTATATGTTTATTTGCAAGCATATGAGATAACGAATTACTAACTGTTTTATGATGCAACAGAAGTAGTAGTAAGAGGGCGTTTTACGATTAAGTTTCTGACAACTGTTTTGACGTGCAGTGTGTCCTAATACTGCGAGAGTTTAGATAAGTCTTATGTTCGACGCTCCAGTAAGTGTAGTGGAAGAAAGAATCGGCTGCTCCGCTACGTGCGACATTATTGAAGGGACAGCAAGAACTGAAGAAAATCACAGTAGTGCCTTACTTGTGTCAAATGAAATTATTGTTCAACTGGCCATGTTATTTCATCTCCGCCATATTAATCTCAGTAAATGAACCTTTGAACCCAACATATTCCCGTGTTTTCTCATGATATTATAATAAAAAAATTGACTTGTGCAAAAACAAATGTAGAAGTGCACGTGTGTCATATTGATTGAACTTAAACATTTTCTGGTAAAGAATTTTACATTGATTGTGTGAGAATATTTACGTAATAGTTCCTGACAGAGAAAATATAATAAGTTCACGTAATCAATTACAAAAAACATTTGCGAAGAAGTTGAGAGTTCAGTAAGTCAATTTATGTACAGTATCAGTGGATTTAAAATTATGTTTATCACAAATAAGTTACCAAATATCTCTTTAATATAGATCAATGAGAGAATGAGAAACGTTGTTGTGGAGCTCTGCTGAGATTGCAGGAGTTTTAAGCGGTCACTTCTTGTTGAACGTTTTGTAGTGTGACGTTACAAACAGGAAAACGAATGGCTAGCCAGGACCAAATCTGAAGATTAAGTTGGATGTGTCCGGAGCAAATTAAGGCCAGTTGGGAAAAGAACATAAAAACAGGACATAAAACAAAAAACGGAGGCAGAAGTCTTTCTTTGAACTGGATTCACATGCTGCATTTACAAGTGCGCAAGCTCGTAGTGCAGTTTAATCTTCAAATGCAATAAATACGTGGGCTGTTCAATAAAGAATGTTCATAATTTTTACGGTTATAATTTTTCGCACTAAAATTCAATCTTATTATATTCTGTTAGCTTAATGTTAAACAAACACGCCGTAGTAGTTTCATTGTTGGTACTCCTGGTTCCTGTCTCTGAGAACCAGGCAAGTTCAGACATGTTCAGTATCGTCTACCGCTGTAATGGAGGTAACACGCGAGGAACAATGAAATTCGGCTTTGAAATTATGCTTTCGTTTCAACAAACTTCAGTTGAGGCCTATACAATGTTACAAGAGGCCTATGGAGTCTGTTCTTCCCTACAGCACAGCTCGAAGGTGGCAAGGTGGACCCGCTGCTCCAGTTACTACTCTTACGGAATAAAACATCAACACTGCTGCTGCCATTGTGAAAGAGTATCGACGAATTACCTTAAGATCACTTTCTGAAATACTGAACATTTCATTGGGTGCCACACACACGTTGGTGACAGAAACATTACACATGAGACATGTTTGTACGCGATGGGTTCCAAGACTGTTGATTCCCGAACAAAAGGACATTCGCATGCAGGTCTGCATGCAGTTAAAGTTGATGTTAGAGGAAGATCCGGAGTTTCTTTCAAACGTAATCACTGCTGATGAAACTTGCCTACATCATTTTGATCCTGAGAACAAACAGCAAAGCTCAGTGTGGAAATCTCCTTCATCACCAACCCCCAAAAAGCAGAAGTGGCTGCTTCTGCAGGGAAAGTTATGGTCATCTTATTCTTTGATATTCATGGAATGGTTTATCAGCATGTTGTACCTGCACACACATCAGTAACTGGATAATACTATATGGATGTCCTAAAAATATTGCAAGTCCATATCAGGCGCAAAAGACCACATTTCCGTGAAGCAGGCTGGATGCTGCACCACGATAATGCGCGGCCGCATATTGCCATTGCTGTTGCTGAATATCTTGCAAAACTCAACGTGAAGTTCATCCCTCACCCTCACTATAGTCCGACTTCAGCCCCAAGTGACATTTTTCTATTCCCTAACTTGAACAAACGCCTTCGTGGGAGACATTATCCATCATCACAAGCAGTGGTGAAAGCTGCAGAGGCGATTCTGAAGGATCTCTCCAAAAATGGTTTCCAGCATGTCTTTGAAGACTGGCAGAAACGCTGGGACAAGTGTATCGCATTCAGGGGAGACTATTTTGAGAAGGACCATCAAAATTATGAGGATGAGTAAAGGTACGTTGTCAAAAAAAAATTTGATCATTCTTTATTGAACAGCCTTCGTACATTACGCCGTTTAAGCGAAGAAAGATATCTTATGTATAGTACTTGTTTAACACTCTTTACTCCATGGCTCTCAAGAGATATACTCATTTCCTACGTCAAGCAAGCATTACTCCTCAGAAATGTTCCGAAATTATATAATCTACGAGGGGGTGTCGTAAAGTTTAATTATCACACTTTAAAATGTGATACAGAGTTTGTGTAGATATTCACTTGTTAGTTCTTCTCCAGATTTACACATTTTTCCTAGCGTTTCTTGACTTCCGAATACCTTGACTGTAGAGCTCTGCAGAATTCACTTTGAACCACTCTTCTACTTCATGAATGATGTCATTTGTATTGTTAAATCGGAGACCACGCAACGGATTCTTCATTTCCGGGAACAAGAAAAAGTCACTTGGTACGAGATCGGGCGAATAAGGCGGATGCTCTAAGGCCTCTAAGCCACATTCCCTTGTTTTGTCAACTGCAACTTGAATGAGCTGGTACATTGTCAGACAGAAGACGAACTACTTTGCAGAGCATACCACGTCGTTTCTTTAACAGAGCTACTCGTAACTTGTCCAAAAGATTGCAGTAGTATCTGCCAGTGATGGTTTGGCCCTTGGCAAGATATTCTGTAAGGATGACTCCACGATAGCTCAAATAAGGTACAAAATAGGCCAGGAATATTACATAAAAGTGCGCCTATACAGTAAAATAATACGATATATTTTAGAGTGCCTGCCTGCTGTGCTAGGGGTCCCGGGTTCGATTCCCGGAGGTGGAGATGGGGAATTTTCTTCGACCTAATTCCCAATCTTCCCCAGAGTCTGGAAGTATGAATGAGAGTGCGAATGTGTGCGTGATGTAATGATTAAAACCCAACGAATACGAGTTAACACCTTCGATATGTTCCAAAGGAGAACGGCCGCCGATATGACCATTGGAGTTAAATGGAACAAAGGGAATATGATAAATTAAATTTTGAACTAAATAAATATTTATTACAATTATTTAGTTTCTAAAACAGCGTAAATACATTGGTACATGCAGGTTGCTATCCCACTTGGAACCCCCTGGTACCAAGATTTACGCAGTTCCCTGTTTACCCTGAAGAGAAATAGAAAGGATTATTGGCCCAGCTTTTGCCGGGCACTTTCCAAAAATTACACAGATTGATGCTAGAAGTCCATCTCCATGGCAATAACAAGGCTTAAAAATCTTTATCTTTATCTTTTCTTTATTAAAAAATATGGCCTGGTGCCGGTACAAAGGGCCCGGCTTACAGGCTACAATTTACATGAGCTTATAATTTTTGAGTGATATTTTCATTGTCTTTATGGTTTTTATTAAACCCATTCGGCGGCCTTACTGCGACCTCCGAGAACAGTTTCATGTGGTCTTCTTTTTTTTTCTTTTTTTTTTTTGTTAATATAAATAATTATATACATATATACATGGGGGTTTATTTTACCCCCTTACATTGACTCACACACACGCATACATACCTGTACACACGCACACTCACACTCACACTAAACTGTGGGTAGACACGTTGTACAACGGGAAGCGATCCAGCAGCAATGAGTGCGGCCTCTGCCTTGGAAATTGTGCGGCCATGGTCAGGGGTATGCTAGGCGCGCAAATTGGACGAACCGCTATCAATTATAGGATTTTTATTCTTGCATGTTTGCGATGCTGCGGCTCGCCTCTGGCGATGTTGTAAATTGTGGGGTTGCTGTGCCTCTTAATGCTTGCCCAGGTGGAAGAGGCCCTTTTTAGTATGGCCTCGGGAATGGTAGGGATGCACGTTTCCTGGTGGATTTGTGCGTTGGTGGTGAGGAGAGGGGCGGATAGGATCTTTCTTAATGAAAGGTTTTGTACAGTTTGGAGGTATTTCAAGGTGGATTTGGAGGCGTTGGCCCAGGCCGCACACGCGTACAGGACCAGCGACAAAATGAACGCTTTATATAGGACCAGTTTGATCTTCAGCTGGATCTGTTTACTCCTGAAGATGGGGGCGTATAACTTTAATCGCTGCCGCCCTTTGTTGGCGGTTTCTTTGATATGGGTGGACCAGTTCATAGTGCGTGATACCGTCACGCCTAAGTATTTTACATGCTGACGGCAGTGCAATGTTTGACCACCGACCGTTAGGTCCATAGCCAAAGGGCGCCGCTTTGTGAAATGATTAAGCTGGCATTTGTTCGGGTTAATTTTGATCTTCCAATCATGTAGCCATGAGAGGAAGCGGTCAATATACCGCTGCATTTCCAAAATACCGTAACGATAATTTTTGTGGTGGTTGTAGATTGCAGTATCGTCAGCATATATGGCCACTCTGCATCTGGCGTCCACAGAGTAGTCATTAGTGAAAAGTATATACAAAAACGGCGACATGATCGACCCTTGTGGTATGCCAGCCTGCATAACTCTCTCCTTAGAGGAGTCACCCACCTGGACATAGAAGCGCCGATTTTTTAGGAAACTGTGCAGCATGGGTGTTGAAATTTGGAGGCCGGGAAAGTTCCGGTGCATCTATAAATGAGGCCGTTGTGCCAGCACCGGTCAAAGGCGGCTTCTACGTCCAAAAATAACGCCAACGTTGAAGCCCCATTGTTAAATTGCTCGGTGACGTCATCAGCTAACCTTAAAAGTTGTAGTTCTGTGGAGTGGCCTTTTCTAAATCCAAACTGAGAATTTGCGACTTCTTGGTCCGAAACATGTTTTTGTAATCGAGAAAGTATGATTTTTTCGAGCAATTTACCAATAGTTGACAAGACACTAATGGGGCGGTAATTCTGTGGTTGCCTGGTGCTTTTCCCCTGTTTCGGTAACATAATCACCTTGGCTCGTTTCCAAGTGTCGGGGAAGTGGTTTTGCTGCAAACAAGCATTGAATATTTTAGTGAGTTGCACCAGGGCTTTTCTCGGGAGGTGTTTGAGTTCCTCATTAGTCACCTTGTCCGGGCCAGCGGCTTTCCCATTAGGTAGTTTCCTAATGAGTTTGTAGACTTCCTGCGGTGTTGTGAGGGGCAGATGTTGCTCATGCTTCTGCGCCACCCAGTTTTGTACCCATGTATTAACCTCAAGTCTGTACTTGTAAAAGACATTTGAAGGATGTGACTTGTCCCAATATCTATGGAATGGTACTGAAGGACAGAAAACGTTTACATCAGAACCATTCAAATGGAAAATATCAGAGTACCGATAGTCAGTTGGTTCAGTCTTCGTCAGCTACACAGAGCCAGTAGCAACATATAAATAGGACGGAAGAGGTGCAAGTGGACGTAGGAATGAGGTAAACAGTTCAGCTAACGGTACTGTGCTAATATCTGCATGAATTCATTATTTGCCCTATTCGTATATGTGACAGGTCTTTCGGTTTTCCAATAACATCTCAAAGTGTCCCGGATTCATGAACTACAAACTGCTCTGGATCGACTAGCTCACTGGCTCTCTAATTGGTGCATTTCCCTCAACACTAACAAGACAGAGGTTAAGAACTTTTCGTTAAGTCCTTATAGGGATCCTACTTCACCACAGCTGCTCGGGGAACAGTTCTCTTCTGTCTAGTGAACGGGAGTGCAGTTTGCCGCTCAAAGGAAGCTACTTCCCCACCCACTAATGACCGTCATAAACACTCCACACTTCAGAAATGGAACACTGTCGTTCAGGACCAATAGCAATCCCGATTTTCTCGAAGTGACAGTCGCATGTCTACTCCACGTGGAGTCTCAGTTGCCAAGTTCCAACTTCCAGTTGATCTGTTTCATTACGTGCAGAAATTCGTTGTGTGTCACGATGTGGAGACCGTGGGAGGGAAATGCAGTGGTGAATAAAGTAAATGAAGTAGTAGATAACTTTCAGTCACGTGAAAATAATCAAAGTGAAGACAGTGTGAATAACTGGGCCGAGTTATATTACGGGAACTGTTTCTAAGCAAATTCAAGCGCTTGTTTTGAACACATATACATATGTGCTGAAAAATAATCTTGGTAAGGGGTCATGCAATGAACCTGATGATAAATTCTGGGTATTCACAGAAATACAGTAAGAAATATTGTTTCGAAAGGAATACCAAAGACGCCGATCAAATGTGAGAACAAAATAAAATGTTTCTCTAAAGTAATTTCACATTCAATTTAATTCGCCGAGAAATTTATAGATTCTATACTTAAGGGAGAGCACCCATCTTAGAAGAATTGGTTGCACATTTGCAAGAAATTTGTGATTTCACTTATCGACACTGCTCTTTGCGCGGCCTCCTAAAGGAGCTGGGTCTGTTACACTTGCGTCTGCCCGACTATCAAAACTGTACCCTTTACTCAGTATGTGCACCTCACTTGGTTATGAATCCTCCCTTCTTCTTTACATATCCCTAGTACGTTCTATTCTTACCTATGCAGCTCCAGTCTGATGTGGCACCAGCAAGAGTAATCTCCAAAGACTGCAGGTATTACAAAACAGGATGCTTCGTACAGCTACAAATGCTCCATGGTTCGTCAGAAACCAACAACTTCATCACGAGCTTGGTCTTCTAGCCGTTCACCAGTTCATCCGCCGGCTGGCACGAACTCTCTTTTACCATCTCCAGGAGGTCCTTGGAGCTATTACCTACAATCTCGGCGCTCACACTCGCCAACCAACTCGCCTCAAGCGCAGACTGCCACAAGATCTCCTGGGTGACCTCTCCAGTACATACACCGGCTGGCACCACCTTTCTTTTACCACCTCTAGGAGGACCCTGGAGCTGTTACCTACAATCTCGGCGCTCACACTCGTCAACCAACTCGCCTCAAGCGCAGACTGCCACAACATCTTCTCCTGAATGACCTCTCCAGTACATCCGCCGGCTGGCACGACCTTTCTTTTACCATCTTCAGGAGGTCACTGGAGCTATTACCTACTATCTCGGCACTCGAACTCGTCAACCAACTCTCCTCAAGCGTAGACTACCACAAGACCTTCTCCTGAGTGACCTCTCCAGTACATCCACCGGCTGGCACCACCTTTCTCTTACCATCTCTAGGAGGTCCCTGGAGCTGTTACCTACAATCTCGGCGCTCGCACTCGCCAACCAACTCGTCTCAAGCGCAGACTACCACAAGATCTTCTCCTGAGTGACCTCTCCAGTACATCCACCGGTTGGCACCACCTTTCTTTTGCCATCTCCAGGAGGTCCCTGGAGCTGTTACCTACAATCTTGGCGCTCGCACTCGCCAACCAACTCGGCTCTAGCTCAGACTACCACAAGATCTGCTCCTGAGTGACCTCCCCAGTACATCCGCCGGCTGGCACGACCTTTCTTTTACCATCTCCAGGAGGACCCTGGAGCTATTACCTACAATCTCGGCGCCCGCACTCGTCAACCAGCTCGCCTCAAGCGCAGACTGCCACAAGATCTTCTCCTGAGTGACATCCTCAGTACATCCGCCGGCTGGCACGACCTTTCTTTTACCATCTCCAGGAGGACCCTGGAGCTATTACCAACAATCCCGGCGCTTGCACTTGCCAAACAACTCGTCTCAAGCGCAGACTGCCACAAGATCTTCTCCTGAGTGACCTCTCCAGCACATCCGCCGGCTGACACGACCTTTCTTTTACCATCTCCAGGAGGACCCTGGAGCTATTAGCTACAATCTCGGCGCTCGCACTCGTCAACCAACTCGCCTCAAGCGCAGACTGCCACAAGATCACCTGAGTGACCTCTCCAGTACATCCGGCGGCTGACACGATCTTTTTTTTACCATCTCTAGGAGATCCCTTGAGCTGTTACCTACAATCTCGGCGCTCGCACTCGTCAACCAACTCGCCTCAAACGCAGACTACCACAAGATCTTCTCCGGTGTGACCTCTCCAATACATCCACCGGTTGGAACCACCTTTCTTTTACCGTCTCCAGGAGGTCCATGGAGCTATTACCTACTATCTCGGCGCTCGCACTCGTCAACTAACTCGCCTCAAGCGCAGACTACCACAAGATCTTCTCCTGAGTGACCTCTCCAATACATCCACCGGTTGGCACCACCTTTCTTTTACCATCTCCGGGAGGACCCTGGAGCTATTATTACCTACAATCTCGGCGTTCGCACTCGCCAACCAACTCGACGCAAGCTCAGACTACCACAAGATCTTCTCCTGAGTGACCTCTCCAATACATCCACCGGTTGGCACCACCTTTCTTTTACCATCTCCGGGAGGACCCTGGAGCTATTATTACCTACAATCTCGGCGTTCGCACTCGCCAACCAACTCGACGCAAGCTCAGACTGCCACAAGATAATCTCCTGAGTGACGTCTCCAGTACATACGTCGGCTGGCACGACCTTTCTTTTACCATTTCTAGGAGGTCTTTGGAGCTGTTGAACGTTTAGAATGGGCCAAAGAGATGCAGAAACATCCAATAAAATTTTGGAGAAAGGTAAATAAATAGTATGAAAATTGTATATAGCATAAAATTAAAATATGTGTGTGTAAATTTTATGTAAATGAAATAAACAGCCTAAACTTTGTTTCTCTCATTGCTGGTTTTGTTACACTACCTTTCAGCAATTTTAAAACTGTTAAATGTTAATAGAGGTTTTTATTGTTTCAGGTAATCTTCTCAGATGAATCCATGTTTGAAGTATGTGAAGAGAGCAGCCAATATGTGAGAAGGACAGATAAAGAAGCATTTCCCGCTCAGTGTTGATCAAAGAGTAAAGTACCCAACATCAAAAATGGTCTGGAGCTGTATGTGTGTCCATGGACCTGGAAGATTATACATAGTTGTGGGATCTATGGAGCAGAAACAGTATAAAAGTGTATTAGAAACAAGACTATTTCCGCAAAGTAAAGAATGGTTTCCAAATGGTGATTTTGTGTTCATGCATGGCAGTGCTCCCTGCCATAGAGCAAAATCTGTAACCCAGTTCCTCAAAGAAAACAATGTAAAAGTACTACCATGACCGGGGAATAGCCCTGATTTAAATCCAATAGAGAATATGTGGGGTATTGTTAAACGGAGACTGAAAAAGGTGAAAAAACAACAAATTTTCAGCTCATTGAAGGCCTGATAAGCATTTGGCACAGAGATGAAGAAATAAAGGAAAACTGATCCACCCTTGTAGAGAGCATGCCTAAACGCATCAAAATGGTAATAAAGGCTAAAGGGATGCATACAAAATAGTGAGAGCTGAAGAAAATATGTTGTAATATTATTTCTGTTAAATAAATATAAAATAAGCTGTATATGTTAAAAATTTCACCATTGAGTATAATAATTTGCACACGTCTGTAAATATGCTGTAAAAAATTTTATACATACAAAAGTGAATCGAGAAGATATTGACACATTGCTTCACTCACACTGTTTATTCACAGGACATGTTTCAAGAGCTCTTGCTCCTATCATCAGCTGATACTCGACTAGTGTAAGTTTTACTGGTTTCCTCTTTCTCTATATTGTCAATAGATGTCGCGATGTACTTGTCAAAGATGTCCGGTGGTGGAGTTTCAAAATTCATGACTCTATGACGATTTTTGTTGATGAAGATTTTTTCCCATACGGAAAGGTCTATGGGGTGATTAACGTATTTTATTAGAGATGTTTCCAAGTTGATGTCATGTCTAGTATTTAAAAACTGAAAAGCCACTGCTGATTTTTCTGTTTCACCACTTTTAATGTTTCTTAGGTGTTCTTTAGTTCTGATGTTAATATTTCTTTTTGTTTTTCCTATATAAATTATAGGGCAAGTATCACATTTGATCTCATAGATTCCTGGTTTTTCTTTGGTAGTGATTGAATTTTTGGGAGGGCCTTTTAACAAATTTCTGATATTAAACCTATTTTGAGGTGCAAGAGTTATGTTGTGTTTTGAGAAGATTTTTTGGAATTTGTTATAGGCTGATGGGTGGAAGGTGAATTTTTTAAAAAAATTTTTCTCTTTTTCTCCTGTAGGTTCTAGGGTGGTGGTTTCTTTTATTTTCTTAGCTTTATTGAGTCTGTTAACTGTTTTGTCTACTAAATTTAGGTTGAAACCGTTGGATATAGCTACTTTTTTATGTGTAGGTATTCTTCTTGATAATCTTCTCTGTTTAGTGGAAAGTTGATCATCCGAAAGATTAAACTGTTGAAAATGGCATGTTGGTGTTGTTTTGGGTTGAAACTGTTGTTCTTAATGTAATTATCTGTGTGTGTCGGTTTCCTGTAAATACCAAAGGTTCGTTTGTTCATTTTTTTGATCTTGATGTCCAAAAAGGGGAGAACACCATCCTCTTCTGTTTCCAATGTAAATTTTATAGCTGGATTTTGTATATTCAAAAGTCTAAGACCATCTTGTATGAGTTTTTTAGGTACTATTGCAAAAATGTCGTCAACATAGCGATACCACACTTTGAAATAATTTGGAAAAGCTTTTGTGATATGTGTTTCAAAAGCACTCATGAATAAATCTGCCAAGAAGGGAGACAATGGGTTGCCCATAGCTAGGCCCGTTTTTTGTTTATAGATCTGTCCATTAAAGCTGAAAAAATTTTGATTGATACAAATTTCTGTAAGTTGTGAAAGTTCTTCTATTTCTTCAGGTGTTATTTGTATTGATTCCAGCCATTTTTTGAGAAGTGGAATAAGCTCATTGGTAGGTATACTTGGATATAAATTCCAACCCAAATTTAGTAGACAAAACAGTTAACAGACTCAACAAAGCTAAGAAAATAAAAGAAACCACCACCCTAGAACCTACAGGAGAAAAAGAGAAAAAAAAACTTTTTAAAAAATTCACCTTCCACCCATCAGCCTATAACAAATTCCAAAAAAACTTCTCAAAACACAACATAACTCTTGCACCTCAAAATAGGTTTAATATCAGAAATTTGTTAAAAGGCCCTCCCAAAAATTCAATCACTACCAAAGAAAAACCAGGAATCTATGAGATCAAATGTGAAACTTGCCCTAAAATTTATATAGGAAAAACAAAAACAAATATTAACATCAGAACTAAAGAACATCTAAGAAACATTAAAAATGGTGAAACAGAAAAATCAGCAGTGGCTTTTCATTTTTTGAATACTAGACATGACATCAACTTGGAAACATCTCTAATAAAATATATTAATCACCCCATAGACCTTTCCGTATGGGAAAAAATCTTCATCAACAAAAATCGTCATAGAGTCATGAATTTTGAAACTCCACCACCGGACATCTTTGACAAGTACATCACGCCATCCATTGACAATACGGAGAAAGAGGAAACCACTAAAACTTGCACTAGTCGAGTATCAGCTGAGGATAGGAGCAAGAGCTCTTGAAACATGTCCTGTGAATAAACAGTGTGAGTGAAGCAATGTGTCAATATATTCTCGATTCACTTTTGTACTAATTTGTGCTTCACTGTCCCTACGCTTCTTCCAAGTTTATACTTTGAATTTTATACATTTTCCAGTTTTAGTTTTCCGTCAAAAGAAGGACCTCCGGGCAAGGATTCAGTATTCATTGCGGAAATCACACGCAGTGTTGTTTATCTATTAAATATTCGCTAGGCTGGACCGGAAATTTAAAAGGATCTGCTCTGGCCTGGCTGCGAATGGAAAGATTTATGGGGGCAAATCTGATAGGGGCATGGATGGGGAGGTTTTCTTCACACAAAGGAATGAAATATACACAGGGGCAAGGTGAGTGGCGAGGACAGAGAAATATCGCTTATAAAGTCCGGGTGGCTAAGGTTGGCAAACTTTTACTTCTCGAGCTGTTGAAGTTGAAACCATTTGTGTATGTCTTTGTTAACATGGGCGAGCATTTCATTGAATTGACAATGGTGCGTTATCCAAAGCAGCATTTCTCTGAATTTAAAACGCTGGAGATGATATCATTTGAACAGCCATGGCAGATTCAGAGAGGTAAGAATCGGACCTCATTTATAACAACGAATGAAATTCATTAAATAAACACTAGAAAAAAAAGTGTAACGTTCGTCATTGCAGCGCTAAACTTTCTTGCTTTCAGAAAAATGTATTAACTATAAAAAAGTGTGGCACTTTTCCTAATGATCTTAAAGGAAAAATAGATAATTTCAGAGGATTTAAACTTGCTACTAAGACAGCACCTATGCTCAAATGGCAAATCATTCTGATAACACTTTGTAAGTAGGAGGCGTGTCCGTAAAATAAGGTCTCCAATTTTATTTAATATTGAAAACATGTTTATTGTCAAGGAATGTCACATTGATAGAAAGCCGAAACTTACAGCTATTTTAAAATGTAATCATCATTTCGATCAATGCACTTCTGCATGCGCTGTGGCAGTTTTTGTACACCCTTGTCATAGCACTTTATTGAAGCAATACAATCCAAGAACCAAAAGGGACAATAAGATTATACGGACAAGAATCAGAACCATTTCTGATGAATAGAGGAGCTAAACAAGGAGATAGCCTCAGCCCACTCTTATTTATTATTGTGATGGATGAAATATGGAAAATTTGCAAAAGAAGAACAGGAAGAACTATATGATAGGATATAGAAATTTAAGACCAGTTTGGACACAATCGTTGATATATGCTGATGACGTCATATTAATAGCAAATAGTAATAATAATTTACAATTAGCGCTAAATGAATGGAAAGAAGAATTAACTAGAAAAGGTTTTGAATTAAACATACCCAAAAGTAAAACCATGTATATAGGAAGGAAAGAAGAAGAATTTAAAATTAAATGTAATGATGAAATCTTAGAACAGGTAGACAGTTATGAATACCTGGGTACAATTATAAATAAATATGGAAAAATAGAGCAGGAAATTTTAAACAGAATAAGAAAGGCCAATTCGGTCTACTATCAGATTGATAATACTATTGTGGGAAAAAGGAAATAACAAAAGATACAAAAATTATAGTATTTAAAACAATAATTCTACCAATTCTATTATATGGAGCAGAG
The DNA here is from genome assembly GCA_030765055.1 of Mantis religiosa. Lineage (NCBI taxonomy): Eukaryota > Metazoa > Arthropoda > Insecta > Mantodea > Mantidae > Mantis > Mantis religiosa. Next base: position 143,535,408 of record CM060956.1, on the reverse strand, counting down.
AGCTGGACTCTCCTACAGAAACAAGAAAGCAAAATAACAGCTATGGAAATGAGATATTTAAGACGAGCTGTGGGGAAGACAAGAAGAGATATGATTAGAAATGTAACAATAAGGGAAGAGTTGGGTACACACTCCGTTAAAGAAATATTGTAAAAAAGACAACCTAAATGGTATGGACATGTACTCCGCATGTCAGAAGAAAGAAAACCCAAACAATATGTAGAAGCAAGACCAGAAGGTAAAAGAATTAGGGGAAGGCCACGCATGTTGTATCAGGAATATATTGAGAAGTTGGGGAATGATAGAGGGAAAACCATGACAGAAATGAAGAGAATGATAATGGACCGAGAAAAGTGGAGGAAGAGACTTGTACTCCACACTTAACAGCACAAAGGAGTTAGAGAAAGAAGAAGTCATAGCACACTCCCGCCAAGTTGCGCAGGTAGCGCTCAACCTCGCTTTTCAAATCATCGTCGGTCTGGAAATGTGTTCCACCCAGGTGTGGCTTCAACTCAGGAAACAGATGATAATCACTAGGTGCTAAGTCTGGACAATAGGGGGATGGGTGAGGATGTCCCATCCAAACTGTGCCAGGAGATCAGTCGTTGGATGTGCAGTATGGGGACGAGCGTTGTCGTGATGAAAGAAAATCACTCCCTTCGTCAGGATTCCCCTCTTTCGATTTTGAATGACACATCGCAATTTTTTAAAAGTCTCACAGTAGCTAGCGGCGTTTATTCTTGTGGCAGTAGGCATAAACTCGCACAACAATACACCTTTTCTGTACCAGAACACACTGGCCATCACTTTGCCGGCAGAAAATGTCTGTTTGAACTTTCGCGGCTTCAGTGAATTTGAATGCCGCCACTGACGAGAGCATTCTATAGATTCTGGTGTTGTGTAATGCACCCAGGTTTCATCGTCAGTGACAATTGAATCCAACAATTCCTTGTCCTGTTCTGCATAGCGCTCCAGGAATTGGTGGGCCGCTTCAACACGTTGCCATTTATGGTCTTCGGTGAGCATTTTGGGGACCCACCTCGCACACACCTTGCGATAATGTAAATGTTCGGTCAAAATCTTGTCAATCGTAGTCTTACTGACTTCAGGGATAAGTCCGCACAGCTCGTGAACTGTCACAAGCCGATCTTTAAGTATTTCTTACTCCACTTTTGCAATTGTTTCGGCTGAAACCGAAGGCCGACCAGAACGCTGTTCGTCATTGACGTCTGTACGTCCGTCTTTGAACTCTCTGACCCATTTTCGCACGTTTTGGACGTCCATACACTGTGGGCCATAGACTTCTCATAACTGACCATGAATTACAGTGTGGGTAGTGTCCTTGGCAGTCAAAAAACGGATCACTGCACGCAACTCTCACTTGGCGGCGGAAGTGATAGGAAGCTCCATCGCAAACGGCTGCCCAGCCAAGACTAATGGTTGCAACGAGTTCTTTATGGTGGGGATTTGAAGGGGTGAAACCAAGCTACACGACAGTGTTGCCGGATCTCGCGTAATAGCGTTCCTCACGGCTCCAGCACCTTGGAGACGGACACACCTCGTAGAATCCAGCTGTTCTATTGACAAATCTTTGACAATTTACCTTTGATGCCTGTTCAAAAACTATTTCAACGTATGTGTAGTAAAGAACTGACAATAAAAGCTGACCATTTAAAATACAATATAAAACATTGAGACGTACTGACAAAAGCCAAGTGTTATGGTGTTTTTTGGAAAGTCTGTGTATATGTGTCTGTCTGTGAAATGGATAAGCCATAAGTCACCAAAATTGGCGTTTAAATCCACCGTCTTACATGGATAGAGATGAAACTTTTGTCAACATGCTGATAAACCATTCCATGAATGTCAAAGAATGAGATGACCATAACTTTCCCAGCAGAAACAACCACTTTTGCTTTTTGGGGGGGGTTGGTGATGAAGGAGATTTCCACACTGAGCTTTGCTGTTTGTTCTCAGGATCAAAACGATGTAGCCAAGTTTCATCAGCAGTGATTACGTTTGAAAGAAACTCCGGATCTTCTTCTAACATCGACTTTAACTGCATGTTACCTCCATTGCAGCGGTAGGCGATACTGAACATGTCTGAACTTACCTGGTTCTCACAGGCGGAAACCAGGAGTACCAACAATAAAACTACTACGGCGCGTTTGTTTCGCATTGAGCTAACAGAATATAAGATTGAATTTTAGTACGAAAAATTATTACCGTAAAAAATTATGATCATTGTTTATTGAACAGCCCTCGTAAATTAAAATACATTAGGGTATTAGTTTTCATACGAATGCCTAGTCAGCAGTAGTAATTTATCTGAAAACACTTTAGTTTTAAATGGAAATTTCTGCGTAACAAACTGTTTCAGTACAGTTACTGTTTATACCACAGAAATTAATATTGATTGTGCCCTGGAACGACTTAGAAACGCTCACGCCAGAGGGTGCCGTGTTTACAACACATCGTGCTTAAGGCGTAATCTATATCAATATTATAAAGTGAATATTTGTGTATCAGTATTTATACGTAGGGTAATTCCAAAACCACTCAACTGAGTTGTATAATTTGTTCACCACTGAATAACTCAATTGAATCGTTTATTTCATAAACCACATAAGAGATAAAATATCAAAAAATGTGTTTTTGGTGCTACTGTACAATTTAAAGGTAAATACATGTTTTAGTGCAGAAACAACCTATGTTTCATATCAGCAATCCGTTTACTTCATAAAGAACCCAAGCACCGTCGCTCAGGTTACTTCTGCGGTAAATTTCACCCGTGACGGTTGGCAGCCTTGATGGCATCATATGTTTTCTGACTCGCTGTGACAATAACTCACAACTACCCTGTTCGTGGCCACTTATTTTCCCCGTGTGACAGAGATTTTGGAAGCATAAAGCGTCTCTTGAGAAAGATGGTCAGGATTTATACTCCTGATGAATATGCAGAGCTCATGCTAAAAGCTAGTACAAGGTGTATCTTTTTATCTTGAAAAGTGCAGAGCGATGCGCAGTGGTATCTAGACGAGTCCACCTCAGAACGGTTGCAACTGGAGGGGAGGGCAGGTCAGTTGCGTACCAGTTGCGAGCAACTAAACATGTGCAGAGCTACTCGGTAACACTACAGCTTGTTTCATAATGTGCTTGCCTCCTGGTTCCAAGAGAGCATTTATAAATGACGCCTCCTAGCAGCACATTAGGAAATAACGTGCTACATTTAAAAACACGAGAAGTAATAACCAATATCTATAGATTTATAAAAAAAGGAACAATGGTCTGGGTCAGCTATAAAAATCTGGGGAAGCGTATCTGAGGTAACAGTTGTGTCTGAAAGCAGTTTAGGAGAGTTATTAAGGAAAGAAAAGCCATTGGTGCTAGTGCAACAACGTCCTCTCTGTGTCCAGTAAACAAAGATTAAGAACATGCACAAAATCTAATTTGAATGTTTTAATTCAGAAGTAGTTAGGCGAACTATGAATAATTTTTAAAACTAGGAAAAACAAAGAGCAACTTTGAAGAAAGTGCTTATGAAGCTAAAAGTTCTACTGACCTCCAAGGCAGTGTCTAAACATTAAGAAGAGTTCTTTTGAAGCTAGGATTATTTGAAAAAAAATTCAGTAAGCGTGACAGACAAATTTTAATCAAACATCGCACCATACGTGCAAAAAGGCTTAAGTATTTACGAAATATTCGGAGATATCGAAGTGAAGTTTATATAGTTTATATGGATGAAACTTATATAAATACAGCACATACTATGCCATATGCCTGGAGTGAAATACGTTACAGGGACTCTGCAGCGCTATTGAAAGGCCGTCAGTTGTTTATCGTGCCTGCTGGAGGAGAACAGGGTTTTGTTCCAAATGTCTCTGTACTATTTAAGATCCAACAAAAGCGTGGAGATTACTACCATAGTAAGAATTACAACTTAGTTTAAAAGAGCTGCAAAACTGGCTTCGAGAATGAAATTTGTTTTTAGACACCTTATGCAGCGCCCTCCCCTCCCGTAATCTTACGCGTGTGACGCATTGTGGCGATAGGTGCATTATCCCCACCACAGTTGCTACTCATCCCTACCGCGCAGGATTCCTGTCAAGATAAAATAATACATCTGTAAGTGTGGCCGATTTACTGTATATCACCTTACATCAGACGATGTTCTCAGTTTCAAAAAGTGGTGGCCCAAATCATATAAGAAAATGCCAAATTCGAACGAAACATCAGGCAGGAAAGTACCCAAAGAAATTAAGCAGTCATTTAAAGTGTCCAAGTACAAGCAGTTTCTCTACAACAAGGATACTCCGGGAAAAGTTGTAGCTAGCGAATTCACTGGAGGATTAACATCTACCTTCAAATTGCTAAAAACTGTCAGCCTCCCGGAACTACCAAAAGAGAAAGCTTATCCTCTGGGGAAGGTATGTTTACTTTTATTTTACCAAGGTTATTTGAAGCATTTATATTTTACTTTTAGCTAAACATTTTTGAAGGCTGTAACAAATTTTAAAATTTATCGGGTTTTACACAGTGAGATTTGTGGTTTTAGGTTTCAATCAACAAACAAAAAAGATATGACAATATAAAAATGTTGATGTAATAAATGTTGATGGATATGAAGCCTTCTGTGACACTTATAATCCAATGGCCAACAACTGACAAGGAGTTGCCAGAAGACTTGCCAGAAGCTGAATAAGTGAATAAAGCCAGTTCTTTGTATATAGACATACTGTAGCGTGTAGTCTACTTGTATGTTTTATTTAGGCCTAATAAAACACTCTTTTTTATACTTAAGTGTGCCTTGTTACTTACCTTTGAAACCAAAACAGGTAAACAGTAATGGTTTGACTTAATTTCAATAATAATTTTTAAAAAATCACTTTGGTTACACTCATTTATTGCAGAAACCACCTAAGTGCTACTTTTTCAAAAATGTATAACTCAAGAACTTAAAGGAAGTTAAGCAAAGTTCGGAAAATAGAAAACTGACATATAATAAGTACACGCGCAACAAACGATCAATAAAATAATTTAGCTCTCGTACTCGGCACAGCAGACCTTCGAATGGCAATATATGACAAATCCAGTTCAAAACAATGTCAGTGATAAAAGTCATATAAGCAAATATGTCATCACTACCGCTAAATCACGTGCTATCGTGTCATGTGCTTGAGAGCAAAGGAACCTCCTCTTTACTTCGTTTAAGAATTAACATGCATTTCAGATAAATCAACTCTGTTGCGTAATATATTTCATTAAAACTGTTACGAAAATATAAATTTGACAATTCTCTTCCAACATATAAAGATATATCACCATGTTAAATAACGAACTAATTTTTACCGCACAACAGTCTACACCACAATAGCAGCCAATGAGAGGTGATAAGGTCACGTGACCGTTAAAAGATACGGGGCAGGCTTATGTGAAAGAGTATCAGACCGTTTGCGTGACTCATTTGTCATTGTTCTCACGTTTCAAACAGACAGTAGTCGTTAATTAATTAGAGCCAACTGAAAAATTCAATGCCATGGCCAGGATTTGAACCACGGATATCCTGGTTTCCATCCAGTCGCTCTAACCCCTTAAGCTACCATGGCCAACATGCCGACGCGACACTAAACTCTCCGATTACCGACAAAGTTGCAACAAAAGATTTCCATTCCTTCATGGAAATTTACCAGACTTATCAAACGACTCTCGTACACATGTTTAGACAAAACTGGTACATATATACAGCTGCAACATTGATTAAACTATGAAGATACATAGCCTTGCGAGTTACGAGGGCTGTTCAATAAAGAATGGTCATATTTTTACGGTCATAATTTTTCGCATAAAATTCAATTTTATTATATTCTGTTAACTTAATGTGAAACAAACACGCCGTAGTAGTTTCTTTGTTAGTACTCCTGGTTCCCGCCTGTGAGAATCGGATAAGTTCAGACATGTTCAGTATCGCCTAACACTGCAATGGAGGTAACATGCAGTTAAAGTTGATGTTAGAGGAAGATCCGGAGTTTCTTTCACACGTAATCACTTGGCTACATCATTTTGATCCTGAGAGCAAACAGCAAAGCTCAGTGTGGAAATCTCATTCATCACCAACCCCCAAAAAAGCGAAAGTGGTTGCTTCTGCTGGGAATGTTATGGTCCTCTCATTCTTTGATATTCATGGAATGGTTTATCAGCATGTTGTACCTGCACACACATCAGTAACTGGACAATACTACAGGGATGTTCTGAAAACATTGCAAGTCCATATCAGGCGTAAAAGACCACATTTCCGTGAGGCAGGCTGGATGCTGCACCACGATAATGCGCGACCACATATTGCCAATGTTGTTGCTGAATATCTTGCAAAAATCAACGTGAAGTGCATCCCTCACCCTCCTTATAGTCCGGATTTAGCCCCATGTGCCCTTTATCTATTCCCTAAGTTGAAGAAACGCCTTCGTGGGAGGCATTATCCATCATCAGAAGCAGTGGTGAAGGCTGCGGAGGTGATTTAGAAGGATCTCTCAGAAATGGTTTCCAGGATGTCTTTGAAGACTGACAGAAACGCTGGGACAAGTGCATTGTATTCAGGGGAGACTATTTTGAGAAGGACCATCAAAATTATGAGGATGAGTAAAGGTAAGTTGTCAAGAAAAAGTTGTGATCATTCTTTATTGAACAGCCTTCGTAGTACATTTTCTGTACAATATTTTAAATAATCATGCTTACCACCGACAAAGTTGCAACACAAACTTTCCATCCTTTCTTGGAAATTTACCAGACTTATCAAACGACTCTCGTACTATTTGTGCACATGTTTAGACAAAGCTGGTCCACACACACACACACACACACACACACACACACACACACACACACACACACACACACACAACTGCAACAATGATTAAACCAGGGGCGGCCGGTGAGGCATTGTATTGGCGGTGCCATAATAAACAAATAAGTAAGTAAATCAATAACTGAATTGATAAGTAAATCAATAAATAAATAATAATAAATAAAAACTAAATAAATGAATGAATAAATAATAAATAAATAAATAAATAAATAAATAAATAAGAGTTGTTAAAATATAAATATGTGTACCAATTTCGAACGATTTAGGCAATCTATTTTATGATATACAGTACCAAACAGAAGGTACCGGGTAACGGAAATAGATATTTAGTACATCCGTACTCTTGTTACGCACAGGAGTAACGAGTACAGTAAAAGTTTGATAATACAGTTCATGGAGAATGTGATACGAAGTGTTCGTATACGATTTCGCGACAGAGAGAGTAATCTTAAGTCCCGTGCTTTACTGCACTCTAGCGGATAAAATGAGTCGCCAGAGAAACCTCGGCACCACCTTCTCCCATAAGAAGCCGTGTATAAGCAGACATCATAGCTCTTAACACAGGCGCTTATGAGCGTAGCTGGTGCCGTTCTGGAATCGGCACCAAACCAAGGAAAACAATCAGGACAGAGCGCTTGCGTGTAATGTGCCTATTCACACTAGGGAGCAGACACTCAGGAACAATCCTTTTTGTGCAATTCCTATATACTTCTCTTTCTTTCGTTTTCATACAGATGGAGCCATGGCACAGCGGCACTACCTCAGAAGCCGCCCCTATTAAGATACATAGCCTTGCTATTTATTTCTATCTATATAATGATTCCGATACAGAAATTCAGCTACACGGCAATGAAGAAGCATTATTGCAAATATCAACATTGGACGTCATTAATTTTGTTTCTAATTGTGTGTACACACGGGGCTGTTCATAATATGTGCCTGCAGACCAGATCGTTGTTTAAAGTTTATGTATAGAAAATTTGGGTTGTGAATGTTTATGGGTGATAAGCAATTTAAACGCAATGAATCGTCGTGTAAAAGCAAATAACTGTTGTGTATACTGAGTATTAGAATATTAACAATAAGTAAACAAATACTGTCAACATAATTCAACGCTATCACATTTGTAGCCATTTAATAACATTCACAAATTGAAATTACAACTCGTGTTCTGTAGCAGGAAGAGCATTCTCTTTCTTTTAAATGCTTGGATATCCTGGAAATAAAATGAGACCTATTGTAAATTGTATAAATTCACCAACTTATAAGTTAGCTAAATGGTTACTTAAAAAATTAGTAAATTTGATAAATTTGAGAGTTTAAGTATTAAAAATTATTTTGAATTAGTTAAAAAGATTGACAATGTTATATTATCTAAAACTGATAAACTTGTTTCTTTTGGTGTAACCGCCTTATTTCTTAATATTCCTAAAGAATAACTTTTAAGTTATTTAAAAAAGTGGTTGAATTCAATAAATTTACATGAGGACTTAATTGTTGATTTTGTTAAACTTACTGAATTTTGTTTAGATCAAAATTTTTTCACTTTTAATGGTGAATTTGTTCAACAAACTTCTGGCTGATACCGAAATTATGGTTTGCCAGAAGCGAAGAATCATGATAGATGTCAAAGGAATGTTGGTTCTTTGTTACGACAAGGGGCAAGGCCAGTTAAGTTGGGGGAAAGTGTTATAACAAAGCCATGTAAGAAGCAGTGTCCTTAGAAGATTTCTAAAGGAATTGTCACTTGACGTGTATGAATAGGGAATTCTTTGGATCATTTACAATGGCGATCAAAACAGCCACAAAAGGGACTTTGGTTGAAAAGGAGTTTTGAGAGTGAAAGTTAGATATACACACACGCGCAGCTGTGGTGATGCAGAACAGTCTTAGGCGTGAAGTCGATGAGGGCAGTCTGAGGCGTGAGGGCGATAAAGGCAGTCCGCTGGTTTTGTCTGGAATATTTGTCAGTTCTTATATATGAGGAACGAATAAATTTATCGAGTAATAAACATTCTGCATTCAGTAACTCTAAACCGAGATTGGTAACCCTTGGTCGGCAATTTTCATTTCGATGTTTGAAAAGAAGAAGCAGTAAATAAATAAGTTGGAAACGGGCATTCCAGTGTTGTTAAAATCTCCTTCTCACACATCCACGCATACCCTGAGAGAAACCTCATTGCTCGCCGACTTATTTGCTCACCCATAAACATTTTAGTTACAAATTGGCGCCGCAACGTAGAACTCTTTGTTCGCCACACATATAATTTGCTTCATGGCTTAGCAATGGGTAATCCTCTTTCACCTTTTCTGCTGACCTTTTTATGAGTTTTTTTACGAAATGCAGGTCACTAAAGCATTCCCTTTGGTTTTTAAAACCTGGTATAGATATGTTGATGATATTTTTGCTATTGTTCCTGATCAAGTCATAAACGATGCTTTAAAATTACTAAATTTGCAAGATAAAGCTATAACATTTATATTAGAGACTGAAATTAATTAAGCGTTCCATCTTATATTCACCGTAAAAAAACTGCTTAATTTTGCTCAGAGGCCCCTTTATGAGGCATGAAGTTCTTTTGCGTGCCATAAATATGTGATGAGATAACTGACTCTACTTCCCTTCCGAAGAAAGGCATGTTAAGGATTTTTTTTTATCCGCGTAAAAATCCATTCCCCTGGCCTCGGAAACAAGAGACTAACATCTAACTCCTAGACCAAGGAGAACGAACCATTTTGAAGAGGTGCTATGTTCAAAATTAAACATTCTTATTTAAATAATTACAACAAAAGTAACATCGCCTGCCTCTCTATTTTGCATTTACTTCTGAACTATATTTAAAGTTTCAAAGAAATTCTGAGGCAATTCTGTTATCATTCAAGATATATATTTCATTTGCCATGAAAATATTTTAATCAAAATCATTACAGCCATTTTTTGAGAAAATCTAAATTTTTAAACCCTTTTTCACGTAAACTGTAATTCATTTAGTGATATTTCATTGATTACGAGTTAATATTGTTTTTTAATCTATTTCTGAGCTATGATTACAGTTTCAAATCTCCAACTCATTCGAAAGTTAGTTTAAAATAGATTGCAAAATGCTTTATGAGCAGAAAACATTGAAAAAAAGCGAATTAAAAAAATGTTGAAAACACGTTTTTGAAAATTATCTTTCAATGTCAAATTATGAAAATAAAAGTTTAATATGGAATCTGTGATAACATAGTAGAAGTTAAATCTGGAAAAGCTGATTATACTAAACTCTCCCGGGTGAAATGTTGTTTCCACTAGATATATAAGACGCGAGACGGAAGCGTTTGGAGGGGAGGTCCGAGGCTACAGAACGTCCTGTTCCTCAGCACAGGGAGTGCCGCCCTTGTGCTTGAGGAAGGAACCACAGGAGATAGTGCCGTCCAACACCCTGCCCCGGTGTTGTGGCGGTCAGTTCATGTAGCGACCATGACTTCCCTTTTTACACGTCATTAACTTTTTATTTACCAATGTACATATAACTAGTAACACTCTAATATTCACCTTCAGTAAGGAGAGGATGTATTTATTACATTCTAACCAAGATTTCACCAGAAATACGCGTTTTAAGGTCCTCCGAATAAACACGTCCGTATATACGTAAAATATGAAGCTATTAACAGTGAAGCAAACAAAAAAACTGATAAATGATGCTTTAAAATTACTCAATTTGCAAGATAGAGCAATAAAATTTACATTAGAGACTGGAATTAATGGATTCCTTCCTTTTCTAGATCTAAAGATAATAATAAATAATAATAAATTAAACTTTGGTATTTATAGGAAGTCTACTAATATTGATAATTACATAAGATTTTGCTGATTTCAATAGTTTGATTTATAGATTAATAAATATACCCCTGTATAAAGATGAATTTAATAAAGAACAGTATTATTAATACTGCTTTAATTAATGGTTTTAATAAAGACTTTATACAAAAGAAGATTGAAAAATTTAAATATCAAAAAAATGTAATGATATTTCTACCCTTAAAAAATAAAGGATGATTATAATTCTAAAATATTTACTTACCATCCTTGGGTAAATGAACATTTTCAAAAAAAAAAAATTAAAGAGTTTGGTATAATTTTAGTTCCTCAAAATATAGTATTTAAAATGTCCTGCATTTCTCTAAAAAAAAATATAAAATTCATAATAATAAAAAATCTGGTATTTATCAATTGAATTCTTTCGATTTTGATAATGTTTATATTGGAAAGACAAAACGCAATTTATAAACCAGAGCGAAAGAATATTTTTGTAACATTAAGTATAAACAGACTGATAAATCGGACGTAGCAGATCATTTTTGGTCATTTAACTATGAAATAAATCCAGAAAGTAAATTATTAAAACATTTAAATGGTCCGATAGATTTAATGGTTTCGGAAAATATATTCATTTTAAAAAATAAACATTGCGTAATGAATTTTGGAATATCGGCAGTCGATTTTTTTTTTAAATTTGTTTTATTTTCAGATTTTGGTAGTACTAACAAGAACATATTAACATCTAGCGTTTGTAACGATGACAATAGTTTTGTTGGTTCCGACTGACGATGTGGAAGAATTTCCATGAAATCGCGATCCCAAACAATTTATAAGAAAAGTGTCATCAAATTGTTATATTTGTATATGCTTATCACTTTATCGTTTACCTGCAATAAGCACAAGAGACGTCTGTCAAAAATTTTGATATTATCGTTTAAATGAAAATTCACGTTTTGAGGTTCCCTGATTAAAATGTCATTTTTGAAATGTGTGTGAACAGCAAATTACTCTTGCTCCTGCATTTCTCTTGCACCTACAAAAAATTAATGAAACCATTTCTGCAAATGTTTATCTCAGTTAAATGAAACAGATGGAGTAATAAGCTTCTGTAGCAGTAAATGACATTGTGTCGAAAAGTTGGTAGAAACGTACAAGGATGGCGCACAAAATGTCATACATTGAAAATTGTTGATGTCACTTTTAATAACCAAAGCATGTCAATATTATCTTTTTTACAAGGGCTGATCAACAAAGACTGATATACTGATATACTGTCAGGTATACATTATCTAAACATTCATCCGTGGTTGCTGGCAGGCTGGGTTCAGCTTGAATGCTTTTGCTGCGTGCTCACCCGCAGTAGGACTTTATTGCAGACATTAGTTGGTTTTTATGTTTTTCTATGTATATTCTCTCCCATATGACGAGTTCACTATGTTTTTATACGTATTTTAGTAATTCTGTGCTATCTTCAATTTCATGATTTTCAGACCAGAAATGAGCTGCTATAGCGGACTTATCAATATTTTTGTATCTTAAGTGCCTGAAGTGTTCTTTCTTTCTTTCTAGTGCCTATGTTTCTTTTTGTCCTCTCTATGTAAATTTTTTCACAGTCTTTACACTTAATCTTATAAATGCCTGATTTTTCCTCTGGTTTTATCTTATCAGTATTATTACTGTGAAGTAGGTTTTTAATGTTGTAATTGTTTTTTGGTGCCAATGTTATATTGTATTTCTTGAATATTTTTGGGGACTTTTTTGTGGCCCAAGGGTGGTAAGTTAATCTAGCAAAACCAACTAATGAACTTTGAAATCCCGCCAGAAGACAATCCCACATTTAAGTTCATCACTAAATCCACAGATGACAGCAACAACTCCAGAATTACCCACACCGCTGGATCAAGCTTTAGTCGCATAAGAGCAGAAGATGCAAACGATGATTTGCGAAACATGTCCTCAAAATAGGTACGAAAGTGAAGCAGATGTGTGATAAATACGACTCATCTAAAAATTAATAATTATTTCGCTTCACTGTGGTGTTCCAATACAGTTAAATCTCGATATATTGAAGTGACGTCAAGTCAAGAGGAACACGCGAAAGTTAGATCCAGCCAATTTTAAAAACCGGACAACACTGAGGTAAGGAAGTTCACACTTGAAAATTTCAACGAACATTTCGGCAACAAGAAAGAAATAAAACAGTATTTGAAGCTAAAGACAAAAAGAAGGCTAATATCAGCGGACATAAAATTTATCAACAATTGCCTAAAACAAAACATTTCTCCGAAATTTGTAAGAAAAGTGGTAAAATTTAACCCTGTGATTTAACCACAACAGCAGAGAACAATTAGCTGCTGAAAAAGCCGTGTTAAAATCCGAAAAAGCCAATCACTGCAGAAAACTAACTAATATAGACCTCTCATTGTACAACCTACATTTGAAACTGGTAAAATTACTAGGAAACACAGCATGGGACCATTTAGAGAATAAATCATTTGAACATATTAATTATAAAGTCAAAGAGAAAGTTTATCGTCAAAAAAAGAAACTAAAGCATAACCATAATCATTGGCAACCAAAACATAACAAAATTTCAGCAAAGAACACATCCCTAGACAATGTAATTAATCTCTCAAAGCAAAATTTTAACAATGAAGAAATAGATGTACTTAACCAAGGCCTAAAAACATGTATAACATACTCCAGCAACCCGGATGAATTCATTGCAGATATAGAATTAGCAGTAGAAGGCTTGGAAACCATGGACAAAAATATAATTAGGAAAAAATCAGCTCCTATATTGGAAAACTTAATAAATAAAAAGCCAAAAAAACATTTGAAACAAATTCAGATAATTAAATCTTTAAGGAAAAAGGATGTAATCTTCTCAAGGGCTGATAAAGGGAACAAAATAGTAATTTTAGACACAGCTACATACAAGGAAAACATGTTAGAGTTACTACAACAAAAAGAAAACCAAGAAATAGATTCTAATCCACTCAACCGATGCATAAAAGTAACCATCTTTAATAGTAAAATTTTAACAACTGCAGAACAAAGAACTATCAAACCGGACAACCCTACCCTTGCAAGACTATATGGTTTGCCTAAAATACACAAACCCAACATACCCATGAGACCCATTGTAAATAATATAAACACTCCTACTTACCTTCTGGCAAAATGGCAGTCCAAAAAATTTCAGTCCTTTCCACAATTCCATACTCTGAGCATAAAAAAAATCTTTAGACCTGGTAGAAAAAATTCAAAATCTTAAACTAAAACCTCATGACACTTTAGTATCCTTCGATGTCCGCTCCCTCTTCCCTAGCATTCCATTAGACAAACTTTTGATTCAACTGAAAAAATGGCTAAATTCTATAAACCTAGATGCCAATGCAATAGAAGAATATTTGGCAATGACTGAAATATTTATACATCAAAATTATTTTGTTTTCGATGGAAAATATTATAAACAAATTTCAGGACTAGCTATGGGAAGCCCGCTATCACCACTTTTGGCCAATCTATTACATGAGCTTTTTCGAAACACATATAACTAAAGCCTTCCCTCATATTTTTAAAACATGGTACAGATACGTAGACGATATCTTTGCAATAGTGCCCTACAAACAAATAGATGATGCTTTGGAACTACTCAACCTGCAAGAACCCAGCATACAATTCACAGTGGAAACTGAAGAAGACTGTACTCTACTTTTTTGGACCTTAAAATCACAAAAAGCAATGAAAAACTAGAATTTGGTATCCAGAGAAGAGCAACACACACAGATAATTACATCAAAGCAAATAGTTTCAACCCAATTCCACACAAACATGCCACCATCAACAGTCTCACACATAGATTAGTAAATCTACCCCTCAGCCAGCAAGAATATCAAAACGAATACCATCAAATCTTAAAAACTGCAATTAAAAATGGATATGAAAAAAAAACCTTGTAGATAAAAAACTAAAATCATTCAAACTTCAAAAGAGATTAAAACAGATCACAGCTCTCACACCAATAAAACAAGAAATTAGATTTGCTAAATTTACTTACCACCCCTGGGCCACAAAAAAGTCCCAAAAAATATTCAAGAAATACAATATAACATTAGCGCCAAAAAACAATTACAACTTTAAAAACCTACTTCACAGTAATAATACTGATAAGATAAAACCAGAGGAAAAGTCAGGCATTTACAAGATTAAGTGTAAAGACTGTGAAAAAATTTACATAGGGAGGACAAAAAGAAACATAGGCACTAGAAAGGAAGAACACTTCAGGCACTTAAGATACAAAAATATTGAAAAGTCCGCAATAGCAACTCATTTCTGGTCTGAAAATCATGAAATTGAAGATAGCACCGAATTACTAAAATACGTACAAAAACATAGTGAACTCGTCATATGGGAGAGAATATACATAGAAAAACATAAAAACCAACTAATGAACTTTGAAATCCCGCCAGAAGAGAATCACACATTTAAGTTCATCGCTAAATCCACAGATGGCAGCAACAACTCCAGAATTACCCACACCACTGGATCAAGCTTTAGTCGCATAAGAGCCGAAGATGCAAACGATGATTTGCGAAACATGTCCTCAAAATAGGTACGTAAGTGAAGCAGATGTGTAATAAATACGACTCATCTAAAAATTAATAATTATTTCGCTTCACTGTGGTGTTCCAATACAGTTAAATCTCGATATATTGAAGGTTTTGACTGTTCAATCAATTTAGATGACAAATGAAGCAGCATCACTGTGCATATTTAGTAGCATTGTGCTTCATATTTTAAACAAATTGTAGTATTTTGACACATAATTCCTTAAAAATCTGTTACAGCTTAGATCTGTTTTCAAATAATTTTGCATTTACATATGTCATTAAATTGCCTGTTTTCCAAAATGTTCATAAACTTAATTTAAAAAGCTATTTGTAGTCATTTCTTAACACTCTGTCATTTACATTTTTGAGGGACTAGTTTTGGGAGCTGTTGGTTTAATTTTCAACCTCGAAGGTTTGACTCAGTTGATAAGCTTATAATCTTACTCAAATTTCCCCTTAAAAAGTCATTACTGAGAATGTATAATACCTCCAATAAAGTAAAGTTGGTAAAATAGCAAATATGATAGCAAAATTTAAGAAATTCTAGAAATCATTATTCATAAATCATAAAGCATTGTCTTCTTCAAAAATGTTAGTGCTTGCTTCCATACATATTGTGCTCCTTAGGTACAAAACATAATGGTTAAAAGTATATTTTATCCATTATATGTACAAGTGAAGTTTTTACTCCTGAAAAAAATACACTTGAGTCAAACTAAAACTCAATGCTCCACTTTGTAGCGGTAGTTCTTGTTTGAACTTGAAAATGAGTTTTGTTTTCTGATCTGACTATTAGTGGGCCATGTAATGACAATATAAAAAAAATGATGAACGGTTGCTAGGGAAGAAAATCAATAATCTTGTTTCAGGATGATGGAAAAAATGTTGCGGTGAATATAAAGGTTTTGAATAGTAACAGAAAATCAATAATCTTTAGTAAAAGAGATATGTTCTGTAATCTTGATGGTGGAAAGACGTGAGCAAGATAAAAAGTTTTAATAGTGATGAGTGGACGTGCAGGAGTGAGCAATTTTATGTAATTAACGGAAGCTATATATTAAGGAAGTAAGGATCTATCAATATGCTGGAGATAACCTGCAATGATTGACTAGGAAAGAAAGTTTGAGTAAAATTTATACAATCAAATTATATATTTATCGCAATTGCATTAGCTTATCTGATATTTCTGAGTAATTATTATTAACTCTTTATTTACATTGCATATATTTGTGATGAGGAAAGAAAGCCCACTTTAACATCAAGATGATATAATTGGTGACCTGAAGAAACTGACACAAGATGGGAAAAGATTGTGCTGAATAAGTGGTACACAATATTTCAAGTATCTATTCAATATACAATCAATAGAAATTTGTTACAATTTATTGCTAGTATTTACCTAGAATATGTTTCGTTAGGATCTTCCTAACATCATCAGCTGTTGTTGACCAATACATGTTGGTTTGGTGAACTCCTTGGAGATGATAGGTGAATCTCTGTTGGTATCTTGATGAACTTGAAGTTTGGGTTTTCTTTAAAGGTAGTGTCGAAATTAAACAATTTTCTTTCATATTTCTTTATGAGGATTTTTTCCCGCATGGCTAATGCAGCTGGAAAAATTTACAAAATTCTGCAATAAAATTTTCCTTCAAAAAAGAGACAAACAATGAAATCCCTTACTTTTTTTTTTTTTTTTTTTACGTCCTCCAACGTTAAGTCATATCGGACAGTGAATGAATTGGGTGAAATGGTGCTCAAATGAATCCAGGGTCCATGGAGTTTACAGTTACCTGACATTCGTCTTGAAGGATAAGGGAAAACCCCAGATAAACCTTATCCAGGTAACTCACCCTGACCGAGATTCAACTCGGGACCTCTTGAACGTGAGGCTGTTATCAACAGTTTAACTTACAAGCTGGTTATTGTACCTTTAAATAAGATAGAATATATCAAAGAGTACAATAATATCATTCACATTGCAGAATACAATGGATTCAGTGCTGAATAGGTCAACAAGAAAATTGATAAATTCAAAAGACAACAAAGATGCAAACAAGTAACTACTCTTTCCCCAATCAGCAATGAAACTTCATACAGAAAATTTACATATCATCCCAGAGCTACACACCTTTTCCAAAAAGTCTTCAAAGAGCACAATATTACTTTGGCCCCACAGAACAAATTTAGTGTACAACACCTTTTGAAGTCACATAATACAAAGGGGATACCCACAGACAAAAAATCAGGTGTGTATAGTTATGTTCTGGCCTTATGAACTCTGAAAGGAATGTGTTCACTACAGACATACACATGTATAGACAAGGTGACGTAATGATATACGAGTCGCGCACAGATAGAAACGCTGGGAAGATAACATGCAGCCTACTTATTACACAAGCGGCAGGCCGTTGTGTTGCTTGTGACACTGGATATGAATATTGTTTTTTCAAAGCTTCTTCATCACATTTATCTATAACACTACTCATAATTTCATGCCCTTCCGAACGCACAACCTTAAATTACTTAAGATCTTCAGACATGGTGAGAAGATTAGTAAATCTTACTGTATTGAACTAGTTCTGCATCTTGCTATGCAAGTAGGCTACACTGTATTGCTCACTCGCTGCGTAAACGGACAACAGTTCCCCTCTTCCCCGCACCTCTTCCCGCTGAGATCACGAGTCCAGAACACATCTATACTGGATAAACTGCAAAGGCTGTCACAACTTTTACATTGGAAAAACTAAAAGGAACTTGAACATTAGGCTTAAAGAGCATTTTAGGAACATCAGGTACAAAGAAATAGATAAATAGACGGTAGCGTATTATTTTGGGAAGGAGAATCATGATATAGAACGAGAAATCCACTTATTAAAAAGTGCCCAAGGTCCAGCTGCATTAACCACGTGGGAAAAAAATCTTCATAAAGAAATATGAAAGAAAATTGTTTGATTTCGACACTATCTTTGAAGAGAACCCAAACTTCAAGTTCATCAAGATACCGACAGAGATGCACCTATCGCCTCCAATGAGTTCACCAAACCAACATCCATTAGTCGACAACAGCTGATGATGTTAGGAAGATAAAGCGGGCGTTAAATACTACACATTTCATGTTAGGAAGATCCTAACGAAATGCATTCTAGGTAAATACTAGCAATAAGTGGAGCATTGAGCACTAGTTCGAATCAAAATTATATTTGATGTGTGTTTGGAGGAATTTAGTAACAGTGACGTCAAAATTAATATAAAAATTATTTGTGGTTGGTTTATTGACACTCGTCACTTACTTTTTCATATATTTATGAGAGACTAGTTTCAAAGGCCCTGGCCTCCATTTTCAATCTCTTCCCAACTGGCAAATGTTGTTATCTGCTCTCTCTGGTGGTGGAACTATGAACTTTTTTGTCAAATTATCTGCTGGCGGGATTTCAAAGTTCATTACGCGATCCTTATTTTTCCAGATGAATATGTTCTCCCATGTTGTCAATCTATTTTGGTTTATCACTGCTTTTAATAATTTTGGATTTGGATCAATGTCATGGTTTTCATTCCAAAAATGAAATGCTACTGCTGACTTGTCTTCTTGTTTCAATCTGATGTTTCTAAAGTGTTCTTTGACTCTGGTTTTTAAATTTCTTTTTGTTTGACCTATGTAGCATTTTTCACAATTCTTGCAATTTATTTGGTATATTCCAGATTTGTTACCTGAAGGAATTTCATCTTTTGTTTTTGAATTTAGTAATTTTAAAATTGAGTATCTATTAGTAGGTGCCAAGATGATATTTTGTTCCTTGAATATCTTTTTAAATTTATTAAATGTTTTTGGATGATATGTGAATGAACTGAATATGCTGTTGCTTTCTTTTTCTTTAATAAATGTGGTTGTTTCCTTAATGGTTTTCTTTAGTTTAGATTTTCTAATTTTCTTCAACACCAAACTTTTGTTATATCCGTTTTCTTCTGCTATGTGTATTATTGCTTTTTGTTCCTTGAAATATTCTTCTTTTTCCATGGGTATGTTGACTAGTCTGTGTGTAAGGCTGTTTATTATTGCATGTTTATGTGTAATTGGGTTGTGGCTATTATTTTTTATATAATTTTCTGAATGTGTTGGCTTCCTGTAAATTCCAAATTTTATTTTTGTATCATTCCTGATGATATTTAGATCCAAGAAAGGTAGTTGTCCATTGATTTCCTTTTCTATTGTGAATTTGATAGTCCTTTCTTGCAGATTGAGTAATTTTAATGCATCATCTAAATGTTT
The DNA here is from genome assembly GCA_030765055.1 of Mantis religiosa. NCBI lineage: Eukaryota > Metazoa > Arthropoda > Insecta > Mantodea > Mantidae > Mantis > Mantis religiosa. Next base: position 143,515,858 of record CM060956.1, on the reverse strand, counting down.
ACTTGGTACAATTGCAAAGATGTCGTCAACATATCTATACCAAACCTTGAAGATCAATGGGAAGGACTTTTTAATTTGTGTTTCAAATGCACTCATAAATAAGTTAGCCAAAAAAGGTGAAAGTGGATTGCCCATTGATAGTCCTGATTTCTGCTTGTAGTGTTTTCCATTAAAGCTAAAGAAGTTTTGTTCAATGCATATTTTTGTTAGAGAAATATATTCTTCTGCTTCTATTGCTTCCATATCAATTGTAGCTAGCCATTTTTTTAACACAGTCTGCAATTTTTCTGTTGGTATGCTTGGAAATAAAGATGTGACATCAAATGAAACCAGTCTGTCATTTTTGTCCAAATTTATATCTTTGATTTTTTCTACTAAATCTAAAGAATTTCTTAAATTTGCACTTTCAAATTTTGGAAAACTATTAAATTTACTTAGTAACCATTTGGCCAAATTATATGTGGGGGCATTTATGCTACTAGTAATAGGTCTCATGCCTTTCCCTGTTTTGTGAATTTTTGGCAGCCCATATACTCTTGGTAATGTTGGATTATCTACTTTAATTTTGTGCAATTCTTTTTTGTTGATTATTTTGCTCTCTTTTAGCGTTTTATTTGTGGTTTCAATGCAGTACTTTAATGGATTAGTTTCTACTTTTTGGTAATTACTGTCTTCTAACAAATCTTCCATCCTCTTTGTGTATTCTTCTTTTTCCAGAATTACTAGTTTATTTCTCTTGTCTGCTTTAGTATAAATAACCGGTTTCTTTTTAAGAGCTTTTATGATTTGGTTACTAAAATTCTTTTTCTTTTCATTTTTAATCTCTTCTACTATTTTGGAGCATTTGTCTTTTACTGTGCAATTGTACCAAGTAAACATTTAGATGATGCATTAAAATTACTCAATCTGCAAGAAAGGACTATCAAATTCACAATAGAAAAGGAAATCAATGGACAACTACCTTTCTTGGATCTAAATATCATCAGGAATGATACAAAAATAAAATTTGGAATTTACAGGAAGCCAACACATTCAGAAAATTATATAAAAAATAATAGCCACAACCCAATTACACATAAACATGCAATAATAAACAGCCTTACACACAGACTAGTCAACATACCCATGGAAAAAGAAGAATATTTCAAGGAACAAAAAGCAATAATACACATAGCAGAAGAAAACGGATATAACAAAAGTTTGGTGTTGAAGAAAATTAGAAAATCTAAACTAAAGAAAACCATTAAGGAAACAACCACATTTATTAAAGAAAAAGAAAGCAACAGCATATTCAGTTCATTCACATATCATCCAAAAACATTTAATAAATTTAAAAAGATATTCAAGGAACAAAATATCATCTTGGCACCTACTAATAGATACTCAATTTTAAAATTACTAAATTCAAAAACAAAAGATGAAATTCCTTCAGGTAACAAATCTGGAATATACCAAATAAATTGCAAGAATTGTGAAAAATGCTACATAGGTCAAACAAAAAGAAATTTAAAAACCAGAGTCAAAGAACACTTTAGAAACATCAGATTGAAACAAGAAGACAAGTCAGCAGTAGCATTTCATTTTTGGAATGAAAACCATGACATTGATCCAAATCCAAAATTATTAAAAGCAGTGATAAACCAAAATAGATTGACAACATGGGAGAACATATTCATCTGGAAAAATAAGGATCGCGTAATGAACTTTGAAATCCCGCCAGCAGATAATTTGACAAAAAAGTTCATAGTTCCACCACCAGAGAGAGCAGATAACAACATTTGCCAGTTGGGAAGAGATTGAAAATGGAGGCCAGGGCCTTTGAAACTAGTCTCTCATAAATATATGAAAAAGTAAGTGACGAGTGTCAATAAACCAACCACAAATAATTTTTATATCAAAATTATATTATTTTTGTGCTTCATTGTATCATAGTCCTTACACATTGGAATACTACTAGATATTTAAATAATATGGATTATTTAATAATTAAATCAAAGTACTTACAGAGACTGACATAGACAGGAAATCAAATGATTAAAACATATGTATATCATTATGTAATAGCATATATAAATACAAAGAAAAAGAAAGTAAAAAGATAAATAAGAGACTACAATAATTAATAAAATCAGCATGTATCTCTTAGCTACTTCTCAAAGAGACAATATTCTCTGGTAATCTGAATAGCACCGTCTCATTTACTGAAAAGATTAAGCTTAATCCCATCTTTGATGCTTCTGCTGTGTTAGACACTATTTTTTCACATTTATTTTGATATCTTCTCCTTCGGTTTTTTTCGGTACAGAGAAATGCTGCTGTCTAGTGCTTAGAACCTTAGCAAACTTCTTCAAATCCTCACATTTTTCCTGTTTTAGCCGCTTTAATCTTGTTTGTAATGTTAGATTTTCCTCCTGGAGAAGTTCTAACCTGTGATGCAAACATAAGAACATAAAATGTTGTTTTCTAACATCTTTACAATCCTCTAAGATTGTGAATTGTGCAAAATGCAAAACTTATCAGATTACACTGGGCAACAATTAAAATCTTTCGGGCTTAAAAATAGTGAATTTACATGTATTTCCATATGCTGATTTCAAAATTCACCATAAAAGTGATAGATTAGCTCTTGTTTTGAAGATAAAGTGACATTTCATATTTTAGAGTGAAGATTTTAAATTTAGGGGAATTTTTTTGGGAGTTGGCACACCTGTCAAATAACAAAACACAATCAGAGAGAAATTTTGGAAATTAAGCGATGCAAAAGTTAAGGAAAGCATTTTTGTCGGACCACAAATAAGAGAATTTGTAAAGGATCCTGCATTTGACCAAATTTTGGAGGGGAAAGAAAAGGAAGCTTAGGAAACCTTCAAGGGTGTTGTTCATGGATTTTTAGGCAACAAAAGAGATGACAACTATAAGCTTTTGGTGACAGTGCTCCTGCAAAAATACCGTAACCTTGGGTGCAACATGTCCCGATCCATTTTCTCCACTCCCACCTACACTTTTTCCCTCCTAGTTGTGGAGCTGTTAGTGATGAACACGGGGAGAGATTCCATCAGGATATTTCTGTTATGGAACAAAGATATCAGGGTCGTTGGAATGAAGTAATCAAATCAAATCAGATTTCCAATTACAGAAATATCGGCTTCATCAATACAATTTTATATTACAGATTAACAGTAAACACATGAACGGATAAACAAATAAGGTGATAGTATTTACAACTGCAATATAAAAAAAATGGAATAGGTTATTAGAATGTAATACATATTTCTAACAAAACTGATTCACTGTTCATCATCAAGATATTCATTTACTGAATAAAAACATCTTTGTATTAGATAGTTCTTTAATTTCCTTTTAAATATTGTTAAATTTAGTACTTATGCCCTGTAACATGAAGATGTGATTTACCTCTAGTGTTGTGACTATGTATTTCGCTGTTTGTGACAAAAATATTTAACTGTTTATGAGCGATCACCAGCACCTCATAGAGATATATAGATGGAACTGTCAGAATATTCAATGATCTGAAATAAGGTCTACAACTTGTGGTACTGGAAAGATTCATCATTAAACATATGGCCCTCTTTTGTATTATAAACATTCTTTTCGTATAGCTTGTCTTTCCCCAGAATATTATGCCATAGGATAACTGCGAGTGAAAGTAGGCAAAATAGGCTATTTTAAGTACATCAAGATTGACTGATGATCTTAAAGTATATAGTGCAAAACAAGTTTGACATAGTCTTTTGGATAAAGCATCAATGTGAGTTGCCCAATCTAGATTACTATCTACCCAAACTCCAAGAAATTTAATTTTATCTGTAGTAGTTACTGATAATGCTTGCGGATTACTGTTGGTCTTTGTATAGGGATTCTGCGGAACTCCATCACAAGAGGCAAGTTAAAAGACGACGAAGTCAATAGGCCACTGCATGATTTCCTTCAGACACGACTATCTGCGAAGTATTTGCTCAACAATTTAGAACTCATAGCAGTTAAAAAAATCAAATGCACTTTCATTGTTGTTAGCATGTATGTAATTAAAATGTATCCTTTTCTCTCAATCCGTTAATATGTAATACTTCCACCTTGTGTGTATCATAGAAACTAGAGCTAATAAAATTTTTTCATTGTCATATTTGTTTTTCTCAACCCAAAATTAGTAGGGGTTGCCTCATGAAGTGCTCGAAACATTCAAAAATTATTTATTTGTTGCCCAGTGTTATCTGTACATTCAGCACCAAGAGAAGTGGCATTATAAGAGCTAGGTAATACAAAAAGGAGGGGAATAATAATAGAGAGAATATTGAAATTCTGGTATAGGTGAATATTTTTTTAATATCAACTACAGCTAAATTGTTATATTGTACATACAGTTTCTGAATTTTCATTTCTAAACTTGTGTTATGTAAATGTTTACTGTATAATTTTTAGTTATAAGTACTTGATGTGTCCTATATCATGTACTATGCTCAAAAGGATGAATAAAATAAAATAAATTAAAGGGCAGAAAGGGGAATTATTGAATCTGTGCATGAAGCAACACAAAAGCATTAACAATACAAATAGTTGGTGATCAGAATTGGAAAGAATGATATTGAAGATAGGCATGGGAGATCTATGGAGAGCAGAGGAGACAAATGATAGCGGTTTTTGGAAGGAAGTGAGAACTAGAGTACAAGCCATAGATAGGCAAGAGATATGGGAAAGTATAGCAGAAAAGAAATCTTTGAAATTTTATAAGCAATTAAAGATAGAATGGGGTAGGGAAAAATATATAGATCAATGCAACAAAACTGGAAGAGAAGGCATAGCATAGATGAGAGTCGGAATAATATATCTAAAAGGGTTGAAAGGTAATGAGGTAGGAATATGTGAATTTTGTGGAGATGAAGAGAGCACTGTTCATTACCTGATACAATGTAAGGAGTAAACAAATTACAGGAGAAAACTATGGGATAAGAAATGGAACAGTATAAGTAAAGAGATATTGGCAGTACGCATGCTAGTGCGGATGGGAGAAAAGCAAAAAAGATGTATAGGAGAATTCTTATATAGGTTAACAGAAAAGTGGAGTAGGATAAAAGAAGAAAAGGTCAAGAACAAATGACATCAAGCTACTCAGGAACGCCAAAGGGAACCTGAGTCAACAAGTAAATCTTAGGGTCAGCAATTTAATGTACGAAGGCTGTTCAGTAAAGAATGATCAATATTTTTTTATGGTCATAATTTTTTGCACTAAAATTCAATCTTATTATAATCTGTTAGCTTAATGCGAAACAAACACGCCGTAGTAGTTTCATTGTTGGTACTCCTGGTTCCCGGTTGTGAGAACCAGGCAAATTCAGATATGTTCAGTATTGCCTACCGCTGTTATGGAAGTAACACGCGAGGGCTTTGAAATTCTGCTTTCGTCTCAACAAATCTTCATTTGAGGTCTATACAATGTTACAGGAGGCCTATGGAGAGTCTGTTCTTCCCTACAGCACAGCTCGAAGGTGGTTTAAAATGTTTAAAGTGGGGGGACAATCAATTTCAAAGAACGGTGAACCTGGTGCTCCACTTACTGCTCTTACAGAAGAAAACATCAACACTGCAGCTGCCATTGTGAAAGAGGATCAACAAATTACCTTAAGATTACTTTCCGAAATACTGAACATTTCATTGGGTGCCACCCACAGGTTGGTGACAGAAACATTACACATCAGACGTGTTTGTGTGCGATAGGTTCCAAGACTGTTGATTCCCAAACAAAAGGACATTCACATAAAGATCTGCATGTAGTTAAAGTTGATGTTAGAGGAAGATCCGGAGTTTGTTCCAAACGTAATCACTGCTGATGAAACTTGGCTACATCATTTTGATCCTGAGAGCAAACAGCAAAGCTCAGTGTGGAAATCTCTTTCATCACCAACCCCCAAAATAGCAAAAGTGGTTGCTTCTGCTGGGAAAGTTATGGTCATCTCATTCTTTGATATTCATGGAATGGTTTATCAGCATGTTGTACCTGCACACACATCAGTAACTGGACAATACTATAGGGATGCCCTGAAAACATTGCAAGTCCATATCAGGCACAAAAGACCACATTTCCATGAAGCAGGCTGGATGCTGCACCACGGTAATGCGTGGCCGCATATTGCCAATGTTGTTGCTGAATATCTTGCAAAAATAACCATGAAATGCATCTCTCACCCTCCCTATAGTCCGGATTTAGCCCCATGTGACTTTTTGTACTCCCTAACTTGAAGAAACGACTTCGTGAGAGGCATTATCCATGATCAGAAGCAGTGGTGAAGGCTGCAGAAGCGATTTTGAAGGATCTCTCAAAAAATAGTTTCCAGCATGAATTGAAGACTGTCAGAAATGCTGGGACAAGTGCATCGCATTCAGGGGAGACTATTTTGAGAAGAACCATTAAAATTATGAGGATTAGTACACTTATGTTGCCAAAAAGCAATTGTGATCATCCTTTATTGAACAGCCCTTGTATTTGTACAGGAGGTATAATACAGCATGTTCTATGTTAAATTTTGTTGTATTGAAATTGTAATGGAAACTGTACAAATAAATAAATATAAAATATCTGTACATGCTTAGGCTTTCACAGCCAGTGTTAAACCAATAAAATGTGTTGTCCGGGCTTTTTGGCCATGGTCGATTTGCTGAAATAGCACATGACGTTTTGCCCGTCTCTCCGCCGGGCATCTTCAGAAGTCGACTCAGAAAGGGTTACTGGTTACAGGGTTACAGAGTTATTCCAATAACTCTGCCTGAATCAACTTCTGAAGATGCCCAGCAGAGAGACAGGTGAAACGTCAAGTGCTATTTCAGCCAATCAACCACGGCCAAAAAGCCTAGATAACACATTTTATTGGATTATCAGATTTTCGTTTATTAAATTTTCTATCAAGTAATACTGTTTAACCTGTTCTATACTTAAACCCGTTATACACAATTCTTATATTTTATATGCAAAATTTTTCAGATCCTGGAAAAAAATGTATTTAAAAACATATTAATTGAACCTTATTTATATATAATGCATTTATATGTAATTTGCAGTAATATGTATTAAATTTCAGTGAAATACAACTAAGTTATATGAAATAAAATGAGCATATGTATACGCTATATTAAAAGAAACTCAGATCACATATTCTTTATTGCTGCTGATGAAGTCGCAGGTTGAGGTGCAGCTTTCGGCCACAAAGCAACAGTCAAAGACTTTAGTTCATATACATATTTTGGCACAACAGTGCCATAACAATGAATAAAAAGTAAAGATAGTTTTCAGTCGGAAAAGCTATTTGTAGTCGATACGTAAAATATGAAGCTATTAACAGTGAAGCAAACAAATATATACAAATATAATTATTTGTAACTTAAAACTTCACTTATCTTAGAAGAAATTATGAAGACCCACCACGGTAGTGTAGATGGTAGCATGTCTGCCTCACGTTCAAGAGGACCCAAGTTCCAATCTCAGTCAGAGTGAGTTACCTAGATAAGGTTTTTCCGGGGTTTTCCCTTATCCTGAATGACAAATGTCAGGTAAACCTAAGTTCCATGGACCCCGGACTCATTTGAGCATCATTTCACCCATTTCATTCATCTTCCGATATGTCTTAAGGTTGGAGGTCGTAAATTACAAACAAACAAGAAATTATGATAATTCTTATAAATTCTCCAGGATTACCATTTCATGTAAATTTAAACACATCTTCAACTGGAAACAAAGCTGTCGCCATTGCTACAAACACTAGATGTTGATATGTTCTTGTTGGTATTAAATTATTGGTCCAATAGACTTAATGGTTTGGGAAAGGATATTTATTTTAAAAAACAAACATTGCGTAATTAATTTTGAAATACCAGCAGTCGATTCTGTTTTTAAATTTGTTTTATTTTCAGATTTTGGTAGTACTAACAAGAACATATCGACATCTAGAGTTTGTAACGATGGCGACAGCTTTGTTTCCAGCTGAAGATGTCTATAAGTTTACATGAAATCGCGATCATGGAGAATTTATAAGAATTATCATCATTTCTTATAAGATAAGTAAAATTTTAAGTTACAAATTATTATATTTGTATATATGTGTAGTCGGATTATTGACACTTTGTTACTTTCATTTTTATATTATCGAGGGAATAGTTTCAAAGGCCATTGCCTCCATTTTCAACCTCTCTCCAACTAGCATCTGTTGTCTGCTCTCCTCTCTCTGGCGGTGGAACTATGAACTTCTTTGTCAAATTATCTACAAGTGGGATTTCAAAGTTCATTATATAGTCCTTATTTTTCCATAAGAATATATTCTCCCATGATGTTAGATTATTTTGGTTTATCACTCCTTTTAATAATTGATAACATTGGACAACATGTTCATATGGAAAAATAAGAACCGCGTAATGAACTTTGAAATCCCACCAGTAGATAATTTGACAAAGAAGTTCATAGTTCTACCGCCAGAGAGAGAGAGGAGAACAGACGACAACAGATGCTAGTTGGAGAGAGGTTGAAAATGGAGGCAATGGCTTCTGAAACTAATCCCTCGATAATATGAAAACATAAGTGACGAATGTCAATAAACCGACTACAAATATTTTTTCTGATTAATTTTGACGTCACTGTTACTAAATTGCTCCAATTACACATAAATAATTTTCAGTACTGACGTTTACTGTTGAACAGCAGCTTTGTCTTTCAGTTCTCAGTTGTTTTTAATCATTTATGGAGAAAAGAAAAAGGAAATACTATATGCTAGATCAGAAAGTAAAATTAATAGATGAGGTGACACTTAATAGACATAAAACCAAAACCTTATTTGCTTCCAACTTAGGAATTGCTTATACACTCTATGTACACTCTATGACCAAAAAACCTGAAAAAAAAAAACAACCTTGTACAGTTAACTCACCCTAACTCAGATTCAAACTCAGGACACTTGAATATGGGCTGGGTAGGCATTACATCAGTGCAAAAATTTGAAGTGAAAAAGCTCTGCGTTCATTAATATGTTTTGGAAAATGAGCTGTACACAGTTAATGCAAGAAAAGTGAAATAAGCCAAACTAACTGAACACTTTAAAGAGGGACCAATTTCAATAATAAATAACACTACCCAGCATTTTGAAACATTTTTCTTGTGACAAGGAATGTGACAGTGATCTTAACTAATGTTGCATCTTTGAACACCTATCCATTATTCGTTTCTACATAACACATCATGTTTTATTAATTTATAGATGAGTCGTATTTATTATACATCTGCTTCACTTATATACCTATTTTGAGCACATGTTTCGCAAATCATCGTTTCAAAGTATAAACTTGAAAGAAGCGTAGGGACAGTGTACAAATCATCGTTTGCATCTTCGGCTCTTATGCGACTAAAGCTTGAACCAGTGGTGTGGGTAATTCTGGAGTTACTGCTACCATCTGTTGATTTAGTGATGAACTTAAATGTGGGATTCTCTTCTGGCGGGATTTCAAAGTTCATTAGTTGGTTTTTATGTTTTTCTATGTATATTCTCTCCCATATGACGAGTTTACTATGTTTTTGTACGTATTTTAGCAATTCGGTGCTATCTTCAATTTCATGATTTTCAGACCAGAAATGAGCTGCTATTGCAGACTTATCAATATTTTTGTATCTTAAGTGCCTGAAGTGTTCTTTCTTTCTAGTGCCTATGTTTCTTTTTGTCCTCCCTCTGTAAATTTTTTCACAGTCTTTACACTTAATCTTGTAAAAGCCTGACTTTTCCTCTGGTTTTATCTTATCAGTATAATTACTGTTAAGTAGGTTTTTAATCAAAGTATAAACTTGAAAGAAGCATAGGGACAGTGAAGCACAAATTAGTACAAAAGTGAATCGAGAATATATTGACACATTGCTTCACTCACACTGTTTATTCACAGGACATGTTTCAAGAGCTCTTGCTCCTATCAGAGCCTAGTCGAGTATCAGCTGATGATAGGAGCAAGAGCTCTTGAAACATGTCCTGTGAATAAACAGTGTGAGTGAAGCAATGTGTCAATATATTCTCAATTCACTTTTGTACTAGGTTTTTAATGTTGTAATTGTTTTTTGGTGCCAATGTTATATTGTATTTCTTGAATATTTTTTGGAACTTTTTTGTGGCCCAGGGGTGGTAAGTAAATTTAGCAAATCTTATTTCTTGTTTTATGATTTTAGTTTTTTATCTACAAGGTTTTTTCCATATCCATTTTTAATTGCAGTTTTTAAGATTTGATAGTATTCTTTTTGATATTCTTGCTGGCTGAGGGGTAGATTTACTAATCTGTGTGTGAGACTGTTGATGGTGGCATGTTTGTGTGGAATTGGGTTGAAACTATTTGCTTTGATGTAATTATCTGTGTGTGTTGCTTTTCTATGGATATCAAATTCTAGTTTTTCATTGCTTTTTGTGATTTTAGATCCAAAAAAGGTAGAGTACAGTCCTCTTCAGTTTCTACTGTGAATTGTATGCTGGGTTCTTGCAGATTGAGTAGTTTCAAAGCATCATCTATTTGTTTGAAGGGCACTATTGCAAAGATGTTGTCTACATATTTGTACCATGTTTTAAAAATATGTGTTTCGAAAAAGCTCATTTATAAATTGGCCAAAAATGGTGATAGCGGGCTTCCCATAGCTAGTCCTGAAATTTGTTTATAATATTTTCCATCAAAAACAAAATAATTTTGAAGTATAGGTACATGTTTCAGTCATTGCCAAATATTCTTCTATTGCACTGGCATCTAGCTTAATAGAATTTAGCCATTTCTTCAGTTGAATCAAAAATTTGTCTAATGGAATGCTAGGGTAGAGGGAGCGGACATCAAAGGATACAAAAGTGTCATGAGGGTTTAGTTTAAGATTTTGAATTTTTTCTACCAGGTCTAAAGAGTTTTTTATGCTCAGAGTATGGAATTGTGGAAAGAACTGAAATTTTTTGGACAGCCATTTTTCCAGAAGGCAAAACAGATACATACAAAGAACAAATGTTAGAGTTACTACAACAAAAAGAATTCCAAGAAATATATTCTAATCCACTCAACCGATGCATAAAAGATGTACAAAAAACCATCATTAATAGTAAAATTTTAACAACTGCAGAACAAAAAGCTATCAAACTGGACAACCCTACCCTTGCAAGACTATATGGTTTGCCTAAAATACACAAACCCAACATACCCATGAGACCCATTGTAAATAATATTAACACTCCATCAAAAACCTTAGCCTATATACGGCTGGTGTGAAGAAATGATTAATTTCCATCAATTAATTAAAATAATAATTATTTTGCACTAAAGCACTAGTTGTACTTGATGTACTAGGAAACTCACAATTGTCTCACCTGCTGATCACCTACATATTCCAAGTTTATCAAAATGTTTAAAACAAAGCATCTGTTTAGAAACTAGACCATAATAAATAACACACTGTATTCAAAGCAACAATAGCTGATAGCGCCAGGACTTGTAAACATTATTTGTGTTTGGAGATAGTTGCAGTTAAACTCTATGGATAGTAGCACTTCCCAGAGATGACCAAGAACTCTGGCGTTGCCAATGTGAATTAACATGCACATCGTAATTGTGCTATGATCTGGGCATACCCAACCAATGCCTGTCTATAGCATTGGTCATCTACACATGCACAGAGCGTTAAACGTTACATGATGTGCTAGCACAAGGGATGTGTACTAGCTGCAACGTTGCCACATACTCATGCTATCATCGTCATTCTAAAGGATTGAGCGTGGTAAATACAAATAATGAATGAAAAGATGAAAAGGGCTTCTACAAGACAAATATTGGGAGTTCACGTGCTCTTGTGCTCCTAAACAGCAGCCACCCCTGTATGTAGCATATCCAATCTAAAGGATTCGTTTTGGCAGTGCTGAACAGGTTGCTATTTTAGAACATACCCTTTGTATTCAATACCTATATAGAGCTAGCTAGTGCCAGCAACAGTGGAGTTGACGCTACTTCAATAAACGGTTGACAGTGGGAGTTCAGTCATGTACAATGGAGTACCATGTGTAGTTTAGTTATGAGTTGTGTCTCAGCATTTCAATTATGGTTCAGTTCAATGGATGTAGTAGTGTTTTGTTCTGAGTACTTCCAAGAGTATCTCACAGGTAATATATATGCTTTACTAAATGATAAATAGATTTTGTTTGGCAGTAACTAGTGTTTTCGTTTATTACAATATGTATAGATGAGCTAAAGTTTGATAAATATTTTTGAATACACAAGAAAAACATTACTGCTAATGATTTACCTGTTCTGTACTTCTTCCGGAATGGTAGTAGCTTTCTGAGAATGTTGCTTGGAAGTCCGAAAACTGTATGTTGTCTTAAAAGCACTACTCTTTTCAAGTTCCAGCTGATCCACTTTAGTTTCTAAGCGTGCAGATTTCTGACGCTCGCATCGTAATTTATCCTAATTTTAAAAACATAGTTTTATTAACTAGTCAGAATTTTATTAACTGCTATTAACCAGCTAGAGACATATTATATTTCACCAGCAACAACACCACCACCACTACCACCACCACTATAGCATTCTCAATAACTTCTTGCATAAATGCATAAATGCTTTGACTGCTTAAATCAAAATGTACTGTCCACCCAACATAAGAAGGCAAGACAAAGGAATGTGTAATGTAATCACTTTTTCTGCCCGCATGATGTTTATACTCGCCTTCCAGATATGCAAAGGATGCTAGGTTCTTCTAAAGTACACCATTGACACATAACTCACCAATGCATAATACCCATCACTGCAGTTACTGAAACGAACATTAGATCTGGCACCACTCTCACTCTCATTCATACTATATGTGCAAGATATCTTGAGCGCTGGATTTACAGTGTAGTGCGGGCAGAGGGGAAGAAAAGAGAGCTAAAACGCTGTTGTTTCTGCAGTGTGGTCAACCAAGAAAAACCCAATTCAGCCAAATTGCTGAAGATATACGCAGAAGGTATGAGATGTGGCAACAAACAACTGAACTCCGTCCGATATGCTGTATGCTTGTATATTTACTGTTATAAAACACATAAAAGTATTTAACAAATATTATGACAGCTATAAACACTCACTCGCTTTGTGATTCTTCGATTTCCAGGTCTACTGCGTCACTTTCATCGCTTGTATCCTCTAATGTGTTAATAATTTCATTAATTGCATTTTCTATTACACCATCGTTTCTCCAATATTGCATTTCCAGCTCTTGGACCTTCTTAGCGTATCCTTCCTGATCCATCGCTTCTATAGCAAGTTTCCGCAGATTTGAGTGTCTCGTTAACATTGCGTACTTTGTTTTATATTTGCCCATGACAGCACAGTTACATTCAGATCTCAGTTATACAGAGATAGACGAAAAATAGGTGTCCCCTTTTGAGAGCCATAACATTGACAACATAGTCTTGCTTTTAGATTTGTTGTAAACTAGTTAGCTAATAATTAACCTCAAAATTGCTCAAAATGAAATGGCATACGTGTGAAAACTTAGCATATTAGCCACTAGATGTCACAGTGTGTAGCGCATTTCCTGTTTCAAATTTGTCATTTGTGTTTAGGGAAATAGGCGAAACCTACCAAATGAGAACTTGGGACCCGAACGCTCAAGAAATCTTGCGCATATAGTACATACATTTTGCAGTAAACAGATCCACTACAACAGCAGATAAACAGTTCAAACCCCTCTCCTTCTTCAGACCCTGTTTGCCTTCTAGTGGTGGGTAGACAGTATGTGCATGTGTATGTGTTTGTACACATGTGTGGAAAATTTCCTCTCCTTTTTGTGTGAATTCACTCATGGGTAGATCAATTGAAACTGATGATGATGATGGTATATTCAGAAGTTTATATGCTAGGAAACTTATTGGAGTTTGCCATACAATCCTTTTTACCCGATGAGATACATTCACTTCAAATAAGTTGAAGTAGTACAAAAAAGAAAGCAAATTTGTACTCTCAGGGTGCATCTGTGTCCCAAGGCAGAAGAAAGTACTACCCAGTGATGTTGCTTTGCAGTTACTGCTACCTCTTTTTTTTCATGGAGTGAAAAATTCCATTTATGAATGCCAATGAAACTGATAGTGTAGGCTTTGTCATCAGAGTATTCACTACACTACTTTCTGCCACATGGAAGAAAGAACAGAAGAAGGAAAAGAAGTAATTCAGCAAGGAAGTGTAGCAGTATTGCTATTGCACTTGTGGATTCTTGGAAGGGATATGTTGGCTGCTATAAAGATTGAGCCAGGTGAAAGTAATGTTGTTTTTTTAAATTTACGTCCTCAAAAGTTAAGTCATATCGGATGATGAATGGAATGGGTGAAATGATGCTCAAATGAGCCCAGGGTCCATAGAGCTTAGAGTTACCTGACATTCGTCTTTCAGGATAAGGGAAAACACCAGAAAAACCTTATCCAGGTAACTCGCCCTGACTGAGATTCGAACTCTGGACTTCTTGAATGTGAGGCAGACATGCTACCAAGGCAGGCTGAAAGTAGGGTGCCAGAACACAAATAGGCCAAGATCCTGCTTATGCCCTTGGAAATTCAGGGCGAGGGATTAAGGAAGCAATTTGCTATGTGTCTGGACAAAGACATCATCTTATGTTCTAAGAGTATTAAACTTAGTCAATTTGTTGTTCTAAAACACAAATGGACAAAGCATTAATGTATAATGTACATCCCTCTCCCTTTTATACCTGGAAGTTCCAGTCTTATGTCTGTTCCTCAGAGCACAGTGCCATCATGTCTGCTTTATTTCTTATACTATTTCACTAAGTGGCAATCTTGTGAAATACCAGTAGACCTTAATTACGTAGAAAATGAAGCTAGCCACAGTGAAACAATGAATCTGCTATAGACATGTTGATGATATTTTTGCTATTGTTCCTGATAAACAAATTAATGATGCTTTAAAATTACAAAATTTACAAGATAAAGTTATAAAATTCACATTAGAAACTGAAATTAATGGATTTCCTCCTTTTTTGGATTTTAAGATAATAATAATAATAAATTAGATTTTGGTATTTATAGGAAGTCTACTGATATTGATAATTACATAAAAATAAGTTTTAACCCTTTTCACATAAATTTGCTGTTTTCAATAGTTTGATTTATAGATTAATAAATATACCCCTGAATAAAGAGGAATTTAATAAAGATTATAAACGAGTCAGTTGGAGAATTTAATGTCATATCAGCACGTTGGCCATAGTAGCTCAATGGTAGAGCAGCTGGATGGAAATCAGAAGATCTGTGGTTCAAATCGGCATTGAATCGGCTATGGCATTGAATTTTTCAGTCTGACTCTACGTTTCCACAATTTAGCCTACACACAGCCAGTGTGAAACAACAATTAATTTCCATTAATTGACCTAATAGTGGTTAACTATAAAGCCTGGGCCTTAAAGTACTTAGATGTTGTAAGTCGCCATTAAGGTAGTTGTCTGTGTTTATGAGAACTCCTAAGTGGTTTACCGGGAAAATACAAGTCAGTTGGAGAATTTAATGTCATATCGGCACGTTGGCCATAGTAGCTTAATGGTAGAGCGGCTGGACGGAAACCAGAAGATCCGTGGTTCAAATCCCCGCTATGGCATTGAATTTTTCAGTCTGACTCTACGTTTCCACAATTTAGCCTACACATGGCCAGTGTGAAACAACAATTCATTTCCATTAATTGACCTAATAGTGGTTAATTATAAAGCCTGGGCCTTAAAGTACTTAGATGTTGTAAGTCGCCATTAAAGTAGTTGTCTCATGTGTTTATGAGAACTCCTAAGTGGTTTACCGGGAAAATACGAGTCAGTTGGAGAATTTAATGTCATATCGGAACGTTGGCCATAGTAGCTTAATGATAGAGCGGCTGGACGGAAACCAGAAGATCCGTGGTTCAAATCCCGGATATGGCATTGAATTTTTCAGTCTGACTCTACGTTTCCACAATTTAGCCTACACACGGCCAGTGTGAAAGAACAACTAATTTCCATATAAACATATTATTAATACTGATTTAATTAATGGTTGTAATAAAGGCTTTATACATAACAAATTGAAAAATTTAAATATCAAAAAACTGTTAATGATATTTCTACCCTTAAAAAAATAAGATGATTATAATATTAAAAAATTGACTTACCATCCTTGGGTTAATAAACATTTTCAAAAAATTTTAAAGAGTTTGGTATAACTTTGGTTCCTCAAAATAAATAAAGTATTAAAACTTTACTACATTTCTCTAAAAATGATAAAATTCCTAATAATAAAAAATCTGATATTTATCAATTTAATTGTTTCGATTGTGATAAAGTTTATATTGGAAGGACAAAACGCAGTTTAGAAACCAGAACGAAAGAACATTTTCGTAGCATTAAGTATAAACAGACTGATAAATCAGCTGTAGCAGATCATTTTGGTCATTTAACCAATAGATAAATCCTGAAGTTTAATTATTAAAACAATTAAATGGTCCAATAGATTTAATGGTTTGGTAAAAATTATTTATTTTAAAAACTAAACATCATATATTGAATTTTGAAATATGGGCTCGTTTGCCAGCATTTATATAAATATTATTATTATTTTTATTTATATTAGTTTATATATTATTATTTAATATAAATAAATTCTGTTCTCAAGTTTATTTCGTTATCAGCTTTCGATAGTACTGGCAAAAACATAGTGACATCTGGCAATTGTAACTTTCACGAGGTTGTTTAAGCTGATGATGTGAATAAGATTTCAGGAAATTGCTTTCATTCATCAATTAATAACAAAATATTCATTATTTTCTTTTAAGGTAAGTGAAGTTTTATGTTACAAATTATTATATTTGTATAGTATTTGTTGCTTCACTGTAGCTAGCTTCGTGTTTTACGTATTTATAGTTGAATATAGTTACGAAGGTGGGTCTAAAAGTAATGCCTCCTATTTTTTTCTCTTCTAATTGCCAAGAAAATTGAATCCAATTTACATAGCTTAAAAACTACAACATTGACGATTAATTTGTCACTATTCAATATAATCTCCGTCCTTTTCCACAGTTTTGTTCCACCTTTTAACTAGGGCATGTATTCCAGTGTGCTAAAACACACGGTCTTGCTTCCTGAGCCATTGACGCACGGACGTTTTCACAGCCTCCTCATCTTCAAAATGAATCCCACGATGAGCTTCCTTTAGTGGCCCGAACAGATGGAAGTCTGATGGTGCCAGGTCAGGGAGGTAAGACTTGCCATCCCAATTTCTCAATTTCTGCAGTGGTGTAATGGCTGTTGTGTGGTGTTGCATTGTCTTGCAAAAGCTGAGTGTTGAATTTTTTTTCTTCGGTGACGTTGGGTGATGCCATTCCATTGACTGCCTCTTTGATTCAGGTTCAAAAAAATTAACCCATGTTTCGTCTCCAGTAACAATTTTTTCCAGAAACTCCTCTCCCTCCAAATTGAAGCCCTGCAAGTGTTCGGAGGCTATTGTTTTCCTTGTTTCTTTGTTTTGGCCAGTAAAAATTCTTGGTAACCAACGTGAACAAACTTTTGAGTAACCCAGTTGTTGAATAATCGTAATCACACTGCCTTTACTGAGGGAGGTAATGCGACACAATTCACCTGTTGTTACCCGGCGATCACCACGAATGATGTCATCGACTCGCTGAATGTTGCATGGAGTCACTGCAGTCACTGGCCTGTCGCTTTGTTTTTCCTCTGCCAATGGTGTTTGCCCTTCAGCTTCCTTACAGCGACGAACCCATTGTCTAACAGTGCTGATATCCACCGTTGTATCACCATACACATTTTTTAGCCTTTCATGAATGCGAATTGGCATTTCACCTTCCGCAGTCAAAAATTCAATCACAGAATGCTGTCTAATACGAATGTCAATGTCAGCCATTTTGCAAGAGGATGCAGTGCTGCCACCTGTTGACTTAGGAAGTTACTACTGCAGGGGATTGGAGAAGAAGGTTTGAGGAATTGCGCCAAATTCAACGTTTTCACATAACTTACTTATTTAAGGGAAAAAAAAGGAGGCATTACTTTTTGTCCCACCCTCGTATATACCTCATATTTTTATATTACTAGTAAGCGATTATTACCTCAGCTTCGTCTGCTCGATGTCGCTGTTCATCCAAGCGCTTGTTGTAGACAGCAATCAGTTCCAGTAACCTTGTGCATTCTCCCTCAGCCGCAAGGTATGACTTCTGGTAATATTCAGTATCCTAATTCCAGAAAAAAGAGATTATTATACCATTCAATGATTAAAAAGGTATATTATTTTAACTTTAGAACAAAATATTAAAAATTATTATCAAAGACATAAACTGTGGCAAGTATCTTATTTTACTTCACCTTAATTTCAGCACAGCTGCTTTCTTGTTTAAGGTCTTCTTTAAGTTCTTGTTTAAGGTCTTGCTTAAGGTCATGTTTAAGGTCATGTTTAAGGTCATTCAAGAGGTGTGAATCGGTTTCCTCCTCAGGACAGCAGGAGCTGAAACTGAAAAACCTTTATTAAGCAAGTCGTTATAATTGACAAGTACCTTTCTGTTCCTTCTAAGTGAAGGAAGTATGATTTTGTCCAAAACGTACAGAGTTCATAAGCTCCTATACATTCACTATAGCTCACCAGACAAGTTAGCTTGGATAAGAGCTCTAGATTACTGCACAGTTCTTTCATGCTGCATCATAGTACAGTTCTAGCATAAACATGTGGTATATGAGTGGTGTATAGTAATATAAACCAGCCTGCTTGTGACTTCACTCATATGTAGGTGCTTCATTAAGGAATAAATTTTAGAAGTATCATAAAGCGTAAGTTGGAATTAAAATTTTTAGTTGACTTGCAACAATATTGGATCAAAAATAGTTTAAAGACCAGCATCATATTACACAAATAGAAATATTTGTAACAGAATCTCCACTTAACTTAAGAAGTTGATAATTTCTTCTTCCTTATAAAAGATCGATTTCGAAGGCACATCGCCCTAAGTTTTTATATTTTATTATCCACACAATTAAATTGGTACAAATTTAATTCAGAACAAAAGTAAAAACTTACCCTTTACATCCATAAAAAGATTAATTAAAATCAAATATAAAAACAAACAAAACCAATCAATATCTAACAAAGCCAAAGATAAAAAATGGAACATTTTAATTAAAAATCCAGAAATTATTCCAGAAATCCCACGTAAAGCTGCAGTAGCAAATTTTAGATTACTTACAGAACATGATTATTTGGCCAAACACTTACACAGAATAGGAATTTATACAAGTCCAAATAGTCCTCTGTGCAACAAAGAAGAGGAAACGACTGAAGAACATCTTTTAACCTGTGAAGCCCTACCTGCCGGATCCACTACACAGAAATATTGGACAGCAAGAGAGCTAATGGCTTCATTGACAAAGCCTGGCATTTGAAAACAACAACATAATAGGAGCACCGGAAGTCCTTACCTCTTTCATTTTTCTTAGAAACACGAATCTTTTTGCAACGATGTTTGACTGTACTATCAGAAACTTTCTTCTGCGTGAGTTCTTTACAAATCTAAATTCCATTTGATGCAGTACTTTTGCAAACTCCATAAACTCCCGTTTAACTTTTTTTTTAATTTTAGAACTTTATTTATGTTTTCCAAGCTGGGCAGAAAATCAGTCCGACAGAGTGAATAAATAGATTCTCTTATTGTAGTGGCACAGAAAAAGTCTATTGTTGCTTTTGTGGGTTTTGCATTCGGATGTTTTTTACCAGGAGTCTCTATAAAAGTACCACTTAATTGCACTTCATTTTATTTTTTAAATATTCTTTTCACAGTACGAGATGAAACATCTGTACCTGTGGCAGTTCATTGAATGATGCTCGATACAGATATAGTTGGCTTTCCTCATTTTAGGGCCCCGTATTCGTCTGTATACAAATGCATGAACCTTAATGTCAATTTCCCTACCATCTGATCTAATAGCTTTTCCCTTTCTTCCTATGTCCCCTAGAACTAACGCAGACACTAGCACTATTCCCAGAAGTATGTTTAAAATAATTACAAAATTTTACACTTCTAGAAACATTTTTCACGTTTCCAACACATTAACAACTGATACTTCACTTGCAACACCAACTGATACCTGGTTGTGTTTATCCTCATACCATTGCAGGTAATAAGGGAATACAATAGGGCCTTATAAGAGACTGACCATTTCAAAGAAAGAAACCCAGCGCCCCTGCTAGACAAGTGAAGCAAATATTGGCGAGCAAAGAGTCGCATAAGAGCCGTAGATGCAAACGATGATTTGCGAAACATGTCCTCAAAATAGCTACGAAAGTGAAGCAGATGTGTAAAAAATACGACTCATCTAAAATTTAATAAAGAGTTCCACGTTGGGGCGACAGTTTGATACAATTTATAATGGGTGGCGCACAGTTCCATGTTGACGCTACAGTTTGAAGCAAATAGTGTTTAGCTCAGGGTAAAGCAATGAGGTTTCTCTCAGGGTAGCGTGAGTATGAGAAGGATGGTTTTAATGACACTGTAATGCCCGTTTCAAACTGGTTTAATGACTGCTTCTTTTTATCAGAACATCGAACTTGAATGGTAACCAAGGGTTACCAATATATCACTGTTCAGAGAGACTGAAGGTGGAATGCTTATTACTCAATAATACTTAATTCGTTACATATAAACCGACAGATCTTCTCTCATCGCTTCTGGTCTGCCTTCGACCAAGACAGAAGTGATGACCTTAATGGCTTGCCAGCCATGAACTGAATGTCCTCCACAATTGCGCGTGGGTGTGTAGCTTTCACTTTCTCGAAGCCCTTTATTCAACCAAAGATTCCCTTTGTGATTATTTTGTCATGCCATTATTAAGGGTCCGAAGAATACCCTATTCAAGCAAAGTCAAGTGCCACCCTTTAGAACTCTGCTAAGGACACTGTTTCTTACATTTCTTTTGTTAAAACAACTATTCACCCCAACTGCTATTCGACTCAACTGCCCCTGCACGTGTTGTAACAAAGGACCAACATTCCTTTGAAATCCATCATGATTCTTTACTTGTTTCAATCCTTTAATTTCGGTATCACAAGGATAGTGCAAAAAGTGCCAAGTTAAATCTCGTGCATTATAGCAACGCCAAAGAGCATCATCACTGTGTTGGCTAAATCCATATTCATTCTTATTTTTTAGCTTCTCTTAGTAGATTATATTTCCACTTATAAAAGCACACTGTTCCTAGACTTAAAAAGCTTATCTGTAACATTTACATGACTTTCTCTATCTATTCTTCAACAAAATTTTATTAAAAGAGCTTATTCTTTTATCTATTTCATCTTAATCCAAATAAACATTTGCAGATGTGGTTTTATTGCATATTACAATAAAACCTCTCTAAAACAGAACATGATGGTTCCGGCATTTATTTTCCCTTTACTCAAGTTTCCATCTTACAGAGGCTTCTGTTTGAATACAAAGAAATTATGAAGTAGTTACACAGGTTTACACTGAAGGAATAATAGAGAATGAAGTGTAAATAATAATACGATGATATGCATTAGGTACTCTATTTTCGACTTGCATATAGTAATTACAGTTTATTGCCTACTTTCTCTCTCTCTTTTCAATTCTCTCTTTCCAATCTGCAACTGCCTGCATATCAACATCATTTGCTTCACCACACACAGCATTCAAAACAATGTTATGGTGATGGTTGAAACTCATAAGTTTCAATAAGTTTCATAAGTTTCATCCATTGGAAGCTCTGAAATTGTCTTTGCCTAACTTTCTTGCTGTCTCTAAAGCTTGAGTCTGAAAGCAATGGTCCAAAAATGGTAATGCCTTTAGTGTGTGTGTACTAACAAACCACTTGAACACAGCATGATTTAGAATGATAGAGTCGACATGAAAAATTCAATGCCACAGCTGGGATTTAAACCACGGATCTACTGGTTTCCATCCAGTCGCTCTTACCCATTGAGCTACCATGGCCAATTTGCCATCATGACATTAAATTCTCCAATTGACTCATATATTTTCCCGGTAAACCACTAGGAGCTCTCGTATCCGAGAAACAGCTTTTGTGGCGGCTTACTATTGTAAGTACCTGAGTCCCAGGCTTCATCATTTAACTCTTATTATTTAAGTTAATTGATGGAGAATTTAATGTCTTGACGATAAATTGGCCACGGTAGCTCAATGGGTAAGAGCGACTGGATGGAAACCAGTAGATCCGTGGTTCAAATCCCGGCCATGGCATTGATTTTTCAGTTTGACTCTATCTAAAACCATAGTCTATACATGGCTGGTGTGAAAGAATGATTAATTTCCATCAATTAACTTAAATGATAAGAGTTAAATGATGAAGCCTGGGACTCAAGTATTTACAACAGAAGTCAACACAAACGGTGTATCTTGAATACGAGAGCTCCTAGTGGTTTACCAGGAAAATATAAGAGTCAATTGGAGAATTTAATGTCATGATGGCAAATTGGCCATGGTAGCTCAATGGGTAAGAGCGACTGAAAAGATCCTTGGTTCAAATCCCAACCATGTCAATGAATTTTTCAGTTTGACTCTATCCATAAAAACTATGTTTTAAATGTCACCTAGTCAGTATAGACCAGAGGTGCCATCAAGTGTAGCTGAGGGTGACACCCCTCCTTTTCCCCTTCTTCAGTTCTTTGCTTACTGGCACGGGGGTACAGTGGAACAACGTTAATGCCAGAGGTTCTACTCCCATTAGTCCTGGACTTGTAGGACCAAGGACCCGGGCCTTCTTCAACCAGGGAGTTACCGAGCTGTCCCAAAAGGGCGCCCGGCGCCTCCATGAGGCTTTCCATAGGGCAAGACCTAGAGACTAACAAGCCTCCCCATCTAGTCCTGTAGATTCCAGCCAGGATGGAAGTGGATACGCACTTACGCGCACCAACTCCAAAATGGGAAGGTTACCGACATAACCTCGGTGGGGCCGCCTGGTAATCTAGCACACCTTCTACTAGCTATGCTGGCTAGTACGCGGGAATATTAATGGCTTCCCTCAACCCCGTCCGGAGACATATCCGATCTCCCACAGGTATCGGAAACTACTGCCCCCTCGAGTCCAACCCAATCCGAACAACTCCCAATTGGGGAGGGGCTCAAATGTTCGGCCCGAGGTTCCTCTAATAACGTCAGAGGTACCATCAGTGCTAGGGGCCTGCACCACGGCAGCTGAAGGGAACGGATCTCCTCCCCTATGGGAGGTACAGAGCAACAGCTGACTGGCATTGGTTATTGCATTACGTATACACCCCTTTGTGTTTTAAAACAAATGCAAGTAAGCGGTGGACAGTCAACATATCCCATTACAGAGCCCGATATTGACAAATTAATAGCTAAGAAGAATAAAAACTCCATTTAAATAATGAACTAATAATTATTAACATGTAGCTATAAAAGTATAATCCACAATTGTATTCAATACCATTATGCACATAAAAATATGAATAAATACATATGTTTGGAGGAATTTAGTAACAGTGACGTCAAAATTAATCTCAGAAACTATTTGTAGTTGGTTTATTAATACTCGTCACGAGTATTAATAAACCAACTACAAATAGTTTCTGAGATGAATAAATAGTTTATCAACCCGTCACTGAATCTTCCTCATGCTCTTCCTCACCCCAGTATCTATTACGTCACCTGCGAAGGTTAAACTAGGATGGGGAACGGTAACCACCCTGTTTTCCCTCATTGACACCACCTCTTTGCTTCCACACATTTCCACTTCAATACCTAAGTTTTTGCCCCAGGTAGTCACAGGTCATTAGCATTGCAGAAAGTATTCAAACAATTACACATTTGATGTGTGTTTGGAGGAATTTAGTAACAGTGACGTCAAAATTAATATAAAATTATTTGTGGTTGGTTTATTGACACTCGTCACTTACTTTTTCATATATTTATGAGAGACTAGTTTCAAAGGCCCTGGCCTCCATTTTCAATCTCTTCCCAACTTGGGAAGAGATTGAAAATGGAGGCCAGGGCCTTTGAAACTAGTCTCTCATAAATATATGAAAAAGTAAGTGACGAGTGTCAATAAACCAACCACAAATAATTTTAAATTACACATTTATTAATCAATGGATCTTTTTGAATTCCAAGGTTAAATATTAAATCTATATTGAAATTGTTAAGATTAATAGTTTTGTTAAAAGTGAAGCTTAATTCTTATTAAAAGACTTATTAAGCCATATTTTATTAATACTGTGACTTTGTGGGTTCATAAAATTAGAAGTCAAGTTTTCAGAAATTCAAAATGCTCTTTATTTCCGTAGAAAGACACTTTTGTACATCCTTTTGCAGCAAGGTGATGTAACATGTCTCTCGTAATTTCTGCACACGTAAATAAACAAAAAATTTCCTTTCAAATCACTGCACATTTATCAGTTCTCAACCCGCAACTCGATACAGTTCAAATGTCTACACATACGAGGGTGGGGCAAAAAGTAATGCCTCCTATTTTTCTTTTCTCTTTTAATTGCCAAGAAAATTGAACCCAATTTACATAGCTTGAAAACTACAACATTTACGATTAGCTTGTCACTATTCAATATAATCTCCGTCCTTTTCCTCAGTTTTGGTCCACCTTTTAACTAGGGCATGTATTCCAGTGTGGTAAAACACACGGTCTTGCTTCCTAAGCCATTGACGCACAGATGTTTTCACAGCCTCCTCATCTTCAAAATAAATCCCACGATGAGCTTCCTTTAGTGGCCCGAACAGATGGAAATCTGATGGTGCCAGGTCAGGGCTGTATGGGGGGGCGAGGTAAGACTTGTCATCCCAATTTCTCAATTTCTGCATTGGTGTAACGGCTGGAGTGTGGTCTTGCATTGTCATGCAAAAGAAGAGTTTTTGTTGGGCGAAATCGGCGAAGACGTGCTTTCAGCATTTTGAGAGTTCTGACGTATTGGACAGAATTTATTGTACATCCCTGCTCCAAAAAATCAATCATAAGCACACCCTCTGCATCCCAAAACACTGTCGCCATAACTTTCCCTGCTGACCGCTGAGTTTTGATATTTTTTTTCTTCGGTGACGTGTGATGCCATGCCATTGACTGCCTCTTTGATTCAGGTTCAAAAAAATGAACCCATGTTTCGTCTTCAGTAACAACTTTTTCCAGAAACTCCTCTCCCTCCAAATTGAAGCGCTGCAAGTGTTCGGAGGCTATTGGTTTCCTTGTTTCTTTGTTTTGGGTGGTTAACATTCTTGATACCCAACGTGAATAAACTTTTGAGTAACCTAGTTGTTGAATAATCGTCATCACACTGCCTTTACTGAGGGAGGTAATGCGACACAATTCACCTGTTGTTACCCGGCAATCACCACGAATGATGTCATCGACTCGCTGAATGTTGCATGGAGTCACTGCAGTCACTGGCCTGCCACTTAGCTTTTCATCTGCCAATGGTGTTTGCCCTTCAGCTTCGTTACAGCGATGAACCCATCGTCTAACAGTGCTGACATCGACCGTTGCATCATCATACACATTTTTTAGCCTTTCGTGAATGTGAATTGGAGTTTCACCTTCTGCAGTCAAAAATTCAATCACAGAACGCAGTCCAATACGAATGTCGATGACAGCCATTTTGCAAGAGGATGCAGTGCTTCCACCTGTTGACTTAGGAAGTTACTACTGCAGGGGATTGGAGAAGAACGTTTGAGGAATTGCGCCAAATTCAAAGTTTTCACTTAACTTACTTAAGGAAAAAAAAAATAGGAGGCATTACTTTTTGACCCACCCTTGTACAATAGATGGCTCACCAGTGACTCTGTTCCTCTTAGCAGCTCCCTGCCGACACTGACTGTCTAGTCCAGTCCATTTGCTTTTATACACGAGCTGCTGTTTCTCAAAGGTTCCCAAAGCTTCACGAAAGCTCACAATGCTTCACAGACTTTAGTGGTGGAGCGAGAACATCCAGACTATCTCTGTCTCTTTCTCCCTCTGCTCTCTCTCCCTCTGCTCTCTCTCTCTCTCTCTCTCTCTCTCTCTATCTGCAAGTGTTCAGCGCTAGTCGGTCCGCAGGCATGGCTTGGGCACTATCTATCTCTTTCACTCCCCGCTTCTATCTCTCTCAGTGCTCGTCTACGCAGCAGCAAAACAATGCCGGGCGACAATACTTAAAATTTCACTCACGTCAATTATTAAAAACAGGAAAATTTTTGGGACCATCCCAATCCTATCTTCTGCTGATTGGCAACTGACCACTAACTTCACAGTCGGCTGTCAAGTGGACCTCTTGTAATTGGCTCCCTCTCTTGGAATCCTTCCTACATAAATGTATTAGACCATTCACTGACAACATATCAAAATAAGTATGAAAAACATTCTTTATAATACAAAATCTTCTACCATGTTGAAAGTTTGTTTCGTTGTTAATGGTCTCGTCTCCAATGTTGTGGTTTTCATTCTAGAAATGAAGAGCAACTGCTGATTTTTTGAGATCGAGAATCATAACTACAGATGAGAGATTAATGTGATGTGTGGAGCCATAACTGATATTTAAAATTTGCTGCTATTTCATCCTCTGTCTTGTGGCACACTTCCATCACAATGGCTTAAATGCTACAAAAGACTTTGGGTCACAATGTGATGTGCCTAATATGCCGGATGAGAGGGACCTACCACAAAGTCATGCTGCTTCTGAACTTTCTACCGCATTCATACAACTGCTGCAGCAATAAACCTGTATCATCATATAAGACTTTCGATTACTGATTGTTTCCAATAGGTTTTATACCTTTACTGTTCAAAAAAGAACTATGAAAAAATGTTGTTCTTCAACAATATGTAGTAAATGGTTCGAAGGAGAGTAAAGCTGCTCACTCTAGTGTAAAAAACATTAAATATGGAGTTCCGCAGGGCTCAGTATTGGGTCCCTTATTGTTCCTATTGTATATTAATGACCTGGCCAAAAACAACCAATGCATTAATACTAAATTTACTCTGTTTGCTGATGATACCAGTGTTCTCATTTCTGGGAAAAACAAACAAGAACTCAAAGCAAACGTTGATGGGGTAACAGACTATGTTTTAAATTGGTTTAAAGACAATAAACTTATTATTAATAAGAGCAAAAGTATCCCTGTATGTTTCCATCATAAAGTCAACAAAAATGTAAGTTTCCCTAATATATGCTTAGAGAATGAATCAGTAACTACTACAGATAAAATTAAATTTCTTGGAGTTTGGGTAGATAGTAATCTAGATTGGGGAACTCACATTGATGCTTTATCCAAACAACTATGTCAAACTTCGAGATTTAACTGTATTGGAACACCACAGTGAAGCGAAAAATTATTAAATTTTAGATGAGTCATATATTTTACACATCTGCTTCACTTTCGTACCTATTTTGAGGACATGTTTCGCAAATCATTGTTTGCATCTACGGCTCTTATGCGACTGAAGCTAGATCCAGCGGTGTGGGTAATTCTGGGGTTGCTGCTGCCATCTGTTGATTTAGTGATGAACTTAAATGTGGGATTCTCTTCTGGCGGGATTTCAAAGTTCATTAGTTGGTTTTTATGAACTTTGAACTTTGAACTTTGAATGAACTTTTAATGAACTTTGAAATCCCGCCAGAAGAGAATCCCACATTTAAGTTCATCACTAAATCAACAGATGGCAGCAGCAACCCCAGAATTACCCACACCGCTGGATCAAGCTTCAGTCGCATAAGAGCCGTAGATGCAAACGATGATTTGCGAAACATGTCCTCAAAATAGGTACGAAAGTGAAGCAGATGTGTAAAATATACGACTCATCTAAAATTTAATAATATGTCAAACTTGTTTTGCACTATATGCTTTAAGATCATCAGTCAATCTTGATGTGCTTAAAATAGCCTATTTTGCCTACTTTCACTTGCAGTTATCCTATGGCATAATATTCTGGGGAAAGACGAGCTATACGAAAAGAATGTTTATAATACAAAAGAGGGCCATACGTTTAATGATGAATCTTTCCAGTACCACAAGTTGTAGACCTTATTTCAGATCATTGAATATTCTGACAGTTCCATCTATATATCTCTATGAGGTGCTGGTGATCGCTCATAAACAGTTAAATATTTTTCTCACAAACGCCGAAATACATAGTCACAACACTAGAGGTAAATCACAGAGAACCCTATATGAAAAAAGTATACACTATAACTGTATTAAATTGTACAACAAACTTCCTCAATATTTCAAAGAATTACCAAATTTAACAATATTTAAAAGGAAATTAAAGAAGTATCTAATACAAAGATGTTTTTATTCAGTAAATGAATACCTTGATGATGAACAGTGAATCAGTTTTGTTAGAAATATGTATTACATTCTAATAACCTATACCATTCTTTGTATATTGCCATTGTAAATACTATCACCTTATTTGTTTATCCGTTCATGTGTTTACTGTTAATCTGTAATATAAAATTGTATTGATGAAGCCGATATTTCTGTAATTGGAAATCTTATGGTGAATAAATTTTATTTGATTTGATTTAGTACATGTCACAAGCAGGGCAACCGTTTTAAATTGGTAATGAGGCTATGTTTTGTCTGTCCAAAGTATTCTGCCACCTGTTGGAAATTTTTAACAGTCCTGGTAACTCATGGAACAATGGTGACAAGGTTCAAATCTTTATTATATTTTTAAGGCTTTATCTGACTGTTCCTGGAAGTCCAGTGCTAAGATAAATTCACTCATTGACTCTGAATAGATGGATTCTTATCTGGTTAAAATAAACAGGACAGAAATAAAAGTGTTAGTTTTGATATTACCGAAACAAAGAAGTACCTAGTCGCACAAGAGCCGTAGATGCAAACGAAGATTTGCGAAACATGTCCTCAAAATAGGTACGAAAGTGAAGCAGATGTGTAAAAAATGCGACTCATCTAAAATTTAATAATTTTTCGCTTCACTGTGGTGTTCCAATACAGTTGAATCTCGAAGTACCTTAATATTTAGTATAACATATTTGAGATCTTCTTGGGAAGCAAGCCAAGTTAAAACACGATTAGAAATTGACGTTTTGGGAGTGTACATCTCTCCCATCGTAATTAATAAATAAATAAATAATAAATTTTATAACCACAAATGTATCACTGGATATAATACAAATATCAACAAAGATATTTTTTTGTCTTTTTTGTCTGTTTTTGTCTTTCTTGATATTTGTGTGTTATACATTTTGTGGTTATAATATTTAATAAATATCCTGATAATGGGAGAGATGCACACTCCCGAAATGTCAATTTCTAATTGTCTTTTCACCTGGCTTGCTGCCCAAGAACATCTTGAACATATTCGTCGCCAGGAAAGCTTCAGGCATTATTTAGTATTTTTCCTTAATTAAGAGGTAAAATATATATTTTCAGAAACTATTTGTATTTGGTTTATTAATACTCGTCACTTACTTATTTATATTTATGAGAGACTAGTTTCAAAGACATTCGCCTCCATTTTCAATCTCTTTCCAACTAACATATTGAAAATGGAGGCGAATGTCTTTGAAACTAGTCTCTCATAAATATAAATAAGTAAGTGACGAGTATTAATAAACCAACTACAAATAGTTTCTGAAATTAATTTTGACGTCACTGTCACTAAATTCCTCCAAACATATATAAAATATATATATTTTTGTTAATGACACTATCAATTACCAGGATTATGTCTGCATCACCAGTGTTCTGGAATTTTGCCCCACAGAAGTTCTTTTACTGCAAGTAAATTCACTGATATAGAACTGTCATTTTTAAGCACACTTTAAAACCATCAATCTTGTCTGGGCTTGAACCTATGACCTTAGGTTTAATTAAAGGGTAGTATAGCCCATCTCAGACCCTCACTAAGGC
Source organism: Mantis religiosa (assembly GCA_030765055.1). Taxonomy (NCBI): domain Eukaryota; kingdom Metazoa; phylum Arthropoda; class Insecta; order Mantodea; family Mantidae; genus Mantis; species Mantis religiosa. The sequence goes on along the minus strand of CM060956.1, from coordinate 143,485,945 downwards.
TACCTATGTTAAATGGGTATACAGAAACCTTTTGTTGGTCAAGAAAGTCGTGTAAATATCATACAAAATTTTAAGAATAACTTTCGAACAATACTTTATATGTCTGTTCACCATATAATAAAAATATTCTGTTGAACAGTGATCACTTCCCATACAAGAAGAACATTTTAACTTGTTATTACCCTTACATGTCGTGTTCCTTGACGTGTGCCAGTTTCTCTTCTAATTGCCTTAATTCCTCATCTTTTTGTTTTATTATTGTTTGCATTTGAGATGACTTGGCTTTTTCCTGAAAGTAATATTTTCAATATAAGAAATATAACTCACCAAAGAACACTCTGATTGAAATCTTGGTGGAGAGAAATAGATATTATGTTAAGTTTTGAATGCATATTCTTATTTTTCTAACATTCACTAAGATAAAAATTTCATTTGAAATTACTGCATATGCAGCTACATGGCTAATATCAAGAGATGCACCCTTCTTTCATACTTACATTGCAGCAATGTTGTATATAGAGGAAAGTATAAATTAGTGTAAATGCTTCTTTTTAGGCATATGAGAATTAGATACGCACAAATACGAGTAGAACTAAAGGATCTCATGTGCGGTAGTACTAAAATAAGTTCTCCTTTGCTGCATGTATTATTGGTGAATGCTGATACGTTTGCCAGATCCTCAAGTTGAAAATAAAAAACACATTCACTTTTACAGTGAACTGGGTAACTTGGATAGATACAAAGCAGTAGGTTGGGTGGTGTACCTATGCAGGGGCTTTATGTCCTTGGTTGTGAATATTACTGCACAGCTGCATCAAGTAGCTTTCTAGCATACACTTGTTGAAGCAGGGTGAACTACATGACTTGTAGAGTAGCTGTATTCCCATAAAAGCCCTGGGTGTTCAGCGGGCGAGCCTGTTTTCAATATCCGCTTGGCGTCTCATGTATGCCAGTTCCTCCATCTCTACCTCCCACCCAGCCGTATGTGTCAACCTGTATGCGTAAAGGTCAGTGTGTATCCTCATCTAGACGAGTGAACTTGGTTATCACGTGCTTTGTTGGGAACACTAAATCTGTGAAACTTATCAGTTACTTTTGTCTGTGAGTGTTGCAGTGCATAAAAGGGGAGTATTATGGCAGCCAATCGCTCTAAAGTTTATCGCAGAACTGTAAAAGGGCAAGCTAGAGAAATAATAGCAAATGTTTTAAATTTTATGCGACAGGAAGCCGACGGAGCTAATTTTGTAATCCCTGTGAATAAGGTTAATGAGCATGTTGCAGCCGCAATGGGCGTTTCGCTATCCACGGTTAAGAAAATAAAGGAGAAGATTGATATACAGAGCGGTTCAGTCTCTTCAGTCTCTTCATTCAGTACACCAAAGTGAAACAAAAACAGGTCCAAACCATTCACTGATCTCGATGATTTTGATATGTGTGTAGTTTGCAGGACTAGAAATGAATTCTACATCCATGAAAAGTGAGTTCCTACAGTTAAAGCTGTGTTACATAAATTAAGAGAAACAATTAATTACAAAGTTAATGACGACACTAGCAGCAGTGATTCGGAAAGTAATTACTCAGCAATGTCTGAATATGAGTGCAGCAGCAGAGCCGAGAGGTACGTTTTCGAGGGATGTGCAGACGACATGCTGGACGGCATCGAGGAACTTCCCCAATCACCTCACGCCTAAGCCACGCCCATCGGTGGTGAGAGTCGCTCCTAAGGTAGGCAATGCATTATGCCAGGGTTTTTACGGAAGTAATCTAACTCTACTTCATTGTGATTAGTTGCTCAGTCATGTTATATGGAGACCAATAACACCAAACCAATGAAATACGAGGACTGTTCAATAAAGAATGATCATAATTTTTTTACGGTCATAATTTTTTGCACTAAAATTCATCTTATTATATTCTGTTAGCTTAATGTGAAACAAACATGCCGTAGTAGTTTCATTGTTGTCACTCGTGGTTCCCGCCTGTGAGAACCAGGCAAGTTCAGACATGTTGCAGCCTACCACTGCAATGGAGGTAACATGTGAGGACAATATGCGGCTTTGAAATTCTGCTTTTGTCTCAACAAATCTTCCATTGAGGCCTATACAATGTTACAGGAGGCCTATGGAGAGTCTGTTCTTCCCTACAGCACAGCTCGAAGGTGGTTTAAAATGTTTACAGAGGGCACACAATCAATTTCAAAGGAAGCTGGACTCGGTGCTCCACTTACTGCTCTTATGGAAGAAAACATCAACACTGCTGCTGCCATTGTAAGGTAGGATCGACGAATTACCTTAAGATCACTTTCTGATATATTGAACATTTCATTGGGTGCCACCCACACGGTGACAGAAACATTACACATGAGAGATGTTTGTGCGCGATGGGTTCCAAGACTGTTGATTCCCGAACAAAAGGACATTCGCATGCAGGTCTGCATGCAGTTAAAGTTGATGTTAGAGGAAATTTCGGAGTTTCTTTCAAACGTAATCTCTGCTGATGAAACTTGGCTACATCATTTTAATCCTGAGAGCAAACAGCAAAGCTCCGTGTGGAAATCTTCTTCATCACCAACCCCCAAAAAAGCAAAAGTGGTTGCTTCTGCTGGGAAGCTATGGTCATCTCATTATTTGATATTCATGGAATGGTTTATCAGCATGTTGTACCTGCACACACATCAGTAACTGGACAATACTACACGGATGCTCTGAAAACATTGCAAGTTCATATCAGGCGCAAAGGACCACATTTCCGTAAAGCAGGGTGGATGCTGCACCACGATAATGTGCGGCCGCTTATTGCCAATGTTGTTGCTAAATATCTTGCAAAAATCAACATGAAGTATATCCCTCACCCCACCTATAGTCCGGATTTAGCCCCATGTGACTTTTTCCTATTCCCTAACTTGAAGAAACGCCTTCGTGGGGGGCATTATCCATCATCAGAAGCAGTGGTGAAGGCTGCGGAGGCGATTTTGAAGGATCTCTTTCAAAAATGGTTTCCAGCATGTCTTTGAAGACTGGCAGAAATGGTGGGACAAGTGCATCGCATTTAGGGGAGACTACTTTGAGAAGGACCATCAAAATTATGAGGATGATTAAAGGTACATTGTCAAAAATAAATTGTGATCATTCTTTACTGAACAGCCCTCGGACTTGACACATTGTTAGGGTTTGGAGAGTTTCAGCATAATGGCAAACAAGTACAAGCAATTTATAACTGAAGGTTTCCAGATAAGCACCATCCAATGTAGTTTTTTCCATCAATTGAAACCACTGCAGAATCTAGTCAGCTTTATCTATGAAATCATTGGTCCCATATAAGAGGGTATATCTCAAAACTGTTACTCAATATCACATTAACATTGCTATCTTGTGACCTACTGGATTTCACACTTTCAATTCTATACAAATTAACTTTTCCTGAACAACTCCAAATTTTAAAATTTAAAACATGAAATGAGGGATGTTTTTTCAATACTTGATAGATGCAAAATCTTGCGAAATTGAGTTATATATAGTATCGGCATAATTTTCACCTTCTGCATCGTTCTGTGAAGTCAGATTTTGCAAATTTCGATTCATGTCCTGTGTAGAAGATAGGGAATATTAGCAGTTTTTTTCAAAACTTGATAGATGCACTTGCTCAATTAAAACAAAAGTCAATAGGTGCAATTTTATGACTTTATGATCCAGCATGTGGCAACCTCAATTAAAAGAAATGTATGTTGGCATTGACTGCCATCTCTCTATTGCGATTCTTGGAATTCTCAGTCATTTCTGCAAGCTTTGTACACTGCTGCACCGTTGGCAATAACCGTGAACTCAGGTTGTACGCTTGGATTTCACATTCATTTCTGAAAGCTTTGTTATATTTACATGGCATTTTTATTCTTAGTTGAGACATTGAACAGTACTAGGCAGAATGGATAGGAGCTCAATTTGTGAAACTGTACCAGTCGTAGAATGCGCGGGAGGTAGGAATTGCAAAAACAAGGAAAGGAAATCAAAATGCAAGTCAAGGAAAGCTCATACTCCAGCAATGTTCACATGGTATCAAGTGCACTCCATGAAATCCTAAAAGTAAAGGGCATAAGCTCTGTGATGTAGCTGATTTGACTTATAATGATATAAGTGGATTTCACCATCATCTTTCTGTACTAAATAAAATACATCAAGATAAATTCCTTATGAAATATATGAGTATTATTTGATGGATAGAGTCAACATGAAAAATTCAATGCCATGGCCGGGATTTGAACCACGGATCTCCTGATTTCCATCCGGTCGCTCTTAACCTTTGAGCTACCATGGCCAACGTGCCGTCCTGACATTAAATTCTCCATTTGACTCATATATTTCCCCGGTAGACCACTAGGGGCTCTTGCATCCGAGATACACTGTTAGTGGTGACTTACTATCGTAAGTACTTGAGTCCCAGGCTTCACTCATTTAACTTTTATTATTTTAGTTAATTGATGGAAATTAATCATTTCTCCTCACTAGGCATATATAGGCTAAGATTTTTTATGGATAGAGTCAACATGAAAAATTCAATGCCATGGCCGGGATTTGAACCATGGATCTCCTGGTTTCCGTCCTGTCACTCTTAACCTTTGAGCTACCATGGCCAACGTGCCGTCCTGACATTAAATTCTCCATTCTCCGGGAAATATGTGAGTATTATAATTAGTATTGCCAATAAATAGAAAAAAACTGTTTTTCTCAGAAATGCATTTTGTGCATCTATCAAGTTTTGAAAAAACACTCCTCAAATAGCCGCCTCAAAAGGAATCACTATGAAAATTCTTTAGGTCAATGTACAAGAATTTCATAAGTTAAATAAAATTAATTAGTTCTGTACTGAAGTTTAAAAAGCTAACCATGCAATGTCAGCTAAGGCATCTAATGATCCTTAATGCATCTATCTACAAGATAAAGTAGTACATTCAAAAGGAAAAGCATTTTTTTTTTGTAAACAATACTCCAGATTATGACAAATAATTTATTCTACTCTAAGATTTTGAAATTACCTGTGCTAGTTCCTTCTTGTGTTTCTCTCGCTCATCATCCCATTGGCTTCCTGCAAACTTCTCAGACTCTTGGTAATCTTTAAGTTTAGATTCCAGTCTTTTTATCTCAATCTGGAAAGCAAAGAGTCTGAAGTAAAATAGAAAATAAGTTTATAATGTGCTCTTATAGTACCATAAATCCATAAAGGGTTACTAACTGTTAAAGCTGAAACGAGCTGATCATCATGTCTGCCCTTTTCCAACAGAGTGTTTACAGTAGATTTCAGGTTCACCACCTCACCCTCTAGGACCTTGTTCCGTGCACGAAGAGCCTCGAGTTTCTTCTGAATTTCTTCAACTTCTGTTGTTTTCTCTTGGAGTTCCTTCGCTAAATTTTCCTGCATAGCTCTCCGTTCTTTCTCCAACTGCTTCAGATTCTGGGCTGACTTGTTTTTAGCTACTGAAGTCTCTGAAACTGAAAGAAACAACAATAAAAATTTAAAAACATAGATAATGAAGAATAAAGAATATTTAATAAAGAATATAAACATATTATTAATACTGCTTTAATTAATGGTTTTAATAAAGACTTTATACAAAAGAAGATTGAAAAATTTAAATATCAAGAAACCGTTAATGATATTTCTACCCTTCAAAAATAAAAGACAATTGTAATTTTAAAAATTTACTTACCATCCTTGGGTTAATAAACATTTTCAAATTTTTTTTAAAGAATTTGGTATAACTTTAGTTCTTCAAAATAAATATAGTATTAAAACTTTATTACATTTCTCTAAAAATGATAAAATTCCTAATAATAAAAAATCTGGTATTTATCAATTTAATTATTTAGATTGTGATCAGGTTTATATTGGAAAGACAAAACATAATTTGGAAACCAGAATGAAAGAACATTTTCGTAACATTAAGTACAAACAAACTGATAAATCGGCCATATCAGATCATTTTTTGTCTTTTAACCATGAAATAAATCCAGAAGTTAAATTATTAAAACAATTAAATGGTCCTATAGATTTAATGGTTTAGGAAAAGATATTTATTTTAAAAAACAAACATCACGTATTGAATTTTGAAATACCAGCAGTCGACTCTGTTTTTAAATTTGTTTTATTTTCAGATTTTGGTAGTACCAACAAGAACAAATTAACATCTAGCGTTTTTAATGATGACGACAGTTTTGTTGGTTCCGGCTGAGGATGTGGAAGAATTTCCAAGAAATCCCAATCCCAAACAATTTATAAGAAAAGTGTCATCAGTACTTATAAGATAAGTGAAGTTTCAAGTTACAAATTTTTATTTTAGTTAATTGATGGAAATTAATCATTTCTTCACACTAGCCGTATATGGGCTAAGGTTTTTGATGGATAGAGTCAACATGAAAAATTAAATGATGAAGACTGGGACTCAAGTACTTATGATAGTAAGTCGCCACAAATGGTGTATCTCAGATGCGAGAGCCTCTAGTGGTTTACAGGGGAAATATACGAGTCAAATGGAGAATTTAATGTCAGGACGACACGTTGGCCATGGTAGCTCAATGGGTTAGAGCGACTGGATGGAAACCAGGAGATCTGTGGTTCAAATCCCAGCCATGGCATTGAATTTTTCATGTTGACTCTATCCATCAAAAACCTTAGCTTATATATGGCTAGTGTGAAGAAATGATCAATTTCTATAAATTAACTAAAATAAGAGTTAAATGATGAAGTCTGGGACTCAAGTACTTACGATAGTAAGTCGCCACAAATGGTGTATCACGGATGCGCGAGCCCCTAGTGGTTTACTGGGGACATATATGAGTCAATGGCGAATTTAATGTCAGGACGGCAAGTTGGCCATGGTAGCTCAATGGGTTAGAGCAAGTGGACGGAAACCAGGAGATCCATGTTTCAAATCCCGGCCATGGCATTGAATTTTTCATGTTGACTCTATCTATCAAAAACCTTAGCCTATATACGGCTAGTGTGAAGAAATGATTAATTTCCATCAATTAACTAAAATAATAACAGTTAAATGATGAAGCCTGGGACTCAAGTACTTACGATAGTAAGTCGCCAAAAACAGTGTATCTTGGATGTGAGACCCCCTAGTGGTTTACTGGGGAAATATACGAGTCAAATGGAGAATTTAATGTCAGGACGGCATGTTGACCATGGTAGCTCAATGGGTTAGAGCGACTGGACGGAAACCAGGAGATCCGTGGTTCAAATCCCGGCCATGGCATTGAATTTTTCATGTTGACTCTCTCCATACATACTGTTATATTTGTATAAACCTTATAACCTTATTTGAAGCAAAATGTTAGCAACAGTGATGTATTTAACATTTGAAAGTAATGAGTCGGTAATTCAAAAACAAACATCACTTAAATCATTTAGGTGATGTTTGTTTTTGAATTACCAACTCATTACTTTCAAACCTTATAACCTTATCTACTGATGTCAGTAATGTTTGCTTCACTCACACATGCATGCACGAACACACACACACATGGACATGCACACACACAGGATCTCTACATTTGTTATTAATATCTATTTAAGTACCTGATGGGGATGATGGCTCCTTTGCATTTGTTTCTTGCAGCTGATTTTGAAGTTCAGAAACTTTCTGCTGCAGCATCAGTATCTGTTGTGCTCGTCCTCGCCAGTTGGATGTCCCAGACACAATTTCTTGTACACTTACATTATCGCCCACTTCATTGGCAAGGGCCTTCACATTAAAAAAATACCTCTTATCAGAAGAGCACACATGATGCTTGAAATAGTTAAGATTAAAAGCATTGTTAAAAGTAAAACTAATTTCATATCAAAAGACTTATTGAGTCATATTTTATTAAAATTTAAAACTTCACTCACGTCACTATTATAAACAGAAACCTTTTCGGAACCATCCCAGTGTCATCCTCAGCTGGTTGGCAACTGATCACTATCTTCACAAATGGCTGTTATGTGGACCTCTTGCAATCCTCTCTAGGAATATTTCCTAAAAGGTGCATCCGACCTCATCGACAGCATGTCAAAATTTAAAATATTGTGATTTTGTGCGTTCGTAGTAATTCTTAATTAGTCTTGATTATGTAGAAAATGAAGCTAGCTACAGTGCAGCAATAAATATTACACAAATATAACTATTTGTTACAAAGGCTTCACTTATCTTAGGAAATTGGTGTTAATACTTCTTTCTAATGGAGATCGATTTCAAAAATAGATTGTTTTCATCATCAGTCAACTCCGTTGTCAAGGACTCCAGTTACCATGTTTTTCTTATGTATTTTTAGTATTACCAAGATTTGAAAACGAAATAACCCTAAAACAGAATCAACTGCTGGTATTTCAAAATTCATTACGTGATCTCAGAAACTATCTGTAGTTGGTTTATTAATACTCGTCACTTACTTGTTTATATTTATGAGAGACTAGTCAGACTGAGGTCTGATTTATGAGGTCAGACTGGCATCTGACCTCAGTCTGACTGATGCCAGTTGGAAGGAAATTGAAAATGGAGGCGAATGCCTTTGAAACTAGTCTCTCATAAATATAAACAAGTGACGAGTACTAATAAACCAACTACAAATAGTTTCTGAGATTAATTTTGACGTCACTGTTACTAAATTCCTCCAAACACATATAATCATTACGTGATGTTTATTTGTTAAAATAAATATCTTTTCATAAACTATTAAATCTATCGGACCATTTAATTGTTTTAATAATTTAACTTCAGGATTTATTTCATGGTTAAATGACCAAAAACGATCTGCTATGGCCAGTTTATCAGTTTGTTTATACTTAATGTTACGAAAATGTTCTTTCATTCTGGTTTCCAAATTGCATTTCATCTTTACAATATAAACCTGATCACAATCTAAACAATTAAACTGATAAATACCAGATTTTTTATTATTAGGAATTTTATCTTATTTTATTTTATTTTATCCTTGGGTTAATATACATTTTCAAAAAATTTTTAAAGAAGTAGGTATAACTTTAGTTCCTCAAAATAAATATAGTATTAAAAATTTACTACATTTTTCTATAAAAGATAAAATTCCTAATAATAAAAAATCTGGTATTTATTCATTTAATTGTTTAGATTGTGATCAAGCTTATATTGGAAACACGAAGTGTAATTTGGAAACCAGAACGAAAGAACATTTTCGTAACATTAAGTATAAATAAACTGATAAATCGGCTGTAGCAGATCATTTTTGGTCATTTAACCATGAAATAAATCCTGAAGTTAAATTATTAAAACAATTAAATGTCCCGATAGATTTAATGGTTTGGGAAAATATATTTATTTAAAAAAATAAACATTGTATAATGAGTCGCACAAGAGCCGTAGATGCAAGCGAAGATTTGCGAAACATGTCCTCAAAATAGGTACGAAAGTGAAGCAGATGTGTTAAAAAATGCGACTCATCTAAAATTTAATAATTTTTCGCTTCACTGTGGTGTTCCAATACAGTTGATTCTCGATATATTGTATAATGAATTTTGAAATACCAGCAGTTGATTCTGTTTTTAGGTTTGTTTCGTTTTCAGATGTTGGCAATACTAAAGAAACATAAGAAAAACATGGTAACCGGAATCCTTGACAACGGAGTTGACTGATGATGAAAACAATCTGTTTTTGAAATCAATCTCCATTAGAAAGAAGTATTAATACCAATTTCTTAAGATAAGTGAAGCCTTTGTAACAAATATTTATATTTGTGTAATACATTAATTAGTCTTGTTTGCAGAAATTCAAAATGCTCTTTATTGCAGTAATCAGTAACTTTGTACACCCCTTGCAGCAGTAAAAATGACGTGACATACAAACAGCAATCTTCAAGGTCGTCTTGTTCTCAGATGCATGTAAACAAATGAAAGAATTCGCTGCAGTACAGTTCAAACATCCACACACTCACAATTACTGCACACCTGCACCACAATAGCTCAACTAGCAACTCACTCCGCTCTAACACTTTGCGGGCTTTTATACCTCCAGTCATCGTTCTAGAATGCAGTCGACCACTCGCAACACAGCGAGACAAAGATAGAACTATCCAGACATCTCTCTCTTTCTTTCTCTCTCTTGACAAGCATTCAGCACTTGCCCACACGCCGGCTGTGACTTGTGGCAGTGGCACAACAATGCCTCGGTGACAATATGTAGAATGTTCTTTACAATAAAACTCTTCTCCCATATTGAAATTTCAAGTTTGTTGTTAAAGGCTTCAGTAATTTAATTTCCTCTCCAGTGTGGTGATTCTCATTCCAGAAATGAAAAGCAATTGCTGATTATTCTGTTTGCTTATATTTCATGTGCCTTCTGTGTTCTCTTTCACATAAATTAGCAGCTTTTATAAGCTTGATTCAGAGACTTAACAGTATACCTCTAAATTCAAAAAGGTATACTGAGGAATTTATTTATATATAAGGGGAATTCAAAATGAAACAAACTGGAGTCTGGTATATGCAAACCGGTGACAGGATGGTAATATCGTGGCGTGTGTAACGAGGTGCTGTTCCGACCAGAGAGTGGAAGTTCACAGCCCATAGCTAAAGGGCACACATGCACATCATGTGACTATACAAAGCTAGCAGTAGCATGCATCAATCGTCTAATGCTGCCAGTCGCGTTACAAACAGTGAAATGGAGGCATCAAAAGAAGAGCAAAGAGGTGTTGTTCGTTTTCTGACAGTGGAAGGAGTAGGGGGAATGAACATTCATTGACGAATGTAAGGTGAACACTGCATGTCCCTTGCAAGTGTCAAGGTGTGGCACAAGCAGTTCAGGGGAGGATGGGTGTCATTAGCCGATCATGCACAGTCTGGAGCACCACACTGTATTATTGATGACATTTTCCTTCTGGTTGATGCACTCATTACCCAGGACCGCCGAGTGACAGTAAAAGCCATAGATGCCGAGGTCGTATTGAGCATCGGAAGTGTTCAGATCATCATGAAAGAACAACTGCTCTTACACAAAGTGAGACATCCAATGGGTGCCCCACAGTCTTCAACCACACCAGGAAGCATGTCGAATTGCCCACTGTCTTGGTCATCTGCAGCGCTGTGCTAGGGAAGGGAATGAGTTCCTGACACGAGTGATGGCTGGAGATGAGTCACGATGTCATCACTTCGAACCAGAATCAAAAGGTCAAAGTCTCCAGGGAAGCATCCAGGGTCACGATCACCAAAAAAAGCCAAGGCCATCCATACAAGTGCAGGAAAGGTTATACCAACGTTTTCCTTTGACCAAGATGGCCTCCTTCTGATACACTTCCTGCAGCATCGAACAACAGTAAATGCCCAGTATCACTCGCAATCCTTGAGACCAACCTTCGCCAAGTGATCAAATCAAAACGACCAGGCAGTGTCACCCATGGCGTCATTCTGCTCCATGACAGTGCAACAACAGAGTCATGGCACTCCTGCAGAAATTCAAATGGGAGGTTCTCGGCTACCCTCCATATAGTCCAGACCTTTCTCCCTGTGATTACGCCATTTTTGGTCCCCTTAAAAAGACTCTGGGGGGCAAACAATTCACCTCAGACAACGTCCAGCTGTACGTGTGGAACTGGCTCGCATTGCAGCCCCAGAACTTTTATGAGACAGCCATTCACTGCCTTGTGTCACAGTGGGACAAGTGTCTCAACAACCAGAGCCAATACTTCTAACATACAGGTACTGGTTTCTGTAATTATGTCTCCAGCTGTTTCTTTTTGAACGCACCTTATATATTAAATATAGCACAGAAAAATGACTTTAATCCATATTCAACCAGAAAAATGATCAATCAGGACTATAGACAAAAGAAATTAAAACAGATAACTTCTCTTCAAAAGAAAACGAAAAACTGGAAATAAAAAAGAATACATTCAACCCATTGGCATTTACTAAGTATGAATGAATATTTAAAGATTATGATATCAAACTAGCACCATAAAACAGGTTTTCCCTCAAGAAGCCGTTAAATAATCCTTCAGAAAACACAATAGCACCACAACAAAAATCAGGCATATATAAGACAAATTGTGAGGATTGTGACAAATTCTATATTAGATAGAGAAAAAGGGAATTTAATAAGAGAATACTGAAGGAACATAAAATATAAAAAAAAAACAGATAAATTTGCAGTTGCTTTTCATTCCTGAAACAAGAACGACCACAACAGAGAGGAAATTAAATTACTGAAACCATAAACAATGATTACGTTAACACCATTTTCTTAAGATAAGTGAAGCCTTTTGTTACAAATATTTATTTGTGTGACATAAACAATGACTTAAGTTTGAATTTATGAGTCACTATAGTGACTCATAAATTCAAACTTAAATATGAAGAATACTTCACTGTTAATAATGCTTCTGCTTTTAATATTTATAAACAATGATACTTAAACTTTCAATATGGGAGAATATTAAAAGAACATTCCACATATTGTGACTTTGTGGGCTCGTAGAATTAAAAGTCAAGTTTGCAGAAATTCAAAAATGCTCTTTATTTCCACAGAAAGACACTGTTTGTACACCCTTTGCAGCAAGCTGACATAACATAAATCAACATAATCCCTCGTCACTTCTGCACACGAAATAAACAAAAGAGTTCACTTTCAAATCATAGTCCTCACTTTCAAATCGAGTCCAATTACGACTGCCCGATAAACTAGCGATGGTTTCTTTTATATCTCCACTCAATGTTCCAGAAATTAGTGGAATGTTCTCTAACCATTAAGACGGCACCAGACGAAAGACGAACCTTCATTATCTGTTTCGGCAAGCTTTTTATCTCAGCACTGCACTATCTGTCTCTTTGTGCACTCTGGCCGTGCCAGTTGCAACAATGGCTCGCGACAATATTTTAAATTTTGATGTGCGATTGGTGAGTGGTCTAGTGCACTTATGTAGGAAATATTCCAAGAGAGGGAGCCATCGCGAGAGGTCAAAGGGACAGCTGTTTGTGAAGATAGTGGTCAGTCATCAACCAGCTGAGGATGGGACTGGTAAAGTTCCTGTTTTTAATAGTTGATGTGAGTAAAATTTAAGTTTTAATAAAATATGAAATAAAATATGAATCAATAAGACTTTTAATAATCATGATGCTTTTTTAATAATCCGCTCTCTTAGAATTAAGGGGACCCCAAAAATTGCTATTTTCAATGAAAAACTAATATCAAATTTTTGGTTAGCATACAGTACATTTACTTACAATAGCTAAGTGGTAGAGAAAGTAAAGATACTGAAATGTCATTTATTGTAAAGATATAGATAACTTTGTATCAAGTAAACTACTGAAGATACATGCTACAGTCGCACAAAGAATCATCGTTTCATGCCTCCATGGTTGAGGTGGGTTCGCTGATAAGCTGTTGCTTCCTGCTTGCTGCTTAATACAAGCATCCACTATTTAATAAGGTAGAGTGACTGCCTAATAAAGTCAGATGCAGTTTAAAAATCATGTGCTTGATAAAAGAGAGATAAAACTGGTTGAGTTCATTTTAAACACTTTTCTGGCATCTTTTTATGAAATTACATAAGACACATTTGACCTCGAATACTCAAAATCACACGAAAACATAGAATAACAAACGAGCATTAAAACAATAGTGGCTTCTGTCATTTCCATACAAAACTTCATACTTGTCTGCTAGCCACATTGTAATCTCTATATCAGAGGAATTATTGATTTTGTAAGACTGAATATCAATTATGTATCTTTGTGTGTGGTTTGGCATATTGCAATCATCAAACATTACTCTGTGATTTATATCATTTGCTGTACCATAGTATAAGCCTATGTTGAAATATGCTTGGCAAAACGCAGATTATGACATTGACATACCTCTATCATCATTTGCAAATGTAATTAGCAGACACCGAAGCCTGTACAGCTTTAAAGGGATATGAAGTTTATGAATCTTGCAGTATATAACTGCTGACGTCAGTCCCGGGGACAACATGCAGGGATAATCCGGTTTGTAATGTGTAGCTTTAGTTTCATTACAACTTCTGCTCCCCACGCAGGTAGATCTGCCTTCCAGGAAGTGCAAGGTGTTGGACATATTGTGTTAATAGCATTACTTTCACAATAATTATTGGATAATCTCCATAAATAACAACTTTTGGGTATTATCAACAATCATTAAACAGCTTAAAGGATGTACTTTCGGGCTGTCTAAAAGCAGTCGAGGAGGTGTCTGTAAAAATTAACAATATACAGAATGCACCACCTACCAAAAGAACAAAACATAAATTATCCAGTATTCTACACAAAAATACTGGATTTTCAGCACCGTGTAGTATAAGAAATAAACTAAGTCTCGGACAAACATATGAAAATGATTTGTACTACTCATATGCACTATTAACGTTATGTGACATTGAATGAACTTTCTCCCAATATTTTTATATTGTTTCAGTGAGAGGCGCAGAAAGTTCACATTTGACAATTTACGAATGAACATGGTTGTTCACTGTAATTCCTGCATCGAAAGCAATGAGGAGGATGGCATATTATTGCAACGTGGTTATATTTTGTATCCATACCAGACTGTGCACACACAGCGCTTCAGTATACTTGTTGACATGGACGTTTGTTGATGTCGCACTTGACCTTGTATAGTACCTGTGGGCGTACATTCATTGCTAAGGTGTATGGGATCCGATGTCTGGTAATTAGTGTGTTTTTTCATATTAGACTGATGAATGCCACAGTGATTCGAAATGTGATTACTTGGTTTTAATGAGGTGTGAACATTGCTCCCTTCCACTTTGTTTTAACAACTTCACAGAAATCCTGCATCTGCACTTTGAGGACTAATACAATCATTATCAGGTGAGTAATATATGTATTCTTAGTGCTGTTATAATTACTTGAAGCAGAGTTCTTAGCATAATTGATTGAAACTGTAATTATACACTGATGTCATTGAATTACCTACAGTTTCCCTCCTAGAGTATTGTGACTTCGTGGGTTAGTAGAATCAGGAGTCTTGTTTGCAGAAATTTAAAACACCCTTTATTGCGGTAAACAGAACCTTTGTACAACCCTTGCAGCAGTAAAAATACCTGACATTGACAAACAGCAGTCTTCAAGGTCGACTCGCTGCTCTGCTGCACATAAACAAAAGAAATCGCGAGTGTGTGTGGTGTTTAAGGGCCCGTCGACAACAAGGTCATTTGGGCAAAAAGAAATCGCTGCATTACAGCTCAAATGTCCACTGTCGCAATAACCATCACACAACTCAACTCCACTGCAAAACAACTGCCTCTCACACTTTGCTGCAATTTACACCTCCCAGTCATTGTTTCTAGAAAGTAGCACATCATTCCATAACAATTGTGACGGCATCAGAAAAGCAGTAAATTCTAGAACTTCTCTCTGTCTCTTTCTCAGCAAGCATCCAGCTCTGAAGCCACTCTCTGTCTCTTTCTTTCCTGCCCATGTGCCCAGCTCTGGCTTTGCGGCAGCTCCAACACAACAATGCGATCAGTGACAGTATTGATAGCTTGTCACTTTGTTTCTCTCTATTAAAACGTTGTTGTAGGTAGACGTTTGCATAGAAATCACACAGATCACTGTTTTATTTATGATTAATTGTTATTCTAATCATGTTTTTGTGTGGTTCCAAATATTTGAGGTCAAAAGTGTCCCCTTGTTAGTACTTTTCTTAGTTCTCTTTAAGAAACTGAATTATCTCTAGGTGAGCATTATGCTTAAGTTCACCTAAAGTGTATGGATTCATTCCCAATATCTTTATATTAAAATCCATATTGTATATACAAAATAGGTCCTTGCCTCAATATTCAGCTATTCACAACTACAACACTAGAGGAAAACAGAACTTGATAACTCAATCACATGGATTAAAATTATATTATATTGGCAGCAAATTATTCAATAAATTACCAACAAATTTTAGAAATAGTACTCCATTACCTAAGTTTAAATATATATTAACTAATTTTCTTAAATCAAAAACGTACTATGACATGGAAGAATTTCTGAATGATTATGATATTCTAATTTAACCTCCAGTAACTTTTTGTCAATGTATTTGTATTACAATCATTTTTATGTATTATTTTAGCACTTTAATTGTTATTATTTTGTAATTATATTGATTATCTTTATTTTATTTATCTTTAACAACTCGACTATGATCTTAAATAACTGATTTAGTTGGAACAAAATATTTAGAGGAACTCACCCTATTAATTCAGCAATTTCCAAATAGGCTCGTACTAGGTGTCAAAATCAGCAGTCTTGTGTATCCGACAAGCTGTTTCATGAGCTGAATGTCTCTCCTTTCATAGCCATGACTAGACTTATGTTGTATAAAATAAAATTTTGATTCACACAGATTCACAGAAACATAACGAGTGGAAGAAAGTTGTTGTGCTCACTTCCCGCTCTCCAAATCCAATAGTAGCGTAGCCAACCTTAGACCACCAGAAAACTGCCCAGGAGTGTAAAAGCAACCGTATTTTATGAACATAAAACCGCTAGAGTACACCCATGACATTTCAGTGCTATGTGTAGATTACAAATGATTTTCTTACTGAATGCAAAACTGTTACATCATTCTAAAGTGGGAAAATATTTTCCGGAATGGTGTTCCGGTCCGTTCTGGTCCAACTAAACCACTGTATATACTATTGTACTTGTTATAAAGAATAATAAAAAGAATTTCATTGAATACACTTCATCTTTTAATGGTCCCTAGAGGTAACAGTCACAGAAACTCGATACAAACTGTGTTGCGAGACTGAGTCTAGCAGACTCAAAGCAGACCCTTACCCTCCCTCATAAATTCTGTTCCTATGCTGGTGGAACCCCATCTCAGCTATGGATGACTCAGATACAAACTTTTAAAAGATGTAAGAGAAATTCCAGTAAACAAAGCTTTCCAACCTGAAAACCCTATGCATTTATTGGTCAATAGCATTTAATAACAACAATAACAATAATAACCAATAGCACAACAGCCCTTAGAGGGCCAAGGACTACCAACCTGACTGCTGGCCTCATGCCCACATATGCAAGGTAGAGGTTGGCAGTCATCCAACTGATACAAGGAGGAGATGTGATCAGCATCTCGGCACCCCCAGCTGGAAAGTTGGACCGCTTACCTATCATAAGCACCTCAATTTCCTCACGATACTGAGGGGCACCGGTCCAAATCTTCTCCTCTTCTGACTCTACAGCCCTTGATGAGCTTTGGTCTTCCTGCACGATCTTTCTCCACACATCTTTATCTTCAACTTTACCTTTCCACCCTCTAATTCCTGTCTTCCTTAAATCATCTATTACATCATCTAACTACTTGTTTTTGGCCTCTCCTTTTTCCTTCTAGAAAACAACCTTCCTTTCATCTGAGACTGTTCTACAGGTTTTGAAGCAATGTTGTTTTACAAGATGAGGTTGTTAGCTTCATGCTCAACCCCAAACCTGGAGAACCAGGCCTCCTTATTTGTGCCCCCAGGAAACAGGGTGGTCCAGATATACCCTCAGACACTGAGTGGCTCAGGTACCTCGGAGTTGCTACTCCCTGTACTCACTGAAGTGAGTCCCTGAGGGGGCACTATACACGGGACTTAATTTCCACACCCCCAGAGGTGGGATTGAACCTGGGTGGCATTCCGTGGCACGGAAACAAAGCATG
This sequence comes from Mantis religiosa, assembly GCA_030765055.1. NCBI lineage: Eukaryota > Metazoa > Arthropoda > Insecta > Mantodea > Mantidae > Mantis > Mantis religiosa. The sequence goes on along the minus strand of CM060956.1, from coordinate 143,468,259 downwards.
ATGCCTTAGCCCACTATGCCATAGTACAGGACCAATAGCTTTAATATATCAATAAATGGTGTTGCTCATATTTAAGTAACCAAATCCACTGCTATAGGAATTACCAAAACTCATTCCATTTTAAATTTTATTTATTCTCACACCATGTCATATTTATCATTCATTTTTTATTCTAGAGAAGTTAACTAATAAGAACAGTATAACATACAAATTTAAAATCTTTCTCCTTTTACCCTAATTCTTTTTAATAATTTTTCTCCTGAAGTTTCTAAAGTGTCATTGCTTCTACTTTATCAATAAGCTTTTTCATTGGCTTTTCCCCTTGCACTGTTTTAATATGAGAGCTGATCAACAAAGACTAAGACTCAAAGTATAAACTTGGAAGAAGTGTAGGGACAGTGAAGCACAAATTAGTACAAAAGTGAATCGAGAAGATATTGACACATTGCTTCACTCACACTGTTTATTCACAGGACATGTTTCAAGAGCTTTTGCTCCTATCATCAGCTGATACTCGACTAGTGCAAGTTGTAGTGGTTTCCTCTTTCTCCGTTTTGTCAATAGATGGTGTGATGTACTTGTCAAAGATGTCCGGTGATGGAGTTTCAAAATTCATGACTCTATGACGATTTTTGTTGATGAAGATTTTTTCCCATACGGAAAGGTCTATGGGGTGATTAACATATTTTATTAGAGATGTTTCCAAGTTGATGTCATGTCTAGTATTCAAAAAATGAAAAGCCACTGCAGATTTTTTTGTTTCACCATTTTTAATGTTTCTTAGATGTTCTTTAGTTCTGATGTTAATATTTCTTTTTGTTTTTCCTATATAAATTTTAGGGCAAGTTTCACATTTGATCTCATAGATTCCTGGTTTTTCTTTGGTAGGATTGAATTTTTGGGAGGACCTTTTAACAAATTTCTGATATTAAACCTATTTTGAGGTGCAAGAGTTATGTTGTGTTTTGAGAAGATTTTTTGGAATTTGTTATAGGCTGATGGGTGGAAGGTGAATTTTTTAAAAAGTTTTTTCTCTTTTTCTCCTGTAGGTTCTAGGGTGGTGGTTTCTTTTATTTTCTTAGCTTTGTTGAGTCTGTTAACTGTTTTGTCTACTAAATTTGGGTTGAAACCGTTGGATATAGCTACTTTTTTTATGTGTAGGTATTCTTCTTGATAATCTTCTCTGTTTAGTGGAAAGTTGATCATCCGAAAGATTAAACTGTTGAAAATGGCATGTTGGTGTTGTTTTGGGTTGAAACTGTTGTTCTTGATGTAATTATCTGTGTGTGTCGGTTTCCTGTAAATACCAAAGGTGAGTTTGTTGTTCATTTTTTTGATCTTGATGTCCAAAAAGGGGAGCACACCATCCTCTTCTGTTTCCAATGTAAATTTTATAGCTGGATTTTGTATATTCAAAAGTTTAAGACCATCTTGTATGAGTTTTTTAGGTACTATTGCAAAAATGTCGTCATAGAGTCATGAATTTTGAAACTCCATCACCGGATATCTTTGACAAGTACATCACGCCATCTATTGACAAAACGGAGAAAGAGGAAACCACTACAACCTGCACTAGTCGAGTATCAGCTGATGATAGGAGCAAGAGCTCTTGAAACATGTCCTGTGAATAAACAGTGTGAGTGAAGCAATGTGTCAATATCTTCTCGATTCACTTTTGTACTAAAGACTAAGACTGTTTTTTTTTTTTCCACAGATATTTATTACTGCAATTCAATGTTCACATGATCTTTCTCAAAGTAGTCCCCTTCTACTTCAATCCACTTTTTATATCATCTCTGCTAGTCCTTGAACACGTGCTGCAGACCATTCTTTGTCAGGTCCTTGAGAATCGCCTCACTTTTCTTGAGCACTGCTTCAGAGTTCTCAAATCGAATACCCCTAAGCTTCGTCTTTAGTGATGGGAATAAAAAAAGTCACAGGGTGCAAGATCAGGGCTATAAGATGCATATGGTACACAGGTAATGTTGAATCGAGCCAGAAACTGCATGACTTGATTTGCAATGTGAGGCCATGCGTTGCCATGATGAAGTCGCCACACAGTCCGAGAAAGCTCTGGTCGTTTCTTTGCAATGTGCTTCCTCAGTGTAGCCAATACTGATGTGTAGTATGCTGCTGTAACAGTAGTGTGAGGGGGAACTGCATGCTGGTAAATCATTCCATTACAGTCAAAAAATGTGATCACCATCACTTTCCCTGCAGATGGAACAACTTTTGCCTTTGTTGGTGTTGCAGAACCTGGCGATTTCCAAAGTGTGCTGGCTTGTTTTCCTTCAGGATCATAATGATGCAGCCATGACTCATCACCGGTGATAATCAATTTAAAAAATGCATCCCTTCCATCAGCAAAGAGACGCAGCACCTCATGGCTTATCTCCATTCGCACAGTTTTTTGTTCGAGAGTCAACAGACGTGGCACCCAACAAGCACAAACTCGGGTCATAAGCAGATGGTCGTGCATAATTGTATGCCATATGAAATTCTAAACACCTCACTGAGGTTACGTAATGTTATACACCGATCCTCTTGGACAATTACAGCAGCTGTGTTGATGTTGACTTCAGTCACAGCAGAAGCCGAAACACCAGGCCCACCTTGCTTAACACTGACAAGTCTACCTTCTTTGAAGTCCTTGAACCACCTAAACACTGTTGCACGAGGTAGTGCATCTTCACTGTATCCTTGCTTCAGCTTTTCATAACTTTCAGTGGCTGTATGGTTTAAACAAAAACAGAATTTGATTGTGCTGTACTGCTCCTCTCGCGTCACCTCCACTGTCTGGTATGCAAAATGCACAAAAAATAGAGTCTACAAAATAGAGCATTACTACCAACCTACTTATACAAGAGCGCCGCCACCTACCGACATTATACATAGAAACCTGCTCTTTTCAAATATTTGTGTTACAGATACGAAACATGGAAGCTACAGGAAAAAAAATCAGTCTCGGTCTTCGTTGATCAGCCCTCGTATTTCATACTTCTACTTGCATTTTCACCTTATTTCCCTTGTTTACTTAACCTTTCCATTCTTTTGTACCACATGATCAACTTAACACTTTGAGATCAATTAAATGTTCCAAATGCTTACCACTAGACACTTATATAGCAAAATAAGACTTCTTACCTTGTGAAAAAGTTTAAGTTCTTGCTTTAAATGTTGACATTGGTTACGGGTCTCACATAATTTTGTGTTTGAAGTTGTGAATTTCTGATTTAACAACTTGAGCTGGTTTTGGGCTTCTTCTTGATCTGCTTAGAAAGAAAAATAAAGGATTCAGAGCAATTTTATTGATCATTCATCAATAAGCTTATAATACAGGACTACGAAATTAAATTTTTGTTCAAAGCTTTTAATCCTGAAGAATAATTTTTATTAATTTTTGGCTTCTATTGAAGAATGTGAAGTCAGATTTTGGCTATCACATATGAGAAAACTGAAATAATGCTATAAAATTTGCCATATTTATACAATATGAAGACATTTGAATATTTTAGTTAATTGATGGAAATTAATCATTTCCCCACACTAGCCGTTTATAGGCTAAGGTTTTTGAAGGATAGAGTCGACATGAAAAATTCAATGCCATGTCGACTCTATCCATCAAAGATCTTAGCCTATAAACGGCTAGTGTGGAGAAATTATTAATTTCCATCAATTAACTAAAATAATAAGAGTTAAATGATGAAGCCTGGGACTCAAGTACTTACGATAGTAAGTCGCCACAATCGGTGTATCTCGAATGCGAGAGCCCCTAGTGGTCTACCGGGGAAATATACGAGTCAAATGGAGAATTTAATGTCAGGACGGCACGTTGGCCATGATAGCTCAAAGGTTAAGAGCGACTGGACAGAAACCAGGAGATCCGTGGTTTAAATCCCGGCCATGGGATTGAACTTTTCATGTCGACTCTATCCAACATTTTAATATATTAATGAAGACACTTACAGCTATACTAGTATCTGTAAACTGTCTACAAATGTACAACGGGGTGTCGTCAAGTTTTAATTATCACCCTTTAAAATATGTGATAGAATTTGTGTTGATACGTGCTTGTTAGTTCTCTATGTAGTCACCATCCTGATTTACACATTTTTCCCAGCGTTTGTTGACCTTCCGAATACCTTGATTGTAGAAGTCTGCAGAATTCGCTTTAAACCACTCTTGCACTTCATTAGTGACGTCATTTGTGTTGTCAAATCGGCGACCACGCAACGGATTCTTCATTTCCAGGAACAAGAGAAAATCATTTGGTGCGAGATTGGGCAAACAAGGTGGATGCTGTAACGTCTCAAAGCCACATTCCCTTGTTTTGTCAACTGCAACTTGAGATGAATGAGCTGGTGCATTGTCAGCCAGAAGACGAACACCTTTGGAGAGCATACCGCATCGTTTTTAATCACAGCTGCTCGTAACTTGTCCAGAAGATTGCAGTAGTATCTACCAGTGATGGTTTGACCCTTGGCAAGATAATCTGTAAGGATGACTCCACGATAGTCCCAGAAAATTGAAAGCATGACCTTACCAACTGACTTTCATACCTTTGCCTTTTTGGGAGGCTGCAATCAGCATGTTCCCATTCCATGCTTATGGTTTTTGTCTCTGGATCATACTTATAGATCCAGGGTTCATCCATGGTTACCAGACGATCAAAAAATCATGTTCACCCTGTTCCAAAAGCATCAGCAACTGTCTTGAAAGGTGACGCCGTGTTTGCTTTTGGAAAGGGGTTAGCAAACATGGAACCCACCATGCAGACACTATAGAAATGTGCAGTTGGTCATGAATAATTTTCCACACACTACCATAACTAAGATGTGTCTCATTCATGATCATATGGATGGTTGCTCGTCTGTCTTTCAGTATTAAACATTCCACTTTCATCACTATGACAGCATCGTCTGTCAACAGTCTACCAGCTCTTGGCTCATCTATCAGGGACATAAGACCAGTTTGAAAATTCCTTTTGAACCTCACAATAGTGTCATACGATGGGCAGTCATTTCCATAAACAGCCATCATCTCATCGTGGATTTCCCGGACAGTTTTGCCCTTCAAATGCAGGAACTTGATCACACTACGGGCCTCAATTTTCTCCTTCTTACACCTTAGTCACTTCTGGCACTTACTGTAAAAAAATAAATGACTTAAATCACTAAAACTACCAACAATATATCCCGAGTGATCAATGATGACACGGAAAAATTTTCACCACTCTAGCATAAAAACTACCAGGTGATAATTCAAACTTTATAACACCCCCTCATACACATTAAACAAAATCAAACAGCAGTCATTTGTTCATAGACCTAATCGCAGTTCAAGTTCCACATATTCCAAGTGTTGTGAAGACACTGCACTTTCTCAGTACCACTTGCTCTTCATGATGAAATTTGTCTTCAATGTTTTGTAGCTTTTTCACTTACATAGTCTATATATTTTTCCAGGTTAAACTTAACTATGTATGTGAAAAAGCTACTGAAAACATTAGCTGACACGAAACAGGGCAGTTCCTGGGAAACGTTGAATACAACTTACAATACTTTCATTAAGCCAGTGATAAAATATTGTGGAGAACTATTAATAATATCATCACCATCTAATAAAAGAAAACTCAAACGCATACAAGAGACATCATGATCACAGGTCCCTGATGCCCACCGTTCCTTCAAAACGTGGTATTTTTCTTATCATGCTCAATGTGGGCCTCATGAGGACTTATATGTGGTGAAGGGCCTAGGACCTCAACGGCCCGTGCCTGGGGAGGGTAGCAGCAAGGCAGGTTGTGTGGCGGCGGCGTCCCATGGGCACAGGAGTCTCTGCATGGCAGGAAGTGTGGTGGAGGGGTCCCTTGTTTTGGAGCCAGGGACCTCTTGAGATCGTGGATACTCTGGGAGATGTAGTTCTGGTGTGTGCGGAGAGGTTCCTCTAGCTTCTTTCTCTGCATCCGCATATCATTGATGTAGCCAACGACCTTTTCCAGCTTGGCCTTACAGTAGCTTAGTGCCTCTGAGGTGGCGCTGGCACCTTCCTGGGGAGCGCTTTGTGGTTCTTGGGTAGCTTCCCTTACTTCATTCAGTAGCTCTATGATACATATTTATACTGCTTCGTGTTTTACAATGATTTATTTTTTATACACCTTAGGGAATTCCCAAACTCTTGGACCACCCTTTTGCACGCCCATGTTTTAAGCTAGAGTTGGTCAGTGGCTATCAAGTGAACAATATTACTCATGCATATAACTATTTCTACAGATAGAGTTTTTGTATAATGTGTGCTACAGTCAATGACAACAATACCCACCCTGTTTCTTGGCAAGAGATACGGAACGTAGTTCATCCTCCAGTTCACTACATCTTGCCTTGTACTTAGCCACTTCTGTCACAAGCTGCTCGGCCTGTGCTGTAAGCTGCTCAACCTGCTTTGCAAGCTGCTCGACTTTCGTCGTAAGCTGCTCCACCTGCGTGTTCAACTCCTTAACATGTTCATTATTATGGTCTACATGACTGGGTAATGGCGGCTCTGATGTTGGTTCATCCTCATTAGATTTAAGTATTTCTGTCGTGCTTTCAGATTCTTCCGTTAGAGACTGTAAAATAAAAGACATCCTAAAAATACATTTAATAGTTACATAATGATTTGTATAATATAGGCTAAATATTCTACTAGTTAAATGTCACATTAGATATTGTTTCCCTATTTTTGTAAGGCATGCTGTAACAATATATCTCAGAAACTGTAAAAAAAAATTCCCAGTGCAAATAATTACTTTACATCTGTTCACTTAACACACTATTTCAAAAAGCCTTAAAGTTTTCAAGCCTGTGCAATGTATGAACAAAAGTTAAGATTAAGCACAATGAGCAGCTTAATAGAATATTGTGACTGCGAGGGTTACGTAGAATCAAAAGTCTGATTTGCAGAAATTTAAAACACTTTATTGCAGTAAAACGGAAATTTTGTACAGCCCTTGCAACAGCTAAAAGATGTGACATTGACAATCAATTGTCTTGCACGTAAACAAACAAAAGAAATCGCTGCGGTACAGTTCAAATGTCGACTGTCGCAATAACCATCACACAACTCAACATTTCATTCATTTCATTCATTTTCATTGCAGGCTGGCAGGCTGTTTGGAACAGCCCGAAGGGTGGTCAAATCGTGTACCTGATCTGGAAAGAGCTTTACCACGTAGTGTCGGGATGTGGATGTTGTAGGATGACGGGTGAAAATTAAGTGGGTGTAGAGAAGGGAGGTAGCTTGTTGCTCCTCGAAGAATGATGAACCAGGTGCTACAGTCAGCGTGCACAGCTGGTGGATTAGTTAATAAACTTGGAAGAAGATAGGTAGAATTTTGAGTTATCCAGATTAAATATTGGGTAGCTGTAATTTAGTTTAGGCAGGAATGGGGATCATATGGTTACCGGTAATGACCACAAGACATGCAGGGTAACCGGTATCGCTTTATGCGACATTCACGAGGTACATAGTCCCCAAGGGATCTGACTAGGGCGCTCTGATGATGAGGCAAACTCTCGAAAAATTTGGTGACCCATCGCCTAATTTCATCCTCCACATAGCGGAGGGATGAAGCCTCGTGAAGTAGTCTCACGGGGAACCTTGTGCATACAGAATAAATAATCCGAAGACATTTATTCTATGCATATTGGAGCAGTGCCAGGTTTGAGCCTGCGGCCATACCCCAGGCTTCGCACGCATAGAGCATAACAGGGAGGACCAGTGCCATAAAGAGGCGCAACTTTCGGGAAACAGACATCGCAGACCTAAGCACAGGACTAACTCCTTCTCACACTTTGCCACTATTTATACCTCCCAGTCTTTGTTCTAGAATACCGTAGTCTTTCCGAGAACATTCGTGGCGGCAAGAGAAAGGCCGAACATTCTAGAGCCTCTGTCTCTTTCTTCCTCTTGGCAAGCATCCAGCTCAACTGCCCATGTGCCACTCTCTGTCTCTTTCTTTCCTGCCCACGTGCCCAGCTCTGGTTTTGCGGTAGCTCCGCAACAACACAATAGCTGACAATTTATATTATAAAAAGAATATCTATCATTCAAAAAAAAAAAAAGACATGCATCCATTGAAGAAAAATTATTTAGTGCATCATCAAAAACAAAATATTTTAGCTGATAATTGGGATTCATATTACAAATAGTATTAGTTGATTGTGCTTTTAGTTGCTTCTATGTTGTGTTTATGAGCTTTTAGGTTAGGAAACGACGGACGTCTTATTGAATTAGAAATATTTGTAACTATATGCTTATGTACAGGGAAAGTGGTACCAGCCACTAAATAAGGAAATAATTACACAAGGGGATATTTGGGCACACTGTGAGCAAGCGAACTACATGCACTGGTTATGGAGGATTCGTGTTATGGTCGCGGGAATGGAATATCGTGCTAACATTATAGGTGCATCACAATCTGCCCTGCGATTTAATAGTCATTAGGTATTGGGTATGTTTGCGTAAGAAGGATGGAATTAGTTTCTAGAACTAAAATATAAGGCAATTATAGATTGTTAAATGATTTTCAATGCATATTCAAGTTCTAGAGCTATAAGTGTTAGTGGCCCTGCTTCATTTTGCAGCGAATGTTCACCGCGCAACACCCAGACGGAGCACGCATTTGTGCGAAAATCTAGGGAACTTAAGACATTAGGGAGCCAACAGGAGGAAGGTTGTACGCTTGCCGCTTGCGCAATAACCGATTGTCGAGCTTTCTGGTGTTTCTGGCTTTCAGCACGTTGACGTCACGGAATGGTTCCATTAGTTACACAGGTGTTTTCCATGCATCAAGAGGCTATTATTGGCTGTACTCGGTTTCTTATATTTACAATAATGCACTGTTATTTACATGATCTTTTAAAATTTCTACAGTGTGATTTACAAAACAGAAAACAGCGTGCTGCAGCACTGCAGCACGTAAGGACGAGTCGCCCCTACACGGGTCTCAGTATTCAACATCTCGAGGTGTGCATACCTCATTGAATATGTAGCGGGCCTTTGTGTTTCGTACTCTGTGGTTTGATAAATGACATGATATTTCTTGTTGCAGAATATGTTAGATAGCTATCATAACTCCCTCAAATCAAAATTTGGAGGGTACTAAACGATATAACCTTCATTCGAGAGCGAGGCAACTCAATAGTATCGAAGTTTCGTGCAACTCCCTCTCGCAAGATTTCGTTGGGTTACATCTAACAGCATTTTATCTCCAATTGAAGTGCCGAGAAGTCAGACAGAGTTTAAGATGCAAGTATTTACGAAATGGAAGTTGAAAATATATTAGTGGTAAACGTGAGTGAAAATCGGTCAAAGACCGGAAACAATAGAAAAAACTGCATTTAGTTTAATTCGTATTAGAAGCAGAGTCAGAATGTCATCAGGGCGATATTACAGTAGCTGTTAGCGAAAAATACCAGGAAGAACAACTTTTGATGAGACGGCACGAGCGAACCGATATCTACTGTCAAGTTCTTTTCTTCCATCCATATATGTGGTCGCCAGCCGCTTAAACCTAGGTTGCGAGATTGCCGCTGTTTTTCCATTAAATATTCATCAAATAATCCTCAAGAACATCACTAGAGCTAAGTACATTTCATACCAATTTCCGGCAAAGAAAAATTTCCTGTTCCTATACCGGGACCCAACCCAAATCTTGTGCACCACAAGGAACTACAGTATAATTTAAACAAGACTTGTGACATTTATTTGGTAGGTAAGTGGGACGTTTTCGGGATGTATTAGCAAGCTAGTAAGCAGTACAACAGTATGTGATATGATGTAGCATCAGGCAACATGCTACCTCTAAAAGCCCAGTTTCCCGATATGACTTAACGTTGGGGGACGTAAAATATTGTGTGCAACAAACCATTGCAGAATATTATCCGCAATAATGGAAACCAAGTGTGTGCACATACAAAAAGAAAAAGCACTGCAATGGTTGATAGTTCATTGGGCATCACCATAAAATAATGTCTCTATGAAGTAATGGAACTTATCAGGTTAAAATATTTTCACTGCCAGACTCGAACCATAAGAGAATAAGTGAGAGAGGACTAAATAATAACGTGGTATCCTAAACAAATCATTCACAAGAGCTAGGAAGTTCGTACCGATTTCCTTGAACAGTGTAAGAGCGGCCAGGTATGGCTATACCACGCAGCGCTGCTAGCAAGGACAAGGTTCGTCGTAGAATACAACTCATTACTGCAAAACAGGTGTAACTGCATGATACAGAGCACGTTGGTAGTTTGGAAGACATTTGAATAACATCTTTATTGTGCTTCAAAGGTGAGCAACTAAATTTGCTGTACAACTGTTGTGTGTTTTCTAGAAGTGTACTTATTCAGGACCTTATTTACTTCATTATTTGCATTTTCATTTCAGTGGGATGCTTCAGCAACATGGAAAAAAGAGAAGCTAAATAAGCAGAAATCATTAGCGAATTTGCAACAGAGTATCAATCAACTAAATCTTGTTTAACGGGACATAGAATGAGTTTTTCATTTGAAAGGCTTCAGAGGTACATTATTGTTTTTAGAAATTAGGCCCCAGATGCGTAAATATGTAGTAAAATTCCTGCTTTGAAATTTTATCTAGTAAGAGTCTTCAGATATTTAAGAAATTAATTTCATTATTTGGATATTATTTTACGTTCGATCAGGACATTCTAAAATCCACGTTGTAATTGCTTGGGTGTTTCCACAATGTGCCTATTTAAATAATGAGATCAGCTTGAGGCAAACCGATATGTACTATATAAGAACTTTTGTGTTGTACATAATGATCTAAATGGATGTGCATTTACGAATATCTCATGGATATTTTCTTTGGGCAACCGGTTTCAATGCCTCTCTGCAGTGCGTTTCTTATCTATGATTTGTTTGGATTCCGGGAGAGGGTCGGTCGCAACCTGCATAGGAAACGGCGAGCGGTACGAACCTCCTAGCCCTGCATATCATAATAAGATAGACATTCGATGTAAGTCGAAATCCAAATGGTAAATATACTAAAAACAAATGTTGACATTGAAGAATAAAACCTAAAAAAATCAATTCAAAATGCATCTTACTAACACCCAGCTTCATATGCGCTTCCGTTTTGAACAACACACTTGCAAAATAGAGTATAAAGGGGTTTTCCTCCCTAACAGCCACTACATGTGTTTGTTTCAATATAACGCCCAATTTAGGTTTACTTTAACATTTGGATAGGTTTTGATAATTTACTTAAATTAAGTATTTGCTCTGAAATACGCAAAGTATAATTTCATTGTAAGCCTTTTTTATTTTTGTATTATATTTTTTGTAATTTTTTGTAACGTTAAGTCATATTGGACGATAAACGAAATAGGTTTAAATGATACTCAAATGAGTCCAGGGTCCATAGAGCTTGGTTACCTGGGTTTCATCTTTCGAGATAAGGGAAAACTCTGAAGAGAAAAGAAAAACGTTATCCACATAATTCGACCTTACCGAGATTCAAACTCGGAACCTCTTGAATCAGAGATAGATCGGCTACGACCTACGCTACAAAGGCATGCTTTAAGAAGTAAATGCTTTGTGTGCGGATGCATGCACAATACCATGAAGATGATACGGTAAATTTATGTTTAGGGGCGCTCAACTGCAAGGTCATTAACGCGATACTGCAAAGCTGAGACATAGTCATTACTTTAGTTAATTGATGGAAATTAATCATTTCTTCACACTAGTCATTACTGCTGCAACTACTACTAATATTAACCTCTGCATTTGTTGTTGTTTGCGTATCTTCCTCTGCCTTTTCACTATCTTCTGATGACTGAAGTATTTCTTTCACTTCTTCATTTTCATTACATTCTTTCTTATGTTTAACACTTTGGGAACGATTGGCCTTATGTTTCTTCCCACAGTGCTTAGCTGCTTTCTTCTTATGGGTTCCACCAGGCATACTATTATTTTATTTGCGAACTAAGGGAAAGGACAAAAACTGATGTTGTTTGTATGCACTTCACATTGCAATTTGTTTATGTCAGATGCTCAAGTTTTTTTTCAAAGAGAATATAATAATGAGCGTTCGTTAATTATCCTAGTTCATCAGCCACGATTATAACCTATGATTGAATCACAGAACATCAGTTTGGGCCTGTGATCTTAATACTGCAGTAATGTAAACCCAAAACCAGCCACGGAATATTTCGTTGAGCTTAACCTGAAGGCACTTTCATATGAATGATTCTTAGCACTGCAATCACAGTTATAACTTTCAGCCATGATGAGTTTAGATGACAGTAGTTAGCTGAGATAGATAAATATACTCAAGTATGAATACTAATTCATGTTTCATTTAGTTAGTCTGAATGGTTCGTATGGCTTCACGCTGGCCTACTAATTCCAAGTTCAAATCCTGCCCAGATCGATTGTTTTAGAACTCCTCCAAATCACCAGAATTAAAATGATCCTGGAAATAATTTACAGCGTCTTGACAAAATTATTTTTAGTGATTTTTTCGTCTTTTTTTTTCAAGAGAATTCCCTAACCTTTTGGTTTGGTGATTTATCCTTCCATACGTTCTAAATTTCCTTCTAGTGGACAAAATAACAGGCATGAAAGAAGATTTACATCATTTTGGATGTCGAATTTTATAGGGACATCCTTCAATTTTCAAGAGAATTCCCTAACCTTTTGGATTTGGTGATTTTCTCTTCAGACGTTCTAAATGTCCTTCTAGTGAACAAAATAACAGGCATGAAAGAAGATTTACATCATTTTTATGTCGAATTTTATAAGGACGCTCTTCAACTACTGCTGTCAATGCTCTCATCCTATAGTGGCGTGAAAGACCACTTTATTTTGTCAGAGGTATTACTACTCGTATCAAGCTTGGGGTTCTGGTGTTTTTTGCTCCTCGCTCTGAATTACTTTGCTTAAGTAGTAAACCGTAAAATATATCCAAAATATAACTCCACAAATATGTATATCTTTTTAAAGCACATAACTTATGTTAAATACACTTTTTGTGTGAAGACAACTATTTTCGAAACCTGCATTGCTATTGGTTTGCATTTTAAAATACTTAATTTTTCTCAAATAGGAAGTTGTTATTCATTTTGTATCTCTTAGCCATGCAAGGATAACAGGATTTCAGTCATCGCTTTGGGACTAGCCCTTAGAAGAGTAGAGCATTTGTTAAGCCTCTGTATTCACCAGTTATCTTTGCATCTAGAAGGAAATGCTAACGGTATTTGTACAAACGTCGTTCTCGAATTATACAAAGTAGATAACAGAATAGTTTGTACAAGAGTAAACCAAGAAAGGCACGTGAATGCAACACAGGCTTTTTTCACAGCTGGCCTAAATAATACCACAGTAGTTTGAAGCTTCCGAGTCATTAGCGCCTAATACTGATAGAGGTGGCCCAATCAAACAGTGTGCCATTGACATGTTGCTATGTCGTTGTAATGGATATGCTCTGGGCGCTGATGACCGCAGTAGTTTAGCGCCCTTATACACATCATCATCATCGATGTGACCGATCAATCTACAAGTGAATGACACTGGCGACTCGATATGAACGACCTGTGATACACCATTGCAAATCAAAATTTATTTTCATAACAAGGTCGATAGAGTTTGGCAATTAGGGGCGAAAACGTGTGCCTTTTACTTGCATTTTATATACACAACCGGGTAAATTTCATATTTGTTTGGGGAAAGGTATTTACTTCCATGTAGATTGATGTATTGTTAACAATAAACGTGTGTGCGCGCATGAACCAATTCTGTGGATGCCAAACGCGCGGAGAGTGTTAAGTCGTACACCGAGTTTGTCGTGATCATCTTGAATTCCTATTGATAAATCGACTTGCTCATGTCACGTCACCATTGTCTCCGCATTGTAAACTGGTCATTAGTTCCAAAAGAGGCAGTGGCGTTTGCCTACTGGGAAAATAAGATGATTCATTTAAATAACTTTCTCTCTCCAATATCGTTTATTTTAGTATATTCTATAAACTATTCTTACAACGGTACATTCATCTGCTTCACGTTAACCAACATAAACTTTAACATAAATGGTATAATTACGCATTTGTTGTAGGTCCATATAAATACATATGATGCTGCAACGAAACTGTTTTCAAATTCTACTGTTCGCGAATCCTGAGGAAAAAGACAAACTATTAAAACACTCAAAATAATAACTATGAATACATTAGCTTACTTGAAATAAGTCTTGGCTTTTAAATATGTAGATTTGCATTTTTCCTAATACAGTAAAAACTCGTTAACCCGGACCTCTTTAACCTGGATGTTTGGACTTTATTATCATTTCACTCGATCCACCTGCTTGGGACCACGTTGGAAGAAAAATTTTGATAAAGTCATGGTAAACATGGTGGCCTGTTGTGTATGATTTTCCAAAAATAAAAAAGAATGAAGAAGAAAAAGTGTAGAAGAAGCTTTTATAGACATTTTTTAAAATATCAATGGCTGTTCCGATGTTGATGAAGAGGACACTGATAATAAGATAAGATAATGGTTTATTCACTTATAGACATGACATACATGTTTCAAGTTTCGTCGAAAAAGTTTACATATTACAATATTTAGTTACATACATCAAGATTTACAAATTTTACAGAGCATATACAGAGATTAATAAATAATGTAACTGTCTTTATGGTAAAAAAAAACGATCTTCGGTTTTCACTTTCTTTGAGGAGGGTCTCGCAGTTCTTCCTATCCATTGGTCATAAGGTGAAGATCTCAGTAATATGAAACAGAAGATGTAATAAACTGTATTAGTATTTTCTTATTTGTTATATAATGATTGAACATAAATAATAATAGTAATAATAAGAATAATAATTTATAAATATGTACTTATTTGCTGATTTCAGAAATATATTTTGAAGGTTATACTCACTTGTTGAAATTACTAGACAGATTGACAGTTTGATCTCCCATTTATACCCTCATTGAAATATATACAAATTACAATTGCAGATATTCATCTATGTCATAAAAGGCCCTCTCAATTAAGTAATTTTTTAAACATTTATTAAACTTGGAACCAGTTGATTGTTTAATTGTGGCTGGCAGCTTATTGTATAAAGTTTTTCCAATTACAAATGGATTTTTATCAAAAAATTTCTTACTCTTTGCTTCCCTATACATATTCTCTTTAGTTCTTGTGTCATATTTATGTATATTGCTATTACTCCTTATATTTGTAGTTCTCCTAACTAGTAAAATAACTCTAAAAATATATAATGCAACAACTGTAAGAATTCTTTCTTTTTTAAAAATTTCTCTACATGAATCCCTTGATTTTAATGAATACACAATCCTTACACACCTCTTCTGCAATACCAGTAATCGTTTCAAATTTTCTTTAGACGTTGTACCCCATAACTCAATACCATAATTCAAATGAGGATGAATTATTCCATAATAAATCAATTTTAAATTAGGTTTATCCAAATAGTGTGCCACGTAATTTAATAGATAGATACCCTTACTTATTTTATTGCATATATAATTTACATGTTTTGTCCATGATAAGTTTTTGTCAATATTCAATCCTAGAAATAAGTGATCATCTGTTGTATCTATTTCTTCATTTCCAATTTTAATTTTCATATTGTTGTACATGCAATTACTAATTTTAAAATATATTATGCTTGTCTTGTTTAAATTATTAACTAGGTTGTTATTAGCAAGAAATTTAAGTATTACATCTGTACCTGAGTGTATATTATTGGTTAAGTTGTCTAGATCTTTTCCCCAACAAATTATAGATGTGTCATCAGCATATGATACAGTTTTAACATTATTAATCACAGGTAAATTATTAGTGTATAATGTAAATAGTAAAGGCCCAAGCACAGATCCCTGTGGGACTCCATATTTAACAGTTGCTAATGAGCATTCATATTTTGTTTCTATTTGGTTTAGTTTACATATTATTTCTGTGCTTTGTACCCGGTCTTGTAAGTATGTGTTAATTAATTTACCTGCAGTCCCCCTTATACCATAATGTTCCAATTTTTGTAATAAGACTTGGTGATCAACACTATCAAAGGCCTTTGATAAATCAAGAAAAATCCCCATTACTTGATTGTCATTTTCCATTTTGTTAATTAATTCGTCTATAAATTCTACCGCAGCAGTAATTGTAGAATAACCTTTTCGAAAACCATGCTGGGAATTAGATAAAATTTTATGTTTGTCCAAAAAACTTAAAATCCTCTTTAAAATAACTTTTCCCAGTAGTTTAGCAAAAGTAGATGTTAAAGTAATTGGTCTATAATTACTCACATTAGTAACATCGCCCTTTTTGTGTAATGGTTTAACAACCCCCTTTTTTAAACAGTTCGGAAAAATTCCTTCCCCTATAGAGGCATTTATTAGATGTACTAGGATGTTAACTAATTCTTCCTTGCATTGTTTCAGGATTTTTGATGAAACTTCATCCCACCCGCTCGAGTTTTTAGATTTTAATTGAGTAATAATTTTGATTAATTCTGTCTCAGTAACAGGATTTAGGAACACTGTGCTACCAATATACTTTATTCCCTCATTCCTATCCATTTTAACTGCTTTATTTCCCTTAGGCACTGCTACATTTATAAAGTATTCGTTAAATATATTACCAATGCTTACTGGATTATCAACCCTTTTGTTCTGATGATTAATTACAATGTTCTCTGAATTTTTACAGTTTTTCTTACTAGCATTTACTAAGTCCCATAAAGCCTTACTTGTATTTTTTGCAGTAGCTACCTTATATTTAATATTTTCTGACCTTAAACTTTTGAGAGCAGCTTCATACTCTTTTTTGTAATGTTGATATCTATCATAATACAATCTATTACCATACTGCTTATAAAATATATACATGTCCTTCATTGATTCCCTAATCTTAATTACACTGGTTATAACGGAGGTTATAAACTGATTACGGAGGAAGTCATTATTGCAGCATGCGGTGTTACTACAAATGGAAATGAAGAGTATTCAGATAGTGTTGATGAACCAGCTGTGTTTGCACAAACAGTAGAAAACGTAGATAAATTTATGCTTTACTTCGAGATTCAAGCCGAAACATAAGACACCCATAAGAAACCTAGCCGCTTTGTGGCTTAACCTGCGAAATGAACTAGTAATTGGTTTCATGTTCTGCTGGGGTGTTTGAATTTTTTGGAAATTTTGGAATGGGATGCCCTTGAGCGGATGTCCCTGGCGTTCCACCGCGTAAAGAATCGCGGGTTGGAGTCCCACCTTGGGCAGGATGTTTATGTGTACTGTGTATATGCGTAAAAATACAGGAAAACAACATAAAAATACAAACGACCTTCGTGTAAACAGCAATATCAAGTATTCGAGAACAGGACTCAGGACAAACGAGAACTTAGCATGTATATTCGAGTACATATTCAGGTTTCCAGAACATCTTGAGAACCAATACCAACTCCAATACTCAAGAACATTCAAGAATCGAATACTTCGATTTTTTGTATTCGAATTCATCCATCACTAGCTATTGGTAATGCTGAAACTGCTGTAGTAAACAAACTCCATGTGCGCATATGCATAAGTGGTGCTAGGAAGAAGTGACTATCAAAAATAGTTACAGTAAAAAAAAACTGTGAATAGAAAATCTTCGATTTACTGTTGATAGAAAATCTGCGACAATGTCATCGGAAAAAGAAGGTGATGGAGATCACGAGCAACAACCGAGCAGTAATAATTCTCAACCTTTAGCAGCTTTAGCTTATCCGACGGAAGAAGAGAGAAATGTTACATTAGAACCAAACCAACCAAGACAACCACACAGCTTGCAAGATCTTCTTAGATTTAGCTTAGAAGCTAGCGGAATTTTCATTGACGATATTGGTGAAGCCAGCGCACCTGTACCTACTGGCGCTTCCTTGGATGAAGAGGTATTGTAACATTTCCATTTATAATATTCTCTGTCAGAAATTCTTATGCATACAGATACTATTTTTACAACGAATTAGGTTTAGGGAACCCAGTGTACAATCCAGGTTCCGGCGTTTAGAATTACCTTCTGGGTTAATTCAGACACAGCAAGCGTTTATGTTACAAAAAGGTGTAATACGTATTAATTGTGTTGTTAGGTCCGTCATTCCTGTAGAACCTTATTTAAAACTAAAATAAAATATTTTTACTCTTGCTGGTGAATCATATATTCCCTATTGAGGCATCTTACAAAATGTTTTGATAACTTCTGAACAAACCTTGCTATGCATGAAGAAAGATTTAGTTATTCTTGTATACTTAGTCCCCAGGTGTTTTTCAATATCTTTTCACACATTTTCAGTACATGAGACAAATTGCATGTGATCATAATTTGATGATTTACAGGGCATGTTCTGAAATTTATCCTTAAAATGGTAGTGGTTCACAAATTTTCATTTGTTACTACACAATGTGAGTTAAAAAAATGAAATAATAAACTTACCAGTGTACTTGTGGTGGTAGGTTGTTAATCATCATAATGCATGCCATAAATGTATGATGTGTTCAACATCCCTTAGCGTTGCTCACTGTGGGACCTAACAAACAAATACCTGCGTTCCGACTGCAGTTTGAGGTAATAGTGTCCATTACTTGTGTTTTCATGCATTCACTTGGAGAGAGAAGGAGGAATTGGAGAAAAATGTTCATATAGAAAATGAAACAGTATAGCATATGAAAAAAGTTATGAATATGTCATGAATTGATTGCCATCACGTTTAGTAACCAGGAACATTCTTTACTACTTGGAGTCAATTCCACTGTTTGCTTTTACACCTAAAAAATGGTAATTAAATAACCACAGCAGAAACAGAATTTTAAGTATTGTGCATACATTAATGATAGTGGTGCATGTCCACTCGTGTATTTAAAGAAACTTATGTAGTTTCTATACAATACAATACAATGTTTATTAGCCACAGGAATTCATACAGAATTATAGGCATTGTCAATATAGTTAGAGTATTTTACAATATTTACAATTCATCTATGAGATACTTACAATCTAAAGTTTACTGATAATTTACATAAGTTACTATTCACACTTCAAAACATTAAAACACTTGAGTACAATACAGGTCAACTCATTTATGATAGGTAGCAGATTTATAGGCACTAAAAATGAACATTGAAATATCTGAAGCTTTCGTTAGAGTTGTTTCAAATTTATACCTTTTTTTTTTTTTTGTGTGTGTGTGTGATCGATCAAGATACCAAGTTTCAGCTTTCTAGTTACATTAGTTTCTGAGGAATTAACAGTTTATGTCTAAGTTACAGGCGATTTTCAAAATGTCCCACATATTGTAATTTTAAAAATTAATGCTTGGGGGACACAACAAAAGTAAATGGGTACACTTAACATGCAGTTGCTCTTACAGACATCTTTAGAATTTCATACAGATTAATAGAAAACTGCATCCTGTGGAACATTTTGAAGTTAGGAAAATGTAGAAAATATGGATTCTGAGAAATCTGAGGTTAAAATACGTAATAGCAGCTATGATACAGGTGTAGTGTTATTTAAATAGTCATGTAATGTTTTCTGTAGTGCCACTAGAAAGAAAAACTTTATAGGCATTATTGAAGTATGTCTATATTGATTTTAAGACAAGAAAACTAAATTTGAGATTGTTGTAAGTTCTAGGCCAATATGCACATATGTGTTTCCTTAATAGAAACAATTGTTGCAAAGATAAGAAATATAAAAGTTCATTACAGCAATTTGAAGATCACTTAAAATGATGTCATGATGTGTCAGAAAGATACAAAGCACAGAACAAAAATTAATTAAAAGCTAAAGCTACAGAATCCTAGTTATTGTAATAAAAACCCTAAATGCCCCAATGTCAACTAAGAACAAATAATAAAGCACAGCTTTTTAATAACAGAATTACAGCAGTTACGGCATCATGAAAAGAACTCCTCTACTTGCTTTTATAAAGCTATTTCTGTAAAATTTTACACAAACCATTAAGATTTATTGGTTTGTAGTTTCATTTTTAATATTGGAAACAACGCCGGAAGTTTCCAAGCAATTGATTCCATGATTACTTGAGATATATGTAGATAAAGGTAAGCATGAGAAAATCACAATGTTTTCATATATATATATAATCCTAGTCTGTGTAGCGTAGCTAATTAAGTGCTGGCCTTACAAGATTAAGTTGTAACCTGAACAGAGTCCCCGAGTGGTGATTTTAAGATTGAGTAAAACAACAGCTTCGTGTCAGTAGATTTACACACATGTAAAAGAAATGTTACGGGAGTACATTCCTGCTTACCAGCAGTACTAATTGTGATCTGATATGACTGTTAACAATTGACACCATCAATAATTAAATTAATAATCCCTCCCTCAAGTATTACTATTAGCTCAAGAAATAAGCCTTTACACCAGCACAAAAATATTGTGCTACTGCATTGAAACAAATGCAAAAGCTGTTGTCACAAATGACAAGCAGAAGAAATTGGCTAAAAAGGCCGTTTTAGGCACTAATAAGCAGAACAGGCACAAATAAGCAGAATAGGCACAAATGTATGAAATAGGCATTTATAGGCACTGTATAACTAAGAAATTAAGATGGCAATATAATTAAAGAATGTTTTCATATTCAAAAGAGAAGTAACTGGGGTGGGTCTTGGGCACATAAAATGTATGACTTGTTGAAGCAGATAGGTCTGGGTCATTCTTGGATAAATGCAGAGTATGGGTATAGAGGCTTCTGGAAAGAAGTTAAGCTAAGATTAGAAGATATTGACAGACAAGACATTTTCTCCAATACAAGTGACAAAAGCTCACTGAGATTATATAGAGAAATAAAAACAACCTGGGGGAGGGAAGGTTATATAGATATATGTAGTAAGTTAGGGCGAGAAGGTTTTGCTTGGGCGAGAACAGGAGTGAGAAACTTGAAAGGTATAAGTCAAGATAGGCAGCTAGATAAATGTCCATTGTGTGGAGAAGAGAATGCAGATTTCCATTGTTTATTAAATTGTAGTCAAACAAAGATATGGAGAGAGCAGGCTTGGCTACGTAAATGGGATAATTTGGGGGGTGAAGTAGTAATTAGAAAAATGCTGTCAGTAAAAGGAGAAAAGAACAGGAGAAATATAGGGAATTATTTAGGAAAAGTGAAAGAGAGATGGCAAAGAACAATTAAGAGAAAAATGTAGAGTGAGATAGGTGAAATGGCAGAAAGTGTAAAAAGGAGCAGAGGACCTCCAATACACAAAAACCTAGGGTTAGGTGTATGGGGACTGAATTACTATTCAATGGTGGACAACATGATAACATGATAGGATTTTCAGGATTTAGGAATATATGGCATATTTCAGCATGGATTTTATAATTGTAATCTTGATTTTGTATTTACATTTGTTGATGTAAAAGGAAATAAATTACTAATTACTAACTAAGAAATTAGGCTAATAATTGTAGGAAACGTGCTTATAACTTAAAAGCCTACGTTTCTGAACAAAGGAACAAAATAGGCAAATAGGGCAAAATCTGTCCCCTAGATATGAATATTTTTTCAGACACTGACTCTAGCATTACACTTAATTTTAATGCTTTGGCCAGTTAAAGTTCTTCATTGATGAGTCTTCCAATCGGACACATGAAACAAGAGTAGAAATAGAATACATTAGTATAATTATGTACAACAAATTGATTAATTTATACTTTACCTGAATTGTATTCTAAGTATTCATTTACTGAGTAAAACTGATTTTTTAAGAAATTATGTAGCTCTGCCTTAAACTTATTATAGAGGGTGTGTTTTTTAATTGATTTGGCAAGTGGTTGTATAGCTTTAAACCCATGTATTTGACAGAAGTCTCAAATAGTTTTGTTTTATGAATATAGGTGTGTAATTTTTCTTTCATCAGCTAGAACTCGACTAGTGCAAATTGTAGTGCTTTCCACTTTCTCTGTATCGTCGATAGATGGCATGATGTACTTGTCAAAGACGTCTGGTGGTGGAGTTTCAAAATTCATGACTCTATGACGATTTTTGTTAATGAAGATTTTTTCCCATACGGAAAGGTCTATGGGGTGATTAACATATTTTATTAAAGATGTTTCCAAGTTGATGTCATGTCTAATATTCAAAAAATGAATGCTGATTTTTCTGTTTCACCATTTTTAATGTTTCTTTATTGTTTAGTTCTGATGTCAATATTTCTTTTTGTTTTTCCTATATAAATTTTAGGGCAAGTTTCACATTTGATCTCATAGATTCCTGGTTTTTCTTTGGTAGTAATCAAATTTTTTTTTTTTGGGGGGGGGCCTTTTAACAAATTTCTGATATTAAATCTATTTTGAGGTGCAAGAATTATGTTGTGTTTTGAGAAGATTTTTTGGAATTTATTATAGGCTGATGGATGGAAGGTAAATTTTTTAAAAAATGTTTTCTCTTTTGCTCCTGTGGGTTCTAGGGTGGTGGTTTCTTTTATTTGCATAGCCTAGTTGAGTCTGTTAACTGTTTTGTCTACTAAATTTGAGTTGAACCGTTGGATATAGCTACTTTTTTATGTGTAGGTATTCTTCTTGATAATCTTCTCTGTTTAGTGGAAAGTTGATCATCCGAAAGATTAAACTGTTGAAAATGGCATGCTGGTGTTGTTTTGGGTTGAAACTGTTGTTCTTAATGTAATTATCTGTGTGTGTCGGTTTCCTGTAAATACCAAAAGTGAGTTTGTTGTTCATTTTTTTTATCTTGATGTCCAAAAAGGGGAGCACACCATCCTCTTCTGTTTCCAATGTAAATTTTATAGCTGGATTTTGAATATTCAAAAGTTTAAGACCATCTTGTATGAGTTTACTATGTACCATTGCAAAAATGTTGTCAACATAACGATACCAAACTTTGAAATAACATGGAAAAGTTTTTGTGTTATGTGTTTCAAAAGCACTCATAAATAAATCTGCTAAGAAGGGAGACAATGGGTTGTCCATAGCTAGGCCCATTTTTTGTTTATAGATCTGTCCATTAAAGCTGAAAAAATTCTGATTGATACAAATTTCCGTAAGTTGTGAAAGTTCTTCTATTTCTTCAGTGGTTACTTGTATTGATTCCAGCCATTTTTTGAGAAGTGGAATAAGCTCATTGGTAGGTATACTTGGTTATAAAGAAATGACGTCAAAGGAAACTAAAGCATCTGTAGAGTTGATCTTTGTGTCTTTCAGGAGATTTATCAATTCAAGCGAGTTTTTGATACTTAAATTTTCAAATTTTGTGAAGGATCTGAAGATTTGAACCAGCCATTTTGATAATTGGTAAGTGGGTGCATCAATGTTGTTAATTATTGGTTTTTAGGTAATTTCAGGTTTATGTATTTTGGGTAAACCATATATGTATGGTGTTTTTGGGTTGTCTATTTTATTGTTCAATTTTTCTTTTTTAGTCATGATGTTATTATTTTTAATTGCTGATTCCACAGATTTACATGCTTTTTTTATTGGGTTGTTTTCTAGTTTAACAAATTCCTTTCCCTTTAAAAGGTTGTCAATTTTTTTAGATAGTCACAGTTTGTGACATAGTTCACAGTATTAGTCTTCATGTAAAACAATAGCTGTTTCATATATAAACTTGGTAGGGTCAAGATATTCAAATCTCTGAAATGATTTCTGCAGCTTTTCATTTTTGGAATACCAACCATAGTTCGTAATGCTTTCTTTTGTAGCTTAAATATCATCTTACCATTTGTAGCATTTCTCCATAATGGTAGTCCATATGATAGTAGTGAATGAAAGTAAGCAGAGTAACAGGTTCTGAGTGCAGTGAATTCTTCTCGAGGCTTCAGCTGATGTAAAACAAAACAAACATGGCTCAGCTTCTCTGCTAACTTTTCTATGTGTTTGTCCCAACTTAAATTTTTGTCTACCCATAGTCCTAAGAATTTAGTTTGCTGTTCAAAATTTATCAATCTGGAGCCAATTCTGATGCAAGGGTTTTCCGCTTTCCTGCTAGCCTTATGCTGAAAATTTAGTGCTGTTGTATTTTCATTTACAAGCAACTTATCGACTTTAAACCAATTGAATACTTTTACTACAGTTGGTGTTATATTTTGCTGAAGGCTATCATCATCCTTTCCTGCAATGAAAATACTTGTATCATCTGCAAAGAGTATGATTTTAGCATCTAAATTGTCCATAAAACATAATGGGAGATCATTTACAAGGGAATTCCTTTAGTAGTCCGCGCAACCACTCATGCACCACGTGACATACATCTTCATCGGAATGGAACTTCTTTCCTCCCATTGCGTGTTTTTTTTTTTTTTTTTTTTTTTTTTTGTAATTTACGTCCTCCAACGTTAAGTCATATCGGACGATGAATGAAATGGGTGAAATGATGCTCAAATGAGCCCAGGGTCCATAGAGCTTAGAGTTACCGACATTCGTCTTTCAGGATAAGGAAAACCCCTGGAAAAACCTTATCCAGGTAACTCACCCTGACCGAGATTCGAACTCGGGACCTCTTGAACGTGAGGCAGACAATGCTACCACCACGCTACGGAGGCCGGCTCTCCCATTGTGTCTTTGAGTGGTCCAAACATATGGAATTCACTTGGGGCAAGGTCTGGTGAGTATGGTGGATGAGGAAGACACTCAAAATGCAGGTCTGTGATTGTTGCAACTGTTGTACGGGCAGTGTGGGGCCTTGCATTGTCATGTTGCAAAAGGACACCTGCTGACATCAATCCACGCCACTTTGATTTGATTGCAGACCGCAGATGATTTTTAGGAGATCTGTGTATGATGCACTGGTGACAATGGTCCCTCTAGGCATGTAATGTTCCAAAATGATGCCTTTTCTGTCCCAAAAGAGAGTGAGCATAACCTTCCCTACTGATGGTTCTGTTCGAAACTTCTTTGGTTTTGGTGATGAGGGATGGCGCTATTCCTTGCTCGCTCTCTTCGTTTCCGGTTGGTGGAAGTGAAACCAGGTTTTCGTCCCCAGTAATGATTCTTGCAAGGAAGCCATTACCTTCCTGTTCAAAGTGCCAAACTCCATTCGTAGACTTGCCGCTGTGACAAACATGCATCACTGTACTGAACCTTCATTTTTCTATGAATTTCAATAGGTTTCACACCTTCACTATGCAAAAACCAAATAACAGAATGCTATTCTTTGAAGCAAAAGTTTAGAAACAGTGATGCATTTGGGACTGGAAATTTGGGTCAGATAATGTTAATTTTGATTTCTTACTTGGATCCTCCTGTACAAGGCATCTACGCCAACATCAGCTCCAAAATTATGTTCGTACGTTCACTTTCATGATTATTTTGAAGTATCAATCGAATTCTAAATAAGTCATGAGACATATGTGTTTCAAGGCGTGGTTCGGAATAAAGAAGTCAAATTATTTCGATGAATACTTATTTTGTTATATTTATACGGATTTGAACTACAACTTAAAAATTTTTGTTCTTGCAGCAGTATACATCACATTCGTCGTTACAAAAAAAATCTCTTTCTCTTTATAACAAGATTATTGATTTATTTTCACTAAACAAGACTAAAGAACATATCACTCTCCTCAAGATTATTGACTTCTCGTAACTATCGTTACTTCTGCTTAATTTTGTGATTGGCCGATTCAATGGCACGTCACCACATTACTTCATATTACGTCATATAATTATTATTTCGGCCAATCACACGATTACATACATTTTTACATATTTAAATTATTGAGGGCCTGTATTACGATCTCCGGTTAAGGTGTTGGTTAACAGTTAACTTGGAGTTACACGCAGAGGTCGGTATTACAACATTTGGTTAAGGGCTAACTGAGAGTTATATCTGGAGTTAACTAACCCTCACCTCGAGTAGCGGTTAGTGACATAACTTGGAGTTTACCTTCATACACAGAAAAGAAAATGGCGTACCTCCAGGCCAGATTGAATGTTGACAGCGATTCTGAGGGTGAAATGTTGGCACAGTATTTATTTAATAAAAGAAGAGCTAAAAGAATTAGAATGTGGAACGATAAATTCATATATACATATATGTGACATGTTGAAAATGAAATAAAATAAACCACATGATTATTAGGTGTCTTGACGTAATAGGCATTTGATTATGAAGTGCCAATAAGAAATGTAAGTTAGCTACAACCTGTTTCCTTAAAAGAAAACCATAGTTATTGCTTCATAACTAGCCAAATATATTATGTTTAAAAAAAATCAGGTACCAAGTTACTGGTCCCAGAATGCATATTTTATAACCTTGATTTTATTCATGGATGACTCATAATTTGTGGACCTTCCCTCTTTGCATATCCCTCTCTGAAATGATAATTTATATAAGAAGAGGTGATTTATTCATGAGGATAAACTACTAACCAAATTATTTTAGCCAAATTATATTTGTGCAATACTATTATCAAAATTAATAAGTTATGTGGCCTTATTTTAAAACTATTTTGACTACAAATCTCTTGGTGTTTATAAATTAACAAGGCATTTAATATATTCTCCATATATCTCACCTAATCTATAATAACACTAACCGAACTCAACGTATATAACCTATAACACTAACCTAACGCTATGAAAAATAATATAACGCTATGGAAAAATCTAAACTGTAAACAAACTATCCTAGACCTTATTACGAATAAACCATTAATGAAACTATCACGAAAATATACAGAGAACAGCTAATAAAAAGTTAAAACCAGACAACTGATGCTACTACATATGTTTTGTATTCGCGCTAATTCACATTCTAAACACGAGAGCGTTGCAAACAAGGTAAAATCCTAGTGGAAAATATTGCCAACCGTTCACATTCCACCATAATGCATAGGGTAATAAACCTACAGGTAAATTGAGTTCGTAATACGAGGCACTGAACCTAAACAATAGTTATTGATAACTGAAAGGTAACAAACTTCCGCTAGTAACCGGAGATCGTAATACAGGCCCTAAATATATTTACATTATTAGTTTTTATAAATTTATAAACTTTTCATACTTCAAACATAACCCAAAAGTACTGTTACACATTTATTTGAAAGTAATGAGTCGGTGTTACGTGATGCTTGTGTTTGAATACAGACTCATTACTTTCAAACAGAATGCTGTTCTTACGTGGTGCAAGTTGCAAGTGGGGCGACCATCTTTATACTGATACTGCAACGGTGTGTGTGTGCATCTGAACTATGCTGCCATCTACAGACCATTCTGCACGTTGTATGTAGCACCCATACCAACTTACAGGATAACGGCATGAAATTTTGATTTGTTATTACAAATATAAGGTTTTCATTTGACTCACTCTCGTATATACAGTAAGAATAACAGGGGGCCCAGAATAGATCCTTGCGAAACCCCTGATACTACTGGTAACTCCTTATTGATTTCTTTTTGGCCACTTTCTGTGAAAGTGATCTCGACAACCTACTCTCTCATTTCAAGGTATGATTTAAACCAATTGAAGGCCACCCCTCTTACACCATCTTTATGTAGCTTGTTTACAGAATATCATGATCCACCATGTCAAAAGCTTTGGATAGATCCAAAAATAATCCCATTCTTTCTACCATTCCACATCATTTAGCAGTTGGACCAGCGGGATAGCAGAATTTTGTAGCATCATGTTGGTGCATGACGGCACAACACACAGTAGTAGCACAGTAGACAGTGGAATTGACACCAAGTAGTAAAACTATCCATTATTTATATTTTTATATATTCAGTTCTTTATTTTTAAGGGAATGCGACAGAAAGGATATAAATATTTACTTTTAGTTTAATAAGGAAAACATTCAGAGCCATGCATATTCATAATGTTAATCATTGACTGTTCTCATGTTTACATAGCATCATGGGTTTGTTATTTATTTATTTTCAAGGATTGAGGCAGAAAAAGCATCATTTCCATGTGAAAGGAATATGGGTTAATTTATCTTCATTTTAAAAGGAAGAAATTCACAATACAGATCAATAATAATACAATAAATTTGTCTTTGTCCTGATATCTTGTCTTTCTTATGATATCTGATAGAAAAGAATTATGCTCATAAATATTAAAAGCAGAAGCATTATTAACAGGGAAGTGTTCTTCATATTTGAGTTTGATTTATGAGTCACTATGTTTACACTCAACTTCACTTACTTGTTGTTGTATAATTGAAACGTTTTCAAGATCATTCGATCTCATCCTCAGCTGTTTGGTGACTAAATGAACCTTCCTCTTCTTCCACTACTACGGAGCTCCGATCACTCTGCCATCTGGTGTTAGGGGCACTAAGTTTTAATACTTCATTTAATGCCGGGATTTCAAAATTTATAACTTTATCACGGTTTTCGTTTATGAATATTTTTCCCCAAATATTCAATTCTATGGGTGTACTTAAAGATTTTAACCATTTTTGGACAGAAAACCACAACATTGGCCACAACATTAAACTGTGAGATCGAATGATCTTGAAAACGTTTCAATTATACAACAACAAGTGAAGTTTGAGTGTAAACATAGTGACTCATAAATCAAACTCAAATATAAAGAATTATGGGTTTGCAAATGTTCATGTGTAAATTATTCTTATTCTGTCCCAATGTCTTAAGATTGATGAATAGCGAATCTATTTTGAATAGTTATAAGTAAAAGCATTGTTAACAGTGAAGCTGATTTCATGTATAAAGACTAAAATTGAGTCATACCTTTTAAAATGTGTAACTTCACTCACATCCTTTTACAAAATCAGGAACGTTTTCGAGACTGTTGCAGTCTCATCACGAGTTGATCAGCGACTCATCACAGTTGGTTGTTGTCTAGATCTCTTGTAATTGGCACCCTCACTCGGAAGATTCTTTACATAAGTTCAGTAGACCACTCATTGATGGCACATCAAAATTTAGAATATGTGGAATGTTTTTAATAATGAAAATTCTTTCCCATGTTGTAAGTTCAAGTTTTGTTGACAATGGTTTTAGTAATATGATCTCCTCTCCGATGTGGTGGCGGTTATCATTCCAGATAACTGACTCCTTAAAACTACTGAATACACAAGATCATATAAAATTCACAATGGAAGTTGCAGAAAACAATCAATTGCCTTTCTTAGATTTAATGATCATAAGACAAAATGACAGTATGAAATTTGGGATCTACAGAAAACCTGCTTGCACATATAATTACTAAAATGCAACAGTTTCAATCCTCTGTCACATAAATTAGCTACTCTTAGAATTTTGATCCAGCATACCTGTAGATCAAAAACAATATAATGAGGAATTTACATATATTGTCACACGAGGTTGGAACACCCTATGAAAGCAGCTGAGAGCGGGAGACGAGGGAGGTCCGTGTTAGCTACGCCCTCCCCTCGTTTGTCTTATAGTGGTGACAGGGACGGCTGGGGAAAGAAACATAATTGTGCGGTCTGTTTCTCTTCCACCTGTGTTCCAGAAATTACGGGATCGTTCATCATCTGGAAACGTCGCCTGGGAACTAGAAAAGCCGAGAAGTCGGCGAGATGCCTATAAAATGGGCTGCAGTCAGTCAGTGCTAGTCAGTCAGTTGGTTAGTGAGTGTTAGTGAGGAGACAGACGCAGTTCTTGGTGTAACAGTTAGTCAGTGACGTGTTAATGAACGAGAAGATTGTGCAACGGAAGACTGTACGTAACTGGTATGTGCATCGGAGTTTATGTAATCGCGAGTACAAGTGAAATTGTAACGGACGAACTGGTGAATTGTAATTGTGTGCAGCAAGTAATTCTGTGTAATTGGCAAGTGTCAAACTGTAAGTCGGTGGAAATAAAGAACATTTTTGAGTGGTGCAATTGGACCTTTCATTTCACGAACCCACAAAGTCACAATGGTGTCAGGAAGCGGGAAGATAACATCACCGAACATTACAACCATGGACGCGGCATTGGAGAAAATTTTGGAGAAGATGATGGAAATGAAGGCGGAACTGAAAGAAACGAAGACGGCAACTGAAAACCTCGCTGCAAAAATAGAAGCGGCAAACAACAACCTCATCGCCGAGTTGAAACAAATGAAGACGGCCAACGACAACATCACCGCGGAGATGGAAGAAATGAAGGCCGAGTTAACCACAGAAATGAGAGCAGCGAACGGTAGTCTGGCCACGGAAATGAAGGCGGCGAACGAGGCTCTCGCCGCAAAGTTTGAGGAACGGTTGGCCGGCGTGAGGGATGACGTCACGAACCTGGGCAAGCGGAAGGGTCAAGTAGACGACCGCCTTAATGATTTAGAGGAAAAGGCCGACAACATCGCAAAACCCCTCGCCCGCCTGACGAAGGAAAACCGGCCTTATGTGTGGACGGAGGACGCCGAAGACGCTTTCCAGCACCCGAAGGGGACCCTGTGCAGTGCTCCAATTTTGGGTTTCCCACAACCGGGTGGCGCCTTCATTGTGGACACCGACGCTAGCGACCATTACATTGGAGGTGTCCTACCGCAGATCCAGGACGGCCATGAGCGCACAAGAGTGGAAGAGAAGGAGCGTGCCGCAGCAGTCCGAGTAGTTGTGGCAGTGCCTGCTGAAGGCTGGGATAGCGCAGGCCTGAGGAGGGAGCAGCTGGCGGACGCAGACTTGGGGCCACTCTTGAGGGAAGTGGACGCAGGGACGAGACCAACCTGGGAGGACAACGCACCGAGGAGCGCCACCTACAAGTCGTACTGGGCCCAATGGGACTCGTTGAAGACCAGAGAGGGCGTGCTGTTCCGGGTATGGGAGTCACCCGATGGGAAGGCGCAGAGAGAACAGTTGGTACTCCCCCGGAGTAAGGTCCCGGAAGTCTTGGAGGAAGTGCACGCCGGTACTTCAGGAGGACACCTGGGAGCGAACCGTATGATTCACAAACTACGGCAGCGCTACTTCTGGCTCAGACTCCGGGCAGATGCTGGTGGTACACCTGGACCGCCTCGCACGCTACGATGGTGCTGTTCGGGGCGAACAGCTTTGAGGAGGGAGCAGTGTCACACGAGCGTTGGAACACCCTATGAAAGCAGCTGAGAGCGGGAGACGAGGGAGGTCCGTGTTAGCTACGCCCTCCCCTCGTTTGTCTTATAGTGGTGACAGGGACGGCTGGGGAAAGAAACATAATTGTGCGGTCTGTTTCTCTTCCACCTGTGTTCCAGAAATTACGGGATCGTTCATCATCTGGAAACGTCGCCTGGGAACTAGAAAAGCCGAGAAGTCGGCGAGATGCCTATAAAATGGGCTGCAGTCAGTCAGTGCTAGTCAGTCAGTTGGTTAGTGAGTGTTAGTGAGGAGACAGACGCAGTTCTTGGTGTAACAGTTAGTCAGTGACGTGTTAATGAACGAGAAGATTGTGCAACGGAAGACTGTACGTAACTGGTATGTGCATCGGAGTTTATGTAATCGCGAGTACAAGTGAAATTGTAACGGACGAACTGGTGAATTGTAATTGTGTGCAGCAAGTAATTCTGTGTAATTGGCAAGTGTCAAACTGTAAGTCGGTGGAAATAAAGAACATTTTTGAGTGGTGCAATTGGACCTTTCATTTCACGAACCCACAAAGTCACAATATTTTAAATACAGCCCACAAAAAAAAAAAAATGGTTTCGATCCACACTCAACCAAAAATAATGATCAATTGGGACTACAAGCAAAAGAAATTAAAACAGATCACTACTCTTCAAAACATAAATAAAAACTGGAAATACAAAAAATTCACTTACCACCCTTGGGCATTTCCAAAGTTTGAAGGAATATTTAAAGATTATGGCATCAAACTAGCACCACAAAACAGATTGTCCCTCAAGAAATTGTTAAATAATCCCTTAAAAAACACGATCCCACCAGAACAAAAAATCAGGCATATATAGGATAGATTGTGAAGACTGTGACAAATTTTATATTGGTTTGGCAAAGAGAAATTTATAAACCAGATTAACAGAACACCACAGGAACATAAAATATAAACAAACAGAAAAGTTGGTAGTTGCTTTTCATCTCTGGAATGATAACCACCACATCGGAGAGATCAAACTACTAAAACCATTGTCAACAAAACTTGAAGTTACAACATGGGGAAAAAATTTTATTATCAAAAAAACATTTCGCATATTCTAAATTTTGATGTGCCATCAGTGAGTGGTCTACTGAACTTATGTAAAGAATCTTGCCAATTACAGGAGATCTAGACAACCAACTGTGATGAGTCGCTAGTCAGCTGAGGATGAAACTGCAACAGTTTTGAAAATGTCCCTGATTTTGTAAAAGAACGTGAGTGAAGTTACAAGTTTTAAAAGGTATGACTCAATTGTAGTCTTTATACAATGAATCTATTGATAATATGTGAACCAAGAGAACATGCAGATTATGAAAAATTCCTCACTTATTTCATGTACATCGTTGTGAATTTGTTTCCTTTAAAATACAAATACACAATCTGTCAATATCACAAAGAATTATTTTTGGGCTGTTTTGCCGTGGTCTATTAGCATAAGGTCGTCCATAACTGTCCATAGAGAAGGTTTCACTGCATCTGAAGCATGGAGTGCCTGAGTCACGCTATTTATGCTGATTGCTGGGTTGTCCGGCGATGGTACACTTTGATTGACCTGCATCATTTGACCACGCCATTGAAGATGTCCACTGCAGTTGTAGACAAAACGTGTGGACGATCATTTGCAAGCAAACCACAACAAAACAGCCCATATATAATTCTTCGTGGTATTGACTCCGGCCGTGAATGCGTATGTTCTCTCACAATCTGTTAATGCTATGTGAACCAAGAATTATGTTATTTGTTGTTAAGTACCTATGCTTCATCATTAGACAATCCCGCATTGAAAAGCAGAATAAATTAAATTTGTTTTAATATACAATAATTATTTGTAGGTACACACCTGTAACTCTAAGCTCTATGGACCCTTGGCTCATTTGAGCATCATTTCACACATTTCATTCATCTGATGTGACTTATTGTTGAAGGATTTAAAAAAAAATTTAAAAAATCTTGTTATTTTTTATCTTTTTCAAAAATGGCTAATGGTTAACTCTGACTTAACAGTGGGAGCAATTTCTGTAATAGGTCTACAAAAATCAATTGAGGCAACTCATAGGTTTTGCACTGATTGGGGATTAAGAATAAACAGCAAAAAATAAAAAAATAATGGTATTTAAAAGAGGATCGATATTGAGGAAAGGAGAGGAATGGTTCATAGCAGATCAAAAGGTAGAAGTGGTAAATGAGTATGACTATTTAGGTGTAAGGATGTGTAGCGGTGGAGGATGGGCTGCACAAGCCAGAAAAGTGATAGCTAATGGCAGGGCGGCAATGTCAGGGGTAAGAATATGGTTAGAAAGAATGTATGAAGCGGTCGTTGAAGCCAGAACAATGTATGCAGTGGAGGTATGGGGTACATCAGAGATGGGAACACAATTAGACCAGATGTATGGACTGTTTTGCAATGAACTACTAGGCCTGCCAAAATCGGCACCAAGAGAAATGGCATTACTAGAGTTGGGTAATACAAAAAGGAGGGGAATAATAATAGAGAGAATACTGAAATTCTGGTGTAAGTGTATTAAAGGGCAGAAAGGGGAATTATTGAATCTGTGCATGAAGCAACAGAAAAGCATTAAGAACACAAATAGTTGGTGGTCGGAGTTGGAAAGAATGATATTAAAGATAGGCATGGGAGTTTTATGGAGAGCAGAGGAGTCAAATCATAGCAGTTTCTGGAGGAAGTGAGAACCAGGGCACAAGACATAGATAGATATACAGGAGATTTGGGAAAGTATAGAAGTAAAGAAATATTTTAAATTTTATAAGCAATTAAAGACGGAATGGGGTAAGAAAAATATATAGATCAATGTGACAAAACTGTAAGAGAAGACATAGCATGGATGAGAGTAGGAATAATATATCTAAAAGGGTTGAGAAGTAATGAGGTAGGGAGATGTGAATTTTGTGGAGATGAATGAATGTGTAGTGTTTAACGCCCGCTTTTACTGCATATGGCACCGCAGGCGGTGACACTGATGATGCATGAGATGAAGATGGAGCACCGGTGGAATGAGATGGCGGGGGAAACCGGAGGTCCCGGAGAAAACCCGCCCCAACGCCGTGTTGTCCACCACAAATCTCACTTTGCGGTCGCCTGGGATCGAACCCGGGCCGCCTTGGTGAGAGCCAAGCGGTCTAACCACTGAGCCACGGCATGGCCTGTGGAGATGAAGAGAGCACTGTTCATTACCTGATAGAATGTAAGGAGTTAACAAATTACAGGAGAAAAATATGGGATAAGAAATGGGACAACAGTATGAGCAAAGACGTATTGGCATTACGCATGTTAACGGGGATGAGTAAAAAGAAAAATAGATGTATAGGAGAATTCTTATATAGGTTAAGAGAAAAGTGGATTAGGGTAAAAGAAGTGAAGGCCAAGAAGAAATGACACCAAGCTGCTCATGAAAACCAAAGGCTTTTGTCCAGGGACCTGAGTCAGCGAGTAAATTTTGGGTCAGCAATGTCATGTATTTGTACAGGATATATAATAGTGCATGTTCGATGTTAAAGTCACTGTAGTGAAACTGTAATGGAAACTGTACAAATAAATATCATATCATATCAACTCTGACAGTTTTTATTAAAATATATGTTTAAAATTGTGCATCACAAATAAAATGTAATTTTGAATTGTATAGCTTGAGAACTGTTTGAGAATTGTTTAGCTTGAGAAGTTCAGTGTAATTAGTAAAACATCAAAAATAGGCAAAATGTTGCTACACAAAAATGTAATTTTCATTAAAACATGCAATTTATCTCAATTTCTTTTGCAGCATTAAGCATTTCTGAGTTATTTTTGTTGTTTGCATGAAGTGGAAGTGAATGCAAGTATTTTTGGTAACAAAACTTAATACAACAGTAAAAGAACGTACTCAACAAGCTTGAAACCATCAGTAGTTTTTGTAAAGTTAAAGCCCCAATATGACCATTTCTTTACAAATGAAGCAATAATTGAAAAAAGTAATCTATCTTATATTCATATGTAAAGTAATATAATTTTTATATTGGTTCTACAAACTATTTTTATAAAAGCTTACATTTTTATCCACTTCATGTAAATCAAGATAAATCTTCACAAGTTTCTCATTTCATTGTAGCTACAAGGAGAAGAGAAATAAAACTGATAAGATGCTTAAAAGTTGATCACTAATATTGGCTTTAAAATTCCGTAGTATTTCCATGACATCCCAAGAAACAACTGAATAGTGATTTCTATAAAACATGACAAAAATATTTGACTATTTAAATCATTAATAATGGATATTTCAGAAATGACTGATGACATAAAGGAAATTACTTGATGAAAATTGTTTGTTTCAGAGATCCGCATTTTCAAGTGGCACATTTTGATCTCTTTCACCAAATTCCACCCAGATGAAGAGAGCTTCACAGGTTATTCCTAGAAAATTCAGAACATACATTTTATTTGTCACATACCTACTCTTACCTAAGTTCTGTCATCAGCATTTTGCCTGCCTCGGTAGCGTAGTTGGTAGCATGTCTGCCTCAGTTCAAGAAGTCCCGAGTTCGAATCTCGGTCAGGGTGAGTTACCTGGATAAGTTTTTTTTTTTTTTTTTTTTTTTTTTTCCAGGGTTTATGTCCTCCAACGTTAAGTCATATCAGACAATGAGTGGAATGGATGAAATTATGCTCAAATGAGCCCAGGGTCCATAAAGCTTAGAGTTACCTGACATTTGTTTGTCAGAATAGGGGAAAACCCCGGAAAAACTTTATCCAGGTAACTCACCCTGACCGAGATTCAAACTCGGGACTTCTTGAACATGAGGCAGACATGCTACCATCCATGCTACCGAGGCGGGCAGGTATCTCTTGTGCCAGGCACCAAAGAGGTGATGGCTAAATTCCAGAATATTCTAAGCAAAAATAGTGGTTATCAAGCTATGTGTGAAAGTTTGAAAATTAGTAGGAAGGTAAACATGCCAGACGACAGAGTGGAATTCTTTACATTTACACCTCTGACATTGTGTGATGTCGAAAGAAGCTTTTCACTGTTTAAAAACTGCTTCAGTGATAGGCGTAAAAATTTTGCATTTAATAATTTATGAATGTACATTGTAACCCAATGTAATGCACTTTGTGATGATATTTTAGTTAATAAATAGCAGTGTGTATAAGCATTTAAGTGCAATTCCAGAATGCATAGTTTATGATACTTGTAAGTTGTTCTGCAGTGAGACAGTTGTCATGCTCAGACTGTACCTACCTGCAGTTGTTTACATTTGTGAGCAATAATAGTATAGTACGTGTGCAGTATACCTATGAAAAAAACACACACGCCTCCAGCCTTTACTAATTAAAGTTAAGGTGAGAAGGTACTTCAATTGGGGTTAAAATTCACTTTTTTATTTTTTCATTTTATTATGTCATCCCTCTAGATTACAAATATATAGTTAAAAAGTTAATAGGAGCAATATTTTATACCTAATTTGCTAATTATATTAGTGGGTGTTAAGTTTTTGCCACACCCCTTTTCGTAAGCTTTCAGAAAATCGATCATAACTTCTGTAATACTGAACAGACACTTCTGAACTAAGCCTTGTTTTGTAAGGGATCTTTCAAGATTTCTGCTGGTATCACTGTAACTCCAATGATGCTAGTTTTTCTTTTGTCTTTTGTAGTGTATGTGATTAGTTATTTTTTCTGAATAATATTTTGTACTGGTTATTGGTGAATATATGATATGGGTAGGCCAGAAACATTTGGAAAGAGAAAGTTTATAGGCAATTGTTTTACTAAAAACAGAACAGTAAATGTAGAAAATCTAAATAGAATAGATAATGAAACCACATGCAATATTGAGGTTAGTAGGCCCAGTTCACACAATACATGTGCTAATCATGATAGTAGTCATATACAGACATTGATGAGCTGCGAGTCCTGAAAGCAGATAAAATGGTTGAAGAACTGACCAAGAAGGCAAGAAAAATGAAGAGGAATTTGAAAAGAGCAAGTGAAAATTCAGAGGGTGAAGACTATGCAGCAGGAATGTTCTGGCTCATGTGAGAAGTCAGTAATGAATACATAAACTTTAAAGCGGTTTTTCCCAGTTTCACATTTTTTTCAGGTTCCGGTACACTTTTTTAAAAAACTAATCAACCAAAACAATTGATTTTTTTGTATGCATTAAGCAGACTCATAAGAATAATAATAAGAAGGGATTTTTCTCTGAGATTCATAATACTTGTATAAAAATAAAATTATCTGAAATTTTAGTGCTTTATTTTACAAAAACTGAAAAAATTATAACAAATTATTAGTACAAAATTTTCAAATAATAATAGGTATTATTAAAGATAGTCCTGCACCGTGGCGTAGCGGGCTAAGGCAGCATGCCTTGGTCCCTGGCCACGGAAAGTGACCCGCGTTCGAGCCCACCCAGGGGGTGTGGATTTTAGATCCCGGGTATAGGACCGGTGTCCACTCAGCATCGTAAGGAAAGTGAGGAGCTTATGCTAGGTAAGCGGCCCTGGTCACGGAAACCAACATTCCGGCTGGGGAATGCCGAGATGCTGACCACATCTCCTCCCCATATCGGTTGGATGATCGTCCACCTCTGCCATGCGTAAGTGGGCATGAGGCTGGCAGTCGGCTTGGTAGGTCTTGGCCCTCTAAGGGCTGTTGCGCCATGGTTATTATTAAAGATAAAGGTATTAAGAACATGCGTGAAAATTTTCATATACATATCAATAATAATTTCTTAGTAATGTGCACCCAAAAATCATGGAAATAGCATTGAGAGATAGGCAGTACCTTCTCACCTTAGGACTGATTCAATTTGTTTCCATTCTTTTTGCTTTTATAGTTCTAATTGTTATGACACTGATTTCAAAAGTCTCCTATCTGCTTGATTTTCATCTTTACACATTGATTGTTTTAGTTAAATTCCGGGTTTATAGGCTGTGGTGGTCTACTAACCTCTTTCTTCCCAAATGTTTCATCTATGCCTGTGGTAGACTTCTTCAGCAGCAATAGTAAGGTTGAAATGTTCTACGGAAGCTCTAATAGCAGCTGTTACTGTAGACTTACCACCTGAGCTTCTGGCAGGTCTTCTTATGGCCTACAAGCTCAGGAATTTAACTGAACCAACAATGGATGTGAAAGCCTATGAACCTTGATTGATTATATTCTAGAAGTTAACACCTATAGCAAAATTTATGTGCAACTATATGCCCTGAGAATACTGGAAGAGTATGAAAGGGAAAGATGATAATAAAACTATTGCTTGTGTTTACAGAGAAGAAGATTTTTGGAGAATGCTTTGAAATCTTTGACAATAGATGTCATAGAAGAGCTTATAAAATCCATACAAATTTTGCAAAGAGCTGGTAATCTAGAACTTGAAGAGGATCCAACGGAATGTGAGCAGGAATTGGAAAAAATATCATCTTATGTTGATCATATTGATATTGCTAATGGTAAGTAAATGATAAAAAGTAGAGAGTGATCTTCAGTAAAATTTTGCTTCCATTATACTGACAACTATTAATATTTTATGTGATATTAAAACAACCTTAGATTTAAAATTACATATAGTTCAACATCAAATGAACTTTATTATTAAAAGGTGACATGTATTTATCTAAAAATGTTTTAGTTTTACTCTAGCACCAGTGGCTTTTATTATTTAAGTTAATTGATGGAAATTAATCGTTCCTTCACACTAGCTATTTTACAATGTAATCACCATTGCGATCGATGCACTTTTGTATGTGCTGTGGCAGTTTTTGTATACCCTTGTCATAGCACTCTCCCGCCAAGTTACGCAGGTAGCGCTCAACCTCGTTTGTCAAATCATTGTTGGTCTGGAAATGTATTCCACCCAGGGGTGACTGCAACTCAGGAAACAGATGATAATCATTAGGCGCTAAATCTGGACTGTAAGGGGGATGGGTGAGGATGTCGCATCCGAACTGGGTCAGGAGATCAGCCGTTTATGGTCTTCGGTGAACATTTTGAGGATCCACCTCGCACACATCTTGCAATAATGCAAATGTTCGGCCAAAATCTTGTCAATCGTAATCTTACTGACTTCAGGGATAAGTTCGCACAGCTCGTGAAGTGTCGCATGCCGATCTTTAAGCATATCTTGCTCCACTTGTGCAATTATTTCAGCTGAAACCGAAGGCCGACCAGAACGCTGTAAGTCATGGACGTCTGTACGTCCGTCTCTGACCCACTTTTGCACGTTTTGACGTCCATACACTGTGGCCCATAGACTTTGCATAACTGACGATGAATTTCAGTAGGGGTAGTGCCCTTGGCACTCAAAAAACGGATCACTGGACGCAACTCACACTTGGCGGCGGAAGTGATAGGAAGCTCCATCGCAAACGGCTGCCCAGCCAAGACTAATGGTTGCAACTGGTTCATTGTGGTGGGAATTTGAAGGGGTGAAACCAAATTACATGCCAGTGTTGCTGGATCTCGTGTAATAGCGTTCCTCACGGCTCCAGTGCCTTGGAGACCTTATTTTACAGACATGCCTCGTATTTGATGGAAATTAATCATTCCTTCACAACAGCTGTGTATAGGCTAAGGTTTTGGTTAGATAGAGTGAAACTGAAAAATTCAATGCCATGGCCGGGATTTGAACCATGGATCTCCTGGATCTATCCAAAACCTACTGTGGTGGCAGCATGCCTTCTGTTGCAGCACTAACTGCCCACTGGCCAGCCAGCCACCTATGAAAAATAAGGGACTGTATCAAATATGTTACAAAGGTCTTTCTTACATAAAAACATTTGAGTTTATTAACAACTTCTGTTTTCTTTTCAACAGATTTCCATAAAATTGGAGGTTTCTGTATATTTCAATCTTGCCTCAACTCGCCGCACAGCAGCATACGATGGAGGGCAGCTGAAGTAATTGCAGAACTGACTCAAAACAATCCATACTGTCAAGAGAAGATACTGGAATCAGGGCTGCTTCCTGTGCTGCTCTCTTTGGTGGACACAGATGCAAACGCACAAGTTCGGGTAAAGGCACTATATGCGCTTTCATGTAAGTCCACATTTATTATTTCTATTAGCTTCTGTAAGGCATCAGTATTTTATTGCATAGGACTAGATAATGTCGCAGTCAACCATTTACTTTCTCTGCCTTTTACAAGTATTATTTCACCCAAAACTATGATACGAGATGCATTTTTTGAGGCCCCTAAATCAGAAAGCATTTGTAGAAAATGGTTCATATTTGTGCATCAGAAATAAAATGTCCAATAAATATCAAGCTTGGTGTGTGTTTGGAGGAATTTAAAACAGTGACGTCAAAATTAATATAAAAATTATTTGTGGTTGGTTTATTGACACTTGTCACTTACTTTTTCATATATTTATGAGAGACTAGTTTCAAAGGCCCTGGCCTCCATTTTCAATCTCTTTCCAACTGGCATCTGTTGTTGTCTGCTCTCTCTGGTGGTCGAACTATGAACTTTTTTGTCAAATTATCTACTGGCGGGATTTCAAAGTTCATTACGCGATCCTTATTTTTCCAGATGAATATGTTCTCCCATGTTGTCAATCTATTTTCGTTTATCACTCCTTTTAATAATTTTGGATTTGGATCAATGTCATGGTTTTCATTCCAAAAATGAAATGCTACTGCTGACTTGTCTTCTTGTTTCAATCTGATGTTTCTAAAGTGTTCTTTGACTCTGGTTTTTAAATTTCTTTTTGTTTGACCTATGTAGCATTTTTCACAATTCTTACAATTTATTTGGTATATTCCAGATTTGTTACCTGAAGGAGTTTCATCTTTTGTTTTTGAATTTATTAATTTTAAAATTGAGTATCTATTAGTAGGTGCCAAGATGATATTTTGTTCCTTGAATATCTTTTTAAATTTATTAAATGTTTTTGGATGATATGTGAATGAACTGAATATGCTGTTGCTTTCTTTTTCTTTAATAAATGTGGTTGCTTCCTTAATGGTTTTCTTTAGTTTAGATTTTCTAATTTTCTTCAACACCAAACTTTTGTTGTATCCGTTTTCTTCTGCTATGTGTATTATTGCTTTTTGTTCCTTGAAATATTCTTCTTTTTCCATGGGTATGTTGACTAGTCTGTGTGTAAGGCTGTTTATTATTGCATGTTTATGTGTAATTGGGTTGTGGCTATTATTTTTATGTAGTTTTCTGAATGTGTTGATTTCCTGTAAATTCCAAATTTTATTTTTGTATTATTCCTGATGATTTTTAGAGCCAAGAAAGGTAGTTGTCCATTGATTTCCTTTTCTATTGTGAATTTGATAGTCCTTTCTTGCAGATTGAGTAATTTTAATGCATCATCTAAATGTTTACTTGGTACAATTGCAAAGATGTCGTCAACATATCTATACCAAACCTTGAAGATCAATGGGAAGGACTTTTTAATTTGTGTTTCAAATGCACTCATAAATAAGTTAGCCAAAAAAGGTGAAAGTGGATTGCCCATTGATAACCCTGATTTCTGCTTGTAGTGTTTTCCATTAAAGCTGAAGAAGTTTTGTTCAATGCATATTTTTGTTTTGTTAGAGGAATATATTCTTCTGCAGAGATTGAAAATGGAGGCCAGGGCCTTTGAAACTAGTCTCTCATAAATATATGAAAAAGTAAGTGACGAGTGTCAATAAACCAACCACAAATAATTTTTATATCAAGCTTGGTATTTAAAAATGGGATTTCAGTGTGCATTGCTTGGACCTATTTTTCCGTGTTAATATATTCTTCCATGTTGTCAGTTTGTTTTGGATTTGGGTCAAGGTCATGGTAATATGTATAAAGACTAAAATTGAGTCATACCTTTTGAAACTTGTAACTTCACTCACGTCCTTTTCCTAAATCAGGAACGTTTTCGAAACCGTTGCAGTTTCATCCTCAGCTGATTAGCAACTCATCACAGTTGGTTGTTGTCTGGAACTCGGTTCCTGATTTTGGAAAAGGACGTGAGTGAAGTTACAAGTTTTAAAAGGTATGACTCAATTTTAGTCTTTATACATGAAATTAGCTTCACTGTTAACAACGCTTTTATTTATAACTATTCAAGGTCATGATGTTTGTTCCAAAAGTGAAGTGTTACTGCTGCATCAAATTAAAACAAGCAGTAGGATTTCACTTTTGGAACAAAAGCCATGACGTTGACCCAAATCCAAAATTATTAAAAGGGATGATAAACCAAAATAAACTGACAATGTGGGGGAACATATTAATATTGTGACTTTGAGGGTTCGTAAAATTTAAAGTCCAATTGCAGAAATTAAAATGTTCTTTATTTCCGTAGAAACAGATTTTGGCCAATCCTTACAGTAGCAGAATTACATAACACACCAAATACAACCTTCAAGGTCGTTGACCACAAACAAAAGAGTTCAGTTTCAAAACACAGCTGTATGCACACAAATCAAGTTCAGTTACGACTCTTCTCAATGGAGATCCGTGGCTTCTTTTATAGCTCCGCTCACTGTTCGAGAAATTACCAGTATTTTCTGTAACAAACAAGACGGCACTAGAACCTTCCAGCTATCTATCTTTATCGGTTTCGGCAAGCTTTTTATCTCCGTGTTGCACTATCTGTCTCTTAGTGCGCGCTGGCCGCAATAGAACTCCCGACATATGGAAAAATAAGGACAGAGTAATGAACTTTGAAATCCCTTCAGTTGATAATTTGATATAGAAGTTCATAGTTCCACCACCAGAGAGAAGACAGCAGATGGAAAAAGACAATAGCCGGACCTCTTCGGGATTGAAAATGGAAGCAATGGCTTGTGAAACTAGTCCCTTAATATAAAAATGTAAGTGATGGAGTGTTAAAAAATCGACTGAACTATAGTTCTTTCAACTAAGTTTAAGTAAACTAGCTTTTTATTACCGAGTTAATGCTGTTCTCAGAAACAAGGATGAACACCACACACACACACACACACACACACACACACACACACACACACACACGCACACACACACGCACGCATGCACCCACGCACGCGCGCATGCATGCATGCAAACCTTCTGCTATGTGTTTTACTCAATATACCTAAACATTTGTGCTTCTTATAAAATTCCAGCATCAGATTTATTTGTTGAGATGCAGTATTTCCTCGTACCTAACTGTATACGTAGTAGAGAAATTACGAGGACTGTTCAATAAAGAATAATCACAATTTTTTTTTTTTTTTTTTTTTGACAACTTACCTTTACTCATCCTCATAATTTTTATGATCCTTCTCAAAATAGTCTCCCCTGAATGCGATGCACTTGTCCCAGCATTTCTGCCAGTCTTCAAAGACATGCTGGAAACCATTTTTGAGAGAACCTTCAAAATCGCCTCTGCAGCCTTCACCTGCTTCTGATGATAGATAATGCGTCCCACAAAGGCGTTTCTTCAACTTAGGGAATGGAAAAAAGTCACATGGGGCTAAATCCAAACTATAGGGAGGGTGAGGGATGCACTTCACGTTGATTTTTGCAAGATTTTCAGCAACAACAATGGCAAAATGCGGCCGTGCATTATCGTGGTGCAGCATCCAGCCTGCTTCACGGAAATGTGGTCTTTTGCGCCTGATATGGACTTGCAATGTTTTCAGGACATCCCTGTAGTATTGTCCAGTTACTGATGTGTGTGCAGGTGCAACATGCTGATAAACCATTCCATGAATATCAAAGAATGAGATGACCATAACTTTCCCAGCAGAAGCAACCACTTTTGCATTTTGGGGTTGGTGATGAAGGAGATTTCCACACTGAACTTTGCTGTTTGCTCTCAGGATCAAAATGATGTAACCAAGTTTCATCAGCAATGATTACGTTTGAAAGAAACTCCAGATCTTCCTCTAACATCAACTTTAACTACATGCAGACCTGCATGTGAATGTCCTTTTGTTCAGTAATCAACAGTCTTGGAACCCATTGCGCACAAACATGTCTCATGTGTAATGTTTGAGTCACCAACGCATGGGTGACACCCAATGAAATTTTCATTATTTCAGAAAGTGATCTTAAGGTAATTCGTCGATGCTCTCTCACAATGGCAGCAGCAGTGTTGATGTTTTCTTCCGTAAGAGCAGTAACTGGAGCACCGAGTCCACCTTCCTTTGAAATTGATTGTCTCCCCTCTTTAAACATTTTAAACCACCTTCGAGCTGTGCTGTAGGAAAGAACAGACTCTGTATAGGCCTCAACTGAAGATTTG
Organism: Mantis religiosa; assembly: GCA_030765055.1. Taxonomy (NCBI): domain Eukaryota; kingdom Metazoa; phylum Arthropoda; class Insecta; order Mantodea; family Mantidae; genus Mantis; species Mantis religiosa. The sequence goes on along the minus strand of CM060956.1, from coordinate 143,423,982 downwards.
TTGAGAGGAAAGCAGAATTTTAAAGCCACATATGGTTTCTTGCTTGTTACCTCCATTGCAGCGGTAGGCGATATTGAACATGTCTGAACTTGCCTGGTTCTCACAGGCGGGAACCAGGAGTACCAACAGTGAAACTACTATGGCATGTTTGTTTCACATTAAGCTAACAGAATATAATAAGATTGAATTTTATTGTGAAAAATTATGACCTTAAAAAGAATTATGATCATTCTTTATTGAACAGCCCTCATAATAAGCAATAGTAGACAAAGAAAATCAATGAATCTTTTCAGTTTACCTTCATGCATTATGATGTACTTTCAGGTCTTATTCGTGAGAGTGACCAGGCATTGAGTGAGTTTGATAAACTGGAAGGCTACTCAGTGTTGATGCGAGCAATGCAGAGCGATGTAGAAAAACTGCAGATAAAGTCATCATTTTTGTTGTCTTACATTTGCAGTAGACGTCCATCCGTGAAAGGTAAATCTAGTTACTTAAAATCCATGTTATTTTTATTGAATTCTTCTGCAATCTCTATATAGAATGTTTTCAGTATATTGAATGTTACGAAGTTTTGAGAATAAGTAGGAATGAGTAATGGTAACTCAAAGCAGGTCTTCCTACTTAAAATTGAAGTTTAGTAATAATTTGTTAAGCCAGACAACTTCCAACGGTGTGTAGTATCACCAAAAGTTAGTTTAGAGTAAGAGAGTACCTTGAAAAGCTTCATCAAGTTATTAGTGTATCTTTAGCCTTCACAATCCATGATTTATTGATGGTTTGTTGGGTTTAGAAGTAGAACATATTAAAAATGAGGACCACACAGAATGCTAGCTTCAGCAACATTAGATGAAAATAAGTTAAAAGCAGAGCGCATGTTGTGGGAAGATCATTACTGTACATATCAGATTCAAAGAATTGCAAGCAGCAGTGAATACCATCCTTAACCTTTTCACTAACCTTGCATAGGCAAAAGCTGCAGAATTTCATTTAAGAAAATTTGGAGAAACTTTCATTTGTGCGACGCGAGAATATTTTCTAAGTCCAATGGTGCACGTATATGCATGTGCAAGCAACCTGCAGTCCTTGTGTTGCAGCCAACACTTGTAGCCAACCTCTGCAAAATTACCCCAGATATCTGTCGTACACCAGTGCAAAAGGGTATATGGATGCAATTAGTGTGGATTAGTTTTGGAAACTACTGACCATGTTTCCTTTCAGGTTTTATTGCTTTACAAAAGTAGGCTTGCTGTCCAGCAAAAGTGCCAATTGTACTGTTAGAAGTAAAGGCTGTTTGTTCTGTGCATTCTTCAAATATTTAAGATTCGTTCAGTACATTGTTGAAAATCGGAAAATGGCTTGACAAATCAGTAAAATGTATGAGCTGATGGACTGGTTTGGCTACTGCCGCAAATTGTGCCCGATTTTACCAACATGTTAAAAGTGACGTTAACAAATGTAATGTAAAAATTGTGACAGTGCTAACACTAATGTTAAATTTATTTAGGTACTACTTTGTGTTAGTCTGCTAGATAGTGTAATTTAGGGGCAAGTAAGACTGTTGGCAGCATTGCGTTCAGTGGAGAAACAAGGATAGTTTGTTAATTTTTAGATGAGTCGTATTTATTACACATCTGCTTCACTTTCGTACCTATTTTGAGGACATGTTTCGCAAATCATCGTTTGCATCTACGGCTCTTGTGCGACTAAAGCTTGATCCAGCGGTGTGGGTAATTCTGGGGTTGCTGCTGCCATCTATTGATTTAGTGATGAACTTAAATGTGGGATTCTCTTCTGGCGGGATTTCAAAGTTCATAAGTTAGTTTTTATGTTTTTCTATGTATATCCTCTCCCATATGGCGAGTTCACTATGTTTTTGTACGTATTTTAGTAATTCGGTGCTATCTTCAATTTCATGATTTTCAGACCAGAAATGAGCTGCTATTGCGGACTTATCAATATTTTTGTATCTTAAGTGCCTGAAGTGTTCTTTCTTTCTAGTGCCTATGTTTCTTTTTGTCCTCCCTATGTAAATTTTTTCACAGTCTTTACACTTAATCTTGTAAATGCCTGACTTTTCCTCTGGTTTTATCTTATCAGTATTATTACTGTGAAGTAGGTTTTTAATGTTGTAATTGTTTTTTGGTGCCAATGTTATATTGTATTTCTTGAATATTTTTTGGAACTTTTTTGTGGCCCAGGGGTGGTAAGTAAATTTAGAAAATCTAATTTCTTGTTTTATTGGTGTGAGAGCTGTGATCTGTTTTAATCTCTTTTGAAGTTTGAATGATTTTAGTTTTTTATCTACAAGGTTTTTTCCATATCCATTTTTAATTGCAGTTTTTAAGATTTGATGGTATTCGTTTTGATATTCTTGCTGGCTGAGGGGTAGATTTACTATTCTGTGTGTGAGACTGTTGATGGTTGCATGTTTGTGTGGAATTGGGTTGAAGCTATTTGCTTTGATGTAATTATCTGTGTGTGTTGCTTTTCTATGGATACCAAATTCTAGATTTTCATTGCTTTTTTTGATTTTAAGGTCTAAAAAAGGTAGAGTACAGTCCTCTTCAGTTTCCACTGTGAATTGTATGCTGGGTTCTTGCAGGTTGAGTAGTTTCAAAGCATCATCTATTAGTTTGTAGGGCACTATTGCAAAGATGTCGTCTACGTATCTGTACCATGTTTTAAACATATGAGGGAAGGCTTTAGTTATATGTGTTTCGAAAAAGCTCATGTATAGATTGGCCAAAAATGGTGATAGCGGGCTTCCCATAGCTAGTCCTGAAATTTGTTTATAATATTTTCCATCGAAGACAAAATAATTTTGATGTATACATATTTCAGTCATTGCCAAATATTCTTCTATTGCATTGGCATCTAGGATAGTTTGGCTGCACTGAATTCTTCTATATGCCTACATATGCAGTAAGGAAATAAACAAACAATTAATAACGTTAAAAGAATGCTCTCCAGCATGAAATTGCGCTAAAAAGTAAAGAAATTATATTAAAAATTATGGTTTTATATAAAAACATAAAAAAGTGTGAAAGGACTTAGAAAAAATCACCACGTCGCATATTAGAAAGAAGAGCTGAAAAGTTTTTAACAGTACCTAGTCTAGCATAAATACTGTTATAACTTGAAAAGAGAAAAATGCAAATACCATGCAAAATATTTTAATTGGCTTTTAATATGTTGTACCTACAGTCATTTATTACCTACAGCACCAATCACTTTTCCAAATGGCATGGATACAGGCTCTGAATCTTTGTTGCCACTCGACTATGGTGGAATGGACGACATCCGGGGGGAAATTCGCCACGGCTGACAACAAGAAACGCTTTAAACTTCCAATGGTGGGGTGTCGCCTCTTGTAGGCGATACCCTCGAGCAGTGACCACAGTTGGTAGTCAAGTGTATTCAGGTCTGGACTGCTACTGGGCCAATCTTCAGGCGAAATGAAGTCAGGGACATGACGCTGAAGCCATGCTTGCATTGACCTGGCCTTGTGGCAGGGGCAGAATCCTGCTGGGAAGTCCATGGTTGGTTTTGAAACAATGTGCCACTCAAGTTCTTGACAATAGGCTCCAAAACAGTGCTTTCATACATTCTGGCGCTGGTTTTAATGCCCTTTTCACAAAAATGTAGCTGGGTGGTACCAGAATAACTCACCCCCCACCACACCACTGAGGAGGAATGATGGCCTCTCTGAACTTTAGGAACCTTATTACTGACTTCCCGAGATGATAATGCATAAACCCTGTTGTTTTGTACATTGAAAGACTCCTCAATAGTGAAAACTTTTTCATTGGTGAAGTGGATATTCCAATGACCATTTTGAGCATAACGCTGTAGAAGACATTGACATTTAAGCACTCTCAGCTTCTTTAGGCATGTGTCAAGATAATGTTCTTTACGTTGGCAATAAGACCTTAGTCCAAGTTCCTCTGACAGAAGCCTGGACATTGTCCTTTTCGAAATGTTCATTTCATGGGACAAGATAGCCTGCTTCCGTACAGAATTTCTTCGAACACGAGCCACCACTGCTGTTTGTGCTGCTGGAGTCCTGACACTGCGTGGTCGACCATCCCTTGGCTGATCCTGTACAGTCCCAATTGCAGTAAATTGCTCAATTGTGCAGTACAAAACATACAGCTGATTTTCAGCTTTTGTAGCATCTTGAAAATGCCACTTGCAGATTTTCCAACTTTATGCAATGCAATGACGGCTACACAATTTTTATAATCACCCCATTCCATGGTGAAACCTGCAGCTAAATACTTCCTCTTTCAAAGAGAAGGTAACAATGGTTCAAGGTTAAGGTGTGCACACATGCAGTTGTTTACATGCCAAACCGAATGTAGAGTATGTGTCAAAAATTTGCAACAGTATTTTTGGCTAGACTAGCTACATACATGTTGGCACATCTATTGGGAATAAGAAAAAGTATTTCTCAAACACCTTTCTGCATGATTGTACATTGAAAGAAATGAAACCAATTCAGTGCACCAGATTTTGGTTATGCTTTTCTACATGCTGCTGGCCACATAATTGAGTGACATAATCGGGTCACATAATTGCAAACGCAGAGAGTAATAGCTTCTTCAGAAAATGCGCAGCCTATCATTTGGGATGATTAACTATTAGAAGCTTTATAGATGTTGCCATCTGATTTTTTGAAATCATGTTAATCCAGAGATATAGTTTTTGCGAAAACATGACACTTTCAGAAGGAATTGCTTTCCTTTGTTGCTTGGTTGTAGCCATTAGCCAACAAAAATCGACTCTTATAAACAGGGTGAGAGGTAATAGAGCCAGCCTTCTGGTACCTTTATTTCTGCAGATACACCGAAATCAGCATCCCCACAATTTGGTGGATTTCAGCGAACAACTCATATGTGAGTGGTGTCAGCTGGATGTGCCATACTTGCAGAACCTTGTGGACTCACTCCCTAACCAAATCCAGGCAGTCATCAGGTCCAGAGGTGGTGTTAGGTGCTATTAATGTTAAATTGACCAGGGGTGATAATTTTTTGTCCAATGAGCTTAAATTATTTTTAAAACTGTGCAAAAGGCTCAGGATCATTTCTGTAACAGTATTTGTGGTAAGAGAAGGTAGATTTGTATATTTTACTGTTATATGCACTTTAAAATGGTAGCATAGGTACATTGGTACACTGTTTCGCTCTCTGCAAGGAATAATTTATAGAGTGGCTTGAAAGGATGACATGATGTATCGAAAAGATCCAATGATCAAATCTAAAGTTTTTAAAATTTTACTGGGTTCATTCGTAAACTTTTAGAATAAAGTTTGTATGATTACTGATTATTCATATAGTTACATCCCTCCATTTTTGGTTTTAGTTGTATCTGTACCCCTAGCTCTAATAGCTTCACTTCACTGCAAATGTTTTAAATATCAAATAATGCAACTAAGTACTATTTTGATGTAAACCATGTTTTCTATGCAGATGAGCTATGTAAAATGGGCTTTGTGGTTCAACTGGCTGGACTAGTGAGTGAAGGAAGACCACCTGCTTTGGAACATCTGCTCTCTGCTCTGTTAGCTCTTGTAAAGAATCATGAGCCATCAAAAGAGGAGTGTCGTAGCGCACAGCTTCAACTCAAGTCTACTCTCACCAATCTGTTGCGACAGAACTCGGACAAAGAGGAGAGAAGGGTAAGTGTAACACAAGAGAAAAATAATAGTGATAATAGGTTTGAGATAAATTAGAGGGTATTTGTAAAGGACTACTTAAGTGTTCTTTTAAATATATAACCGTTATAATGCTTAATACTGTCGCGAGGCATTGTTGTGCGGTGGGCTGCGGCCAGCACGTTGGCGCAGAGCTGGATGCTTGCCGAGGGAGAGAGAGGGAAACAGTGAAAGAGACACAGATAGTCTGGAATTTCCCACTGTTGTGATTGTCGTCGAACGAGCCACTGAATTCTAGAACAATGAGTGGAGGTATAAAAGCGCTGCTGGTGTCAGAGCGGAGTCAGTTGCGAGTTGCAGTTGTTAATTGAGTGTGCAGCTCTGTGGCCATTTGAAGGTACTGCAGTGAATTCCTTTGTTTGTTTACGTGTGGCAGACGACCTTGAGGACTTCGTTTCTGTATGTTATTTCTGTATCATTTTGCTGCTGTAAGGGGTGTGCAAAGTATCTTTTTACTGAAATAAAGAACATTTTAAGTTTCTGCAAACTATACTATTAATTGTACAAGCCCATAAAGTCACAGTACACATCGGATTTATATGCAGCACAAGCTGCTGCTTTTACAGCGATACGGAAATGAAGTTTAAAGTATGTTAATTAATTGATGGAAATTATTCATTTCTTCACATTAGCCTTATATAGGGCAAGGTGTTGCATTGAGTCGACATTAAAAATTTAATGCCATGGCCAGGATTTGAACCATGGATCTACTGGTTTCTGTCCCTACTGGCTCAAATCCCAGCCGTGGCATTGAATTTTTCATGTCAACTCAATTAGTGCAATACCTTAGCCTATATATGGCTAGTGTGAAGAAATGAATAATTTCCATCAATTAACTTAAATAATAAGAGTTAAATAGTGAAGCCTGGGACTCAAGTACTTATGATAGTAAGTCGCCACAAATGGTGTATCTCAGATGCGAGAGCCCCTAGTGGTCTACCAGGGAAATATATGAGTCAAATGGAGAAATTAATGTCATTATGACAAGTTGGCCATGGTAGCTCAATGGGTTAGAGCGACTGGATGGAAACCAGTAGATCCGTGGTTCAAATCCTGGCTGTGGCATTGAATTTTTCATGTCGACTCAATGAATTTAAAGGATATCGAGATTCAACTGTATTGGAACACCACAGTGAAGCGAAAAATTATTAAATTTTAGATGAGTCGCATTTCTTACACATCTGCTTCACTTTCGTACCTATTTTGAGGACATGTTTCGCAAATCTTCGTTTGCATCTACGGCTCTTGTGCGACTGACGCTAGATCCAGCGGTGTGGGTAATTCTGGGGTTGTTGCTGCCATCTGTTGATTTAGTGATGAACTGAAATGTGGGATTCTCTTCTAGCGGGATTTCAAAGTTCATTAGTTGGTTTTTATGTTTTTCTATGTATATCCTCTCCCATATGACGAGTTCACTATGTTTTTGTACATATTTTAGTAATTCTGTGCTATCTTCAATTTCATGATTTTCAGACCAGAAATGAGCTGCTATTGCGGACTTATCAATATTTTTGTATCTTAAGTGCCTGAAGTGTTCTTTCTTTCTAGTGCCTATGTTCCTTTTTGTCCTTCCTATGTAAATTTTTTCACAGTCTTTACACTTAATTTTGTAAATGCCTGACTTTTCCTCTGGTTTTATCTTATCAGTATTATTATTTCTAGTGCCTATGTTCCTTTTTGTCCTTCCTATGTAATAATACTGATAAGATAAAACTATAGGAAAAGTCAGGCATTTACAAAATTAAGTGTAAAGACTGTGAAAAAATTTACATAGGAAGGACAAAAAGGAACATAGGCACTAGAAAGAAAGAACACTTCAGGCACTTAAGATACAAAAATATTGATAAGTCCGCAATAGCAGCTCATTTCTGGTCTGAAAATCATGAAATTGAAGATAGCACAGAATTACTAAAATATGTACAAAAACATAGTGAACTCGTCATATGGGAGAGGATATACATAGAAAAACATAAAAACCAACTAATGAACTTTGAAATCCCGCTAGAAGAGAATCCCACATTTAAGTTCATTACTAAATCAACAGATGGCAGCAGCAACCCCAGAATTACCCACACCGCTGGATCTAGCGTCAGTCGCACAAGAGCCGTAGATGCAAACGAAGATTTGCGAAATATGTCCTCAAAATAGGTACAAAAGTGAAGCAGATGTGTAAGAAATGCGACTCATCTAAAATTTAATAATTTAAAGTATGTTTTAAGTATGTTTCCAATTGCAAAATTTTATGGTACATATAATTGCATATTTATGCATATTTTGTCATGCATATGTCAAACGTTTTAAAGCATAAAAAATATAAATTGCATCTTTAGGATATTAATTCGTATATTTTGATTTTTGACATGTCTATTTTAGTTCATGTTCTAAAAGTTTTAAAGTGTGACAAATTAATGTGACTATAAATGTTACGTATATCAGTAAGCACAAATAAATTTCATGGTTTTTATACTCCAGAATGTCCAGGAGGAAATCTTAATCCATGAAAACAGGTGTGAATGTCCATTTTAAACTCTGTTATTACATTACTGCTGCTTGTCATATATTTCTTATGCTTTCTATTGTCACCATGTGGCATTGTTGTGCTGCTGCCATAGGTCAGACCCAGGTACATGGGTAGGAGAGAGACAGAGACTCCGGAACCTTCTGCCCATTGTTGCGGTCGCAAAAGTTTTCGAAAGGTCTGCAGCTTTCTAGAAACCATGGCTGGGGAGGTATAAATACCGGCAAGGTGTTAGAAGCAGCAGTTGTTTGTTAGTTATTGCGACTCTCAATGATTTAAGTGTAGCGCAGTGATATCTTTCATTTGTTTTTGTGCAACAAAACACCGAGTTAGCCTTGAAGACAGCTGATTGTCAATTTCACATTGTTTTACTGCAGCAAAAGTTGTTCTAAATTTCTGTTAACCAGATTTCTGAATCTACATAACCCACGTAGTCACACTATTTCTAAAATCTATTCATGTTCAAAAATAGTGTCACATTCTTTATTAACTTTCAGTGACTTTGACCCCAATCTCATTGATGACAAAATATTCGCATTCTAAAGAACAAGCACCTAACGGACACCACCATCCTCACTGTACAGAATCCACAAAAGTAGTACAGAAACTTAACATTCCAACCAAAAAATCTTCATGGATAAAAGCGTACCCTTGGTATTACAGTATTGTGACTTTGTGGGTTCGTAGAATTAAAAGTCCAATTTGCAGAAATTCGAAATGTTCTTTATTTCCGTAGAAATACACTCTGTTCAATCCTTGCAGTAGCAGAATTACGTCACATACACAATTACAATCTACCAAGGTTGATAACCATAACAAAGAGCTCACTTTCAAAACACCAGTTTCAATTACAACTCTCGTTACAACTCTGTTTACAACTCTGTTTTTACAACTACTCCGCTGGTGTGTTGATATCTCTTATATATACCTGCATTAATAATTCTAGAAATTAGCAATATTTTCTGTAACAAACAAGACATCACTAGAAACTTCTAATTATCTAACTTTATCTGTTTTGGCATGCCTTTTATCTCCGCACTATTTATCTGCTTAGGCAAGCTCTTTATCTCCGCCCAGCACTATCTGTACCTTATCTCTCTGTGCTGAAACTTTTGTGTGCATCACTGCAGTCGCGACAGTATAAATACAACAAAAAAGAATCTGCTTTTTATTTGCACTTAAAAAGCAAAGTTCTAGAAAATCAGTTATCTGGCATTTACTTAATTGGTAAATTCTGTCCACTGGAAGAATGAAGTAGATGTGAACATATCACAGATTTGTGTCACTCTGTGCCGATGCGCAATTGCAATGTCAGAAAGTCCACATGGAGAGAATACTGAATTTTGCTGCTTGTCACGTATAATAAATAAAGGAGTCAAACAGGGTGTCCGCTGTCTCCAGTTTTATTTAAGCTTTATACAGACGACCTGGCAGAACAATTTTAGTAAGTATTTTAGTATTAATGGAAAAGCAAACTACATTATATGCTGACGACCAAGCAGTAGTTGCAGAATCAGAGGATACTGTTCAGATGATATTATACATTACACAAATACAACTATTTGCAACAAAAACTTCACTTATCTTAAGAAAATGATGTAACTTTTTCTTATTAATTCGTAAAAAACTTGATGACTGAGTGTGCTGCTTTGTTGTGTAAGAAATTTGAGAAAAGTAAAGAGTTTGTACTTTTAGTTAATTGATGGAAAGTAATAATTTCCTCATACTCGTTGTATATATGCTAATTTTTTGATAGAGTGAGTCAACATGAACAATTCAATGCCATGGCTGGGATTTGAACCACAGATCTCCTGGTTTCCATCCAGGTGTTCTAACCTATTGAGCTACCATGGCCAACGTGCCATCCTTACACTAAATTCTCAATTTGACTCGTATATTTTCCTGGTAAACCACTAGGGGCTCTTGCATTTGAGATATACAGGTTGTGGTGACTTACTATCGTAAGTTCTTGAGTCCCAGGCTTCATCATTTAACTCATATTATTTTAGTTAATTGATGGAAATTAATAATTTCCTCATACTAGCCGTATATACGCTATTTTTTTATAGATTGAGTCAACATGAAAAGTGCTTTCTTTGGATCTGGCCAATGCAGGTGCAATGTTCAAGTCACAGCACCTTCTGTTACCGGTTGATTAAGATCAATTAAGATGATTAATTTCCATTAGTTAACTTAAATAATAAGAGTTTAATGATGAAGCCTGGGATTCAAGTACTTATGATAGTAAATTGCCACAAACTGTGTATCTCGATGCGAGAGCCCCTAGTGGTTTACTGGGAACATATATATGAGTCAATTGGAGAATTTAATGTCAGGATGGCACGTTGGCCATGGTAGCTCAGTGGGTAAGAGCATCTGGACAAAAACCAGGAGATCCATGGTTCAAATCCCGGCCATGGCATTGAATTTTTCAGGTTGACTCTATTTAACATTATTCTTTTTTCGAAACTGGTCTGGCTTAAAGAGGTCTGAGTTAACTAGGTTTTATTGTATTTTTAATGTCTCCCACAAAGAGCAGTACATGCATATTTATAATGATAAGATAATTTTTTTAAGCAGTGAAAGCAAAGAAATTAATTTAGATTCATCTTTTCTGTTTCAGGAGGAGAATGAGTATACAAAGGATTTGCTCGCAACAATATTTAGTGGAGAAACTTGTGAAGATCGATAGGTGCATTCATTTTTGGAAGACTTATTATAATGCAAAGCATTTCTCTCCCAGGCTTTTTAAACCTGATGTCTGTAACACTATTTGCACAGCATTTCTTGATTAATTTCTGATACACCATGTCATTCACATCTTAATTCATTAGAAAACATTCAAGTACCTTTAACATCAGAACCAGCAAACATTGGTTGATGGAAAACTTATCACGGAAAGGTCCTCATTGGAGATTAATTTTAAAATAATATGAATAAAAATCTTGCTGAGTACTCTGAATTTAAAAAAATTGAAGATTAAGAAGTCATTCACAATGAAACTTGAAATATAAGTGTATTAATGCATGCACATTGACTAATGGTATATGCGAAATATGATAAAAAATAACAGGAATTCTTTAATTTTGCAATCTTTATACGAGGGCTATCCAGAAAGTAGATTACGTTTTGGAATAAAAAGTAAACAAAGTATAGGAAACAAATTTTATTATATACAGATGAAAGCCACACTCAAATACTACTTTTCGACATAGTCACCATTCAAATTAAGGCATTTATCGTAGCGATGTACGAGCTTGGAAATTCCTTCGTCGAAAAATTCGGCCGCCTGCGCCTTCAACCACTTCGTTACCTCTTCTTGCAGCTGTGCGTCGTCATCAAAACGCTGCATAGCCAGCCACTTCTTCATTGCTGGGAATAGGTGGAAGTCGCTCGGTGCCAGGTCGGGACTGTACGGCGGATGAGGAAACAACTCCCACTTAAAAGATTCAAAAACTTCACGAGTGACATTTGCCGTGTGGGGCCGGGCGTTGTCGTGAATCAACAAGATCTTAGAGCTCAACATTCCTCTGCGCTTGTTTTGAATGGCTCTTCTGAGTTTTTGGAGAGTTTGGCAATACCTATCAGAGTTTATTGTAGTGCCTCTTTCCAGGAAGTCCACCAAAATCACACCTTTTCTGTCCCAAAAAACAGTCGCCATCATCTTCCTTGCCGACATTGTTTGCATGCATTTCTTGGGTTTTTGGGGAGAACTTGTGTGCCCCCACTGCATTGATTGCAATTTCGTTTCACAGTTCACGTGTTTCACCCATGTTTCGTCACCAGTAACGATGCGATCGAGTAAAGAGTCACCATCCTTATGGTAAACGTCCAAAAAGTTCAACGCTGCAGCCATTCGCTGATTTTTGTGGTCCTCTGTCAAGATTTTTGGAATCCATCTTGCACAAAACTTGTGGTAACCAAGCTTTTCGCTGATGATTTCGTGCAACAAACTTCGCGAAATTTGTGGAAAACTCAAAGAAAGTTCCGTTATTGTGAACCTTCGATTTTCACGGACTTTAGCATCGACTTTTTCGACAAGTTTGGCAGTCACTATGCTGGGTCTCCCACTTCCATCTTCATCGTGAACATTGGTTCGGCCATTTTTAAATCTGATGACCCACTGACGCACTCCACCTTCAGTGATAATGTTGTCCCCATACACTTCACAAAGCTGCCGATAGATTTCTATCGGTTTACAGTTTTTTGCAGTCAGAAACCTTATTACTGCACGCACCTCGCAGCTCGCGGGATTTTCAATTAACGCAGACATTTCAAACCGTCACAGTATCTGAACGGAGCACAGCACGAACCTCTCACTAGCACGGCTAGATGCCGACTGAGCTGCGCAACGCTCTGACCCCAAGATGGCTGCGCTAGCCCCGCCCCTAGCGGAAACAGACGAAAACGTAATCTACTTTCTGGATAGCCCTCGTACTTCTGATTTCCGTGAAGGCGCCTGCCTGAAAGCCCAGGGCAGCAGTCTCCACCACATGGAGTAATTGCTGGATTGTCGAATGCCCAGGACGAAATCCAAACTGGTGGTCAGGAATGGCTTGAATGTCTCCCGGTATTGGGGACAAGCAGGTGAGATTGGTAGCTGGAAGGGTGTACTAGATTCTTCCCAGGTTTCAATATGCATATCACCTGGGCCTCCCTCCACTCATGTGGAAAGTACCCGAGGGTAAGACACATATTGAAAACCCAAGTTAGGAAGAGTACCGCATTAAATAGAAGATGGCGGAGCATGAGAGGTGTCAGCCCATCAGGCCCCCTTGCCTTTTTAGGTTTCAGTCGCTGGAGTACACCTTGGACTTCACTAGGTCGGGCAGTTGGGAGTCTTTCCGCATCCTCAGGAGACCACGTCTGCACCCTCTGAACTCTTATTTATACACGAGCAGCTATTCTCAAGATTTCTCGAAAACTGACAAATCCATACTAAAATTAGCAAACTTTCGTGAAGAGGCGAGAACCCAGAGAACTGTCTCTGTCTCTTTCTCCCTCTATTGCTCTCTCTCTCTGGGCGTGGCTTGGTCACTATCTGTCTCTTTCACTCCACGCTTCCCTCTCTCTCGGCATTCGCTCCCGATCGGCCTGGTGACAGTATACATGTTTGGTGGAATTTAGTAACAGTGATGTGAATAAGTTATTTGTAGTCAATTTTTAACACTCCATCACTTATAGTTTTATTTTATGAGGGGCTGGTTTTGGGAGCTGTTGTTTCCATTTTCATCCTCAAAGTTTCGACTCTCACATGTCTGCTGTCTTGTATCTGGTGGTGAAATTATGAACTTCTTTATAAAATTATCGACTGGTGGGATTTCAAAGTTCATTACTCTGTCCTTATTTTTCCATATTAAGAGTTCTGCTGTGTTGTCAGTTTGTTTTGGTTTATCACCTTTTTTTAATTTTGAAATTGGATCAAGGTCATGGTTTTCATTCCAAAAGTGAAATGCTACTGTTGACTTATCTTCCTGTTTCAATTTGATATTTCTAAAATGCTCTTTGACTCTGGTTTTTAGGTTCCGTTTAGTTTGCCCTCTCTCAGCTTGGGTCAGTGCTGCTGCTGGTGGAACACACTACCAGTACCATCATCTGAGGACTCACTAACTGAAGCTTGCACTCCAGGAAGAGGCACCACAACACTTGGAGCTTCTATCCTCCTTTTCTTGGCAGCATTGGTCTCATGCTGTCCTTCGTGTTGTTGATAGCCTCTTCAGTTGACAGTTTTGCAATAGCAAGTTAGTCTTTTCTTGCTCAAGTGGTAGATGTACTCAGCAGTTTGCAGAAGGATCGTTCACCTAGTGAGCTTCTCACTCTCATGGTGGGGTAGGAGGGTACAAAGCAACTGAAAACCTGCATTGATACTCTGCATGCAATGTTGCTCTTTCAAGTTGGCAATCTCACACCAAATGCGCTTCTCCTGCACATTGTTGCTGGTTGGAAAGACTGCCCAGTCACTCAACCTGCACAAACTACCAATTTGTCTTTTAACCAGATGTTCATTTTGATTCATTTATAAACCTCTTTTGTATGTGTACAGACAGTGGTCATTTCACAAGCTGCCATTATTACCTGAGCTGTTTAATTCTTTCTTGTGTTTGCCTGCTGTTTATATTTCCATTGTGGTTGTGAACAATAGCATATTGCCTTAAGTTTATGCTTAAGTTCTGCGTCATCATGTAATGCTTAATTTTCCTTGTGAATGACCTTAATTTTAGGACGGGAATGTAAACCAATAATGCAATATCATTAGTTAATATGCAGACACAATTTTGGTGCTGTCACATGAAGCAGTCAATTAATATCATTATTGTAATTATTTAGTTATTTTTTCCTTCAGATCTTTAATAAATGGTGGTATATGTATGAAGCCTTGTAATTTCTAGAAGAAGTTCACATAATAAATGATTTCTTAGAACCTTTTACCCAATTTCAAATGATGCATTCTTAGTAACAAAAAATGAAAATTCTCTTCAAGTATATACAAATATAATAATTTGTAACTTAAAACTGTTAATGATATTTTTACCCTTAAAAAAATGAAAGGCAATCATAATTTTTAAAAATTTACTTACCATCCTTGGATTAATAAACATTTTCAAAAAATGTTTAAAGAACCTGGTCCACTGGGTTTCTTCATCTCTCTCCCAGACGTTTTGCTTACAACTGCGGTAAGCATCATCAGTGGCGTAGAAAAGTCCTCCTTGACTTCTTTGTAGCTACTGAATTGTTGGCAGTGGGAACTGGCTGATATATGCTGGGAGGTACCGCCCTCCCATTGTCTGATTGGTCTGGGTCTGGGCTCGAAGGGGCATGGTTTTTTATGATTAAAGCGCATGATTTAGTTATGGATATTTTCTAAAGCTGGGTACCAGGTTTTGTGTAGTTTTACCGCTTCTTCTTATTAAAATTGTGTTTGTGTTTGTAAATCTGTGTGTAATAAACGGGCATGGTACTGAGAAGTTGTGGCAAGGATATCTGTTTCATCATAGTGGATGACATGTTACCCGGGTGCTTCCACAGCATGTTGTGCCACGACATATTTATCCAGTTGGCCCAGGCGGCAGTGTTTGCAGTGTTCCTTGAGTCTGGTGTTGATGCTGCGTTGTGTGGTGCCCACATAGACTGATCCACATGAGCACGGACGTGTTGCAGTTCCTGTCATAAGTGCTGAGATTCACAAATTTTAAAGGCTCTGTCCTCCTGTGTTTCATCATGGCCCGTTTTTGTTGTGGATGATGGTTGGAGCTATTATGATGGTGTGGGTGGGTTTGCGATAAACTGTGTGTCCTAATGAACCGTTGTTATTTTTGATGAATAGAACGTCCAGGAAAGGGAGCTTTTCATCTTTTTCTTTTTCCATGGTAAATTGTATACGGGGATGTAAACTATTGATGTGTTTAAAGAACTCTTCTAAGGCGAAGTCTCCCAAGTCCCACACTACAAAGGTGTCGTCAACGTATCGGAACCAGCAGACTGGTTTGTGGGCGGCCTACCTTAAAGCATCTTCTCCAAATTTTTCCATGTAAAAGTTGGACTCAATGGACTACCCATAGCCAACCCAGTGGACCATGACCTTATAGCTCGGAATCTTCTACTGAACAAGATGCCGGCTGTGAAAGCCTATGTTTGTTAATGTTTAAAGAGTTTGCTATAACTTTAGTTCCTCAAAATAAATATAGTATTACAAATTTACTTCATTTCTCTAAAAACGATAAAATTCCTATTGTTAAAAAATCTGGTATTTATCAATTTAATTGTTTCGATTGTTATAAAGTTTATATTGAAAAGACAAAAAATAATTTGGAAACCAGAACGAAAGAACATTTTCTTAACATTAAGTACAAACAGACTGATAAAACGGCAGTAGCAGATCATTTTTGGTCATTTAACAATGAAATAAATCCAGAAGTTAAATTATTAAAACAAATAAACAGTCTGATAGACTTAATGGTTTGGGAAAACATATTTATTTAAAAAAAATAAACATTGCGTAATGAATTTTGAAATACCAGCAGTTGATTCTGTTTTTAAATTTGTTTCATTTTCAGATTTTGGTAGTACTAACAAAAACATAATAACATCTAGCGATTGTAATGTTGACAAGGTTGTTTATGACTCTGGCTGAGGATGTGAAAAAAGTCTTCACGAAATCGCAATCCTGATCAACTTATAAAAAAGTTTCATCATTTCTTATAAGAGTGAGTGAGTGTGTGGTGTTTTAGGGCCCGTCGACAACAAGGTCATTTGGGCCTGATTTCTTATAAGATAATTGAAGCTTTTAAGTTACAAATTATTATATTTGTATATATTTGTGTGCTTCACTGCTAATAGCTTCATATTTTACGTATTTCTCTTCATGTGCTTTCATAATGTAATAGATATTTAACATAATGCTGTGCAAATATACCTAAAATTGTTCCTGTAGAATTTGAACAAGAGAAGCACAAGCAGTAGTACGCTTGTGTGTTTGTTTATTTTGCAGTATTTTTGTACCTTTCGCTTTTGAGCAGAAGCAGAAATTTCATGCTAATATAAAACTTTATTTTATATATATATTGTTTTGAGATTTCTCATGCAATGAACAGATATGTTAATGTGTGTAGTATGAAATTCATGTAATAGTCAATTTATGTCAAATTAAAGTTATTTCAATGCAAAATAGCAAATTATATTGTATAAGATATATGTAATAACGTCCGTAACAATTTTTGAAAAATCAGACTTCATAAAATATATAAGAAAAAGTCTGACTGTACTTTTCTGTGGAAAATAAAATTTGAATGATGTATAAAAGGAAAAAAGGAGAAGTTTGATTAAAAATTCTAGTATTATGCACATTTATTGTAAAAGATAAGTTGGATAATTGATGGAAATTAATCATTTCTTCACACTAAGGTTGTTGATAGATAGAGTCAACATGAAAAATTCAATGCCATGGCCGGGATTTGAACCACGGATCTCCTGGATTCCGTCCAGTCGCTCTTGCCCATTGAGCTACCATGGCCAACCTGCCGTCCTGACATTAAATTCTCCATTTGACTCGTATATTTCCCCGGTAAACCACTAGAGACTCCCGCATTCGAGATACACCGTTTGTGGCGACTTACTATCGTAAGCACGTGAGTCCCAGGCTTCATCATTTAACTCTTATTATTTTAGTTAATTGATGGAAATTAATCATTTCTTCACACTAGCCATATATTGGCTAAGGTTTTTTGATAGAGTCAACATCTAAAATTCAATGCCATGGCCAGGATTTGAACCACGGATCTCCTGGTTTCTGTCCAGTCGCTCTAACCCATTGAGCTACCATGACCAACGTGCCATCCTGACATTAAATTCTCCATAAAGTGTAATTAGACAAGCTGAAGCATATATTGCAAAAAGGCTATAGAAAATTCAGATAATAAAGTGAAAACCACTTGGTATATTGTAAAAAGAGAAACAGGTGGAAACCTCCAAACTCATGACAACATTACTCTGAAAGTACTACATGGCAAAGCGAGAAAGCGTATTGGGAAAAATTCGCAACACAGAGAGGTTTACCTCAGCTTATCACACGTATACAGCGAGTCCAGTGTATGTATAGTCTGTTCAGATGTAATCATGTATTCTGGACAGCAATGTGTCATACATCGGCAGGTAATGTGTAGTATTTAACGCCCGCTTTTACTAATATAGCACCACAGGCAATGACACTGATGATACATGAGATGAAGATGGAGCACTGGTGGAATGAGATGGCGGGGGAAACCGGAGATCCCAGAGAAAACCCGCCCCAGCGTCGTGTTGTCCACCACAAATCTCACTTTGCGGTCGCCTGGGAACGAACCCGGGCCACCTTGGTGAGAGCCAAGCAGTCTAACCACTGAGCCACGACATCGGCAGGCGTGAGGAAACGTATCATATAGACACATGCAGCTTCTAATCACTCTATTTGTTTTTCGTAACTTACTCTACGTTAACTTACTTATATTTCACTCTTCTAATCGACCAGATAAGAGACGATCTCAGCGCTGGTCACCTGAAGGTCAATATGCCTCAATGCTCTGTCGAGTAACATATAATGTGCAAATTTAGAGTCCCAAGGTAATAGCCAGCATTTTTTAAATGTTACACCAAGGTTCAGCATTAGTCATGGGAGTAAAGATGCTGGTTTAAGTTTTTTGAAGAGCAGCTACCAAACTGAATTTCCACAATTTAAGCCAGTGTGTTAGGCCAGCAGAGATAATAAAAATTATTCAGCATTAAAATAAATAAACTCAGCAGGGTATGATAAGATATCTAGTAAGGTGCTGGAAGTTGTACTGTGATAATAAGTAAACAGCTGTGCCATTTGTGTAATCAATCCTTAGTATCTGGAATTGCTCCAGTCTTAAGTATGCTGCTGTCAAACCTTTATTTAAAAATGGGGTTAAACAGGACCCATCCAGCTATAGGCCTATATCATTACTGACAGCTTTCTCAAAAATGTTTGAGAAGGTAATGCTTGACAGGTGGTACAATTTCTTTGAACATAATATTCTAGTAAAAGAACAGTTTGGTTTCAGGAGAAGTGTATCGACAGAAAATGCAGCGTACATGCTTACTAATGAAATCCTCTCAGTCCTCAATAAGAAAATGCTTATTGGAGGTATATTTTGTGATCTGGCTAAGGCTTTTGACTGTATTAATCATGAAATTCGAATAGAATAGCTAAAGTTTTATGGAATTAATAGTGTGCACCTTAGTTGATTTAAGTTGTATTTGGAGAACAGGAGGCAAAGGGTTGAGATAAAGAATTCTCATCAGTGGCAGAGTTCTGATTGGGAGATCATTAAGCATGGAGTTCTGCAAGGTTCAATTCTTGGACCGCTACTCTTCTTAATTTATATCAACGATCTTCCCCTAGCAATTAGAAGCACCGCAACTACTGTCTTGTTTGCTGATGATACTAGCATACTAGTGAGTATTATGTGTTTCAAATGGGAAGAGTTCTTGCCCGTAGCGAATCAGATGCGTTAGAGTATTCACCATTGCCACCTTGTTATCCCCACTCTTTTCATATCTCCCTCTCTCGCACACTTTCGAGTGTTCGTGTCGCTAGAAGTAAGGGAACACAAACTGAATTTTCCAAAGCCTTATAATAATGCAGTTGTAATCACAGTTGCAACATGAATATTCATATACAAATGTTTAAAATAATTAGTTTAAAGTTCATTATAGTTTATAAATTACTTATTTTTCTAATCCAACGAAAATACCAGCGGTGCATCCGTATAGTTGTGAATGTTACATTAAGAGATAACTCGTCATTGTCTGAGTAATGCAAATTTATGATGGTAGGTTCCAAAATCTCGTTACGGGCTCTTTCTTTCCAAAAGTCGTCTTCTTGTAGTTTATCTGATGTCTTGCACAGTTTTCCCAGTCTTGTTGTGATCCTTGTAAATTTCTTTGTGAATAAGTCGTTCAATGTCAGTTTAAAAATATTTCTGTTTGCAACATAATTTGAGCCCACATTAACTGTATTGGATTGTTCTAGCAGTAGTAAGGGAAGGGAGGGTGGAATGCGTCTCATTAATCCAGCTGATATACTTTTTCATGGAAGAGTAACTGAATAATGCTGCTTTGAACTCTAGAGTAAATAGAGATTACGAACCATTCATAAACAAAGATATAATGTGGCCAGACATGTTCTGCCAGACTAGCAAGAAGTGTATCGTTTACTCTCATTGAATTTAACAAACACCTTGGCTTATTCAAAGTACATATTTCTTTTACCACGTCATGTCAAATGTTTACGTTTCCGTTCTGATTAATTTCAAATATGCATACATGCCAACCAATAATGATATTCATTACAGTGCTTACATCGCAATGCATTGTTATAATATAATGGTATCTACTTCATTTATTTGTATTAGGAAAACTATTTGAGCTAAAAATAATGGATTTTTACGGTTATGTTAAATACATGACTCTCTCCTTCCTCATGGATCAGTTTTTGCAAAATATGAATATCTGTCTTAGCGCAAATAGTATTTATTAGAGATTGATTAGTTTGCCGCTCGGCACACATCACATAGGGGGAATGCAATATGAGAACACTGCAGGACTCCAATTGGTTGCTCAGCTAGTAGCTCTCAAGAACAATCACCTTCCCATTTGAAACACATAAGAGCAGCAACTTACATAGCCCGCCTCGGTAGCATAGATGGTAGCGTGTCTGTCTTACGTTCAAAAGGTCCCGAGTTCGAATCTCAGTCAGGGCAAGTTACCTGCACTGGGTTTTTCCCAGGGTTTTCCCTTATCCTGAAAGACGAATGTCAGGTAACTCTAAGCTCCATGGACTCCGGACTCATTTGAGCATCATTTCACACATTTCATTCATTGTTTGATATGACAACGTTGGGAGGACATAAATTAAAAAAAAAAAAAACTTACTTAAAATTATCATCTTCAGGCGAAATAGATAAGTCTGATCTTAAAAACTATCTATGCAGCAAGGCCTATTACTCGGTACTGGAATTTATGGATGATTGTCATCCATATATATATTGGATTGGATATCAGCACTCCCTACATGGCACCTTGACCTTCGGGATAACCTCGCCCCACCACGTGATGACCGGACCCATTTCTCAGGTGAAGGCACCTAGAGGGCGGACCAATTACCTCCAATGATAGGGTGATAGTGAAGAGGACGATGAGGCAAGAGGACCTACAGCTTATACTGTGGACTCCGAACCATGTTAGACATGGGGCACACTTCACATATGCTAGACGGAGGTGAAGGCGTGGATAGGGCCGACTTAAAATTGCCAACCCCAGACCGGGAATTAATATATAAAAAAAAAAGAATTAGAAAGAAGAGGCATGTTTTGATGTATGGTGGTTGTAGTTAAAGCGTTTTATGTTGCTTTGGTGTAGGGTGTTTTCTGTATGATGTGTTCAATGTCCTAGAGCGCTGCTCAATGATAGAACCAAAGAATAAAACAAGGAAACAAACCCAAATCAAGCCTGAGCCTGTCAGCCTCATGTCTACATACATAAGGCAGAGGTGGGCAAACTTCCAACCAATACAGAGAGGAGATATCAACATTTCTGAACCCTAGCCGGATAATTGGCTTCCTTGCTGGGATTCGCTACCCATTGCAGCTCCTCAGATTCCTCACAATGCTGAGTGGGCAGTGGTCCTATACCCAGGAATTAAAATCGACACCCCTCCCAAGTGTGGCATCTAACCCGGGTGCACTCCATGGCAGGGAAACAGAGTACAATGCTCCAGCTCATGATGCCATGGGGCGAGACAATTTTTTTTTTTAAATGCTTTAACTTTATGCTAAATGGAATGTATAATTTGAATTTTCTAGGAATAGCCTTTGAAGTCATTCATCTACATCCGCAATGACTGCACAAATGGTAAACTGTAAGGAAGGCCGCGCACGGACGCGTCAGGTCACATGAGGGACACAGCAATATGTCGCACTTAAAAGGAACAATATGGTAAGCAATGGAAAAACATGAAATGGCTTCACACTTGTCTGCATCTGAATGATGTCATCAGCATCGTGTTCCAGACACAAGCGACAAGATGCTCCATTATTTTAGTTAATTGATGGAAATTAATCATTTCTTCATACTAGCTGTAAATAGGCTAAGGTTTTTGATAGAGTCAACATGAAAAATTCAATGCCATGGCCAGGATTTGAATCACAGATCTCCTGGTTTCCGTCCAGTCGCTCCAACCCATTGAGCTACCATGGACATTAAATTCTCCATTTGACTCGTATATTTCCTCGGTAAACCACTAGAGGTTCTCGCATTAGAGATACACCGTTTGTGGCGACTTACTATCTTAAGTACTTGAGTCCCGGGCTTCATCATTTAACTCTTATTATTTTAGTCAATTGATGGAAATTAATCATTTCTTCATACTAGCCGTATATAGGCTAAGGTTTTTGTTAGAGTCACATGAAAAATTCAATGCCACGGCTGGTATCAAGAATAATTTCCATCAATTAACTAAAATAATAAGAATTAAAAGATTAAGCCTGGGACTCAAGTACTTACGATAGTAAGTTGCCACAAACGGCGTATCTCGGATGCGAGAGCCCCTAGTGGTTTACCAAGGAAATATACGAGTCAAAAGTAGTATTTAATGTCATGATGGCAGGTTGGCCATGGTAGGTCAATGGGTTAGAGCGACTGGATGGAAACCAGGAGATCCATGATTCAAATCCCGGCCGTGGCATTAAATTTTTCATGTTGGCTCTATCAAAGATGCTCCATTTTTATGTGTTATGTTTTTAACAAACAGCTTCTACTAGTACAGTTTTATTGCTGTGTTTTCTACTTTGTATGTGTAGTGTATGGGAACTACTTGCTAGATATTGCTTCATATTGTGACTTTGTGGGTTGCAGAAATTCAAAATGTTCTTTATTTCCATAGAAATACACTTTGGACAATCCTTACAGTAGCAGAATTACGTCGCATACACAATTACAATCTTCCAAGGTCGTTGACCACAAACAAACTGTTCACAGTTGCATGATACTCAGTTCTGATTACACTCTATTTACAACAACTCTCATTACAACTCCATTTATGACTGTCCCTTGGCAAGTCGCGGCTTCCTTATATATATCACTACTCATATTACTAGACATTTCTGGAATATTCTGTAACAAACAAGAAATCGAATGTTCTGTAAGACAGCACTAGACGAAACATGAACGTTCCAGGCATCTAACTTCATCTGTTTCGGCAGACCTTTATCTCCGTGCTATCTTTATCAGTTCCTTTGTGTGCACAAGCCGTGCTATTGTGATAACGGGTTCGCAACAATATTGTTTGGATTTCCTAATACTCTACTTTTCTCAAATAGAAATTCATTTATTTTATCTCATTTTATGCAAACATAATGGAATAGCAACCAGCACTTAAAAGATTTGACTATTGCTTACCCTATTGTACATTTTATAGTACGAGGGCTGTTCAATAAGAATGATCATAATCTTTTTACGGTCATAATTTTTTGCACTAAAATTCAATCTTATATTCTGTTAGCTTAATATGAAACAAACATGCCGTAGTAGTTTCATTGTTGGTACTCCTGGTTCCCGCCTGTGAGAACCAGGCAAGTTCAGTATCGCCTACCGCTGCAATGGAGGTAACATGCAGTTAAAGTTGATGTTAGAAGAGGATCTGGAGTTTCTTTCAAATGTAATCACTGCTGATGAAACTTGGCTACATCATTTTGATCCTGAGAGCAAACAGCAAAGCTCAGTGTGGAAATCTCCTTCATCACCAAACCCCCAAAAATGCAAAAGTGGCTGCTTCTGCTTGGAAAGTTATGCTGATCTCATTCTTTGATATTCATGGAAGGGTGTATCAGATATTGTACCTGCACACACATCAGTAACTCGACAATACTACAGCGATGTCCTGAAAACATTGCAAGTCCATACCAGGCGTTAAAGACTTTATTTCCGTGGAGCAAGCTGGATGCTGCACTAAGATAATGCGTGGCCGCATATTGCCAATGTTGTTGCTGAATATCTTGCAAAAATCAACGTGAAGTGCATCCCTCACCCTCCCTATAGTCCGCATTTAGCCCCATGTGACTTTCTTCTATTCCCTAACTTGAAGAAATGCCTTCGAGGAAGATATTATCCATCATCAGAAGCAGTGGTGAAGGCTGCAGAGGCAATTTTGAAGGATCTCTCAAAAAATGTTTTCCAGTATGTCTTTGAAGACTGGCAGGACGCTGGAACAAGTGCATCACATTCAGGGGAGGCACTTTTGAGAAGAACCATCAAAATTATTAGGATGAGTAAAGGTATGTTGTCAAAAAAAAAATTATGATCATTCTTTATTGAACAGCCCTTGTACCTGCAAGGAAATGTGCTTTTACAAATGTTTGCCTCATTATCAAAGTAGATACAAAAGTATACATGTTTCTATCTATGGAAATTAATTGCCATAGCCAGGATTTGATCCACGGATCTATCACTGCTCGATTGCTATAACCACTAGCTACCATGGCAATATGCCAGCAAGACATTAAATTCTCCCATTGTCTTGTATTGTTGCTAGTAAACCACTAGGTGGGTCAGACCACTATTAGGTGAGTTAATTTAAATACTTTCACACTAGCCGTTTGAAGGACAAGGTTTTGATTGTGTCAGACTGAAAAATCAATACCAAAGTCGGGATTTGAACCAAGGATCTCCTGGTCTCCGTCAGGGAGCTGGAATTTTATCTGAAGTCCGGAATGCATGGTGAGTACAGTATACCACAGGAGAGAAAGTCTCCGGGTTCTGAAATGCAGGGGGGTTGGAGAAGCTTCCTACACCCTCCATTGACAGGTTTATGACACCCCATGTCATTACAGTTACAGACCATTCAAAAACATTCTGACGGCTTCTACTTTTGTGAATGAATCTTCTCGGTTTTAGTGTACAGAGTGAATAGGGCGCATGTTTTTTAACGGTTCTGCTCCTTGTGTAGCATGCACTCCCTGTCATTTGCTGTCCTTGTCCCACTAGGGGGTACATTCCTTTCAGGGGCCTTCTTTGCATTGCTGGACAGTAATCATCATCTACTTTATAGGCTTTGTCATTTTGTGGGTGCATTATATAATGCAGAAGCATAAGCAACAGAGTCACAAGGACGACAGTGTCGCCACCTCTTCCAAATGCGCAAACAGATGATACCAAAATTATTTATTGGTAAGTTTAATAAACTTAAGAAACGATTAGGGAGACAGTGCAATAAATAAATCTGATAAGTCAGAATCAGTGTATAATGTAGAAGTGGAAGTTCCAATTTAGTCAGGAAGAAGTAATCAGCAAGAAAAATTATGGCAGTTAGTTGTAAGTTTAGTTAATGCAATTATAGATTCTGATTATATCTAGGTATTAGCTCAAGATTTAGGTATCTGAAATTAAGTACATAAATCATGGATTTTTTTTTTTCTTTTTGTAATTTTACGTCCTCCAACGTTAAGTCATATCGAACGATGATTGGAATGAGCGAAATGATGCCCAAAATAGCCCAGGGTTCATAGAGCTTAGAGTTACCTGACATTCGTCTTTCAGGATAAGGAAAAACCCTGGAAAAAACCTTATCCAGGTAAGTCACCTTGACCGAGATTCGAACTCGGGACCTCTTGAACGTGAGGCAGACACTCTACCACCATGCTACCGAGGCGGGCAATCATGGAGGTGCATGAAATGCACATGACCACCTCTGAAAATTGGAAAGGGAAAAGAATTCTTAGAATTTAGCAAGTCGCAGAGTAAAAATTGTGTTCGAGATGCAAATAAGAAAGATACGGCTATGTATGATGCTGAAACTTTGGTGAGTTATTAAAGTATATTTATTTTATTTTTACAGTTTCCATTAAAGTTTCACTACAATGACTTTAACATCGTACATGCACGTATTATACATCCTGTAAAAATACATGAAATTGCTGACCCTAATATTTACACACTGGCTCAGTTCCTCTGGTCATAAGCCTTTGGTTTTCCTGAGCAGCTTGATGTCATTTCTTCTAGACCTTCGCTTCTTTTACGCTAATCCACTTGTCTGTTAACTTATATAAAAATTCTCCTATTCATCTATGTTTCTTTTCACCTGTCCCCCGTTAACATACCTAACGCCACCACCTCTTTGCTCATACTGTCCCATATTTTCCTCCTGTAATTTTACTCCTTACATTCTACCAGATAATGAACAGTGCTCTCTTCATCTCCACAAAATTCAGATATTCCTACCTTGTTACCTCTCAACACTTTTAGATTTATTATTCCTACTCTCATCCTTGCTATGTCTTTTCTTGTAGTTTTATCACATTGATCTATATATTTTCTCTACCCCATTCTATCTTAAATTGCTTATAAAATTTCAGTTTTCTTTTCTTCTATACTTTCCGATATCTCCTGTCTAGCTATGCCTTGTACTCTTGTTTCTCACTTCCAAAAACCGCTATGATTTGACTCTGCTCTCCATACACCTCTTTGATACCGTTTTTTCCAATTCCGATCACCAACTGTTTGAGTTCTTAATGCTTGTCTGTTGCTTCATGCACAGATTCAATAATTTCCCTTTCTGCCCTTTAATACACTTATACCAAAATTGCAGTATTCTATTATTTATTTATTTATGTGTGCTACAACAGAGCAATGCTCCAATTTCAGTAGCTACATACATAATAATTTACAAACATACTTAAATATAAATATAAAAGACAAACGACAATGCAAAATATAATACAAAAAACTAAGACTTAATATATACAAATTTAAGTGTGATACAGAGAGTAACAAACAAGAATACAAAAAACTAAGACTAAAACAAAAAATATATATAATCTTAGACAAGACATTGGTAACTGTGTTATCATTAAACATAAAACACAAATAACACAATTGAAAATCACATGCCGTTAATTCCTGTATATAATTGTTCCTTAAATTGCTTGTAGGAGAAATTATGATCCAGTTCTATTTTAGAAGAAAGTTCATTGTACTTGGCACATAACCTTAAAATAGGGGAATTTTTATGTGATGACGTTTTTGGTGTTCTAAAGTGGAGCAATTGACGGGTTTTGAAATTTGCAATGCTGGCATTAAAATTGATTTGACTAAGTAATTCTTTGCTACATACCAAGCCATTCACAAGTTTATAAAGGAATAATTGATCAGCAAGTATTCTACGAACAGATAGAGACATTATTTTGAATTCCTTCAGCAGTTGCATATAAGGAATACATTGATTATAAGTGAATACGCCGTGGGTTTTGTGGTATATATATATATATATATATATATATATATATATATATATATATATATATATATATATATCTCAGAAATCTTTACTGAATTTTCTCCAGATGACCATACAACTGAGGCATATTCCAAGTTCTTCGAACAAGGCTTTTGTATAAAATTAATATAACTTCAGTATCATTTAAGTCTCTGGGGATTCTGAAGACAAAACCCAATTTTTTGAAGGAGCTATTGGTTATGATTGCAATGTGTTGATTAAAAGATAAGTCTTAGGTCATGGTAACACCTAAATTTCTGATGGAATTCACTCTAGCTAGTGGAAAATTGTCTAAATGATAATTAGAATTTAAGTAGTGCTTCCTTCTAGTAAAGATAATAAAGGAACATTTTTTAATATTGAAATGAAGTTTATTTTCCAAACTCCATTTATAAACATTATCCAGATCTTGTTGTAACTTTATTATATCATAAACATTGTAAAATGTGCTATATAATTTGAGATCATCAGCATATAAAAGACATTTTGAGTTAGTGACACAGTTTGGTGGATCGTTTATGAAGAGTATGAAAAATAATGGTCCCAAATTTGATCCTTGAGGAACACCAGAATTAACAGTAAAAGTATAGGATTCTGACTGATGAAATTTATTATTATTCCCCTCCTTTTTGCATTACCTAGCGCTAGTAATGCCACTTCTCTTTGTGCCGATTTTGGCAGTCCTAGTAGTTCTTTGCAAAACAATCCATACATCTGGTCTAGTTGTGCTATCTCTGATGTGCCCCATACCTCCACTGCATACATTGTTCTGGTTTCAACGACCGCTTCATACATTCTTTCTAACCATCTAACTGACATCTCCAGCTTATGTTTACATATTCTTACCCCTGTCATTGCCACCCTGCCGTTAGCTATTACTTTTCTGGCTTGTGCGGCCCACCCTCCACTGCTACACATCTGTTGCTCTCTTGTATTCATATTTATTAATTATATATAACTGTTTTATAAAGATTAAAGTAACAATTACGCACCAAATGGTGTTGAATGAAGTCTTACTTTAGTTAAAATGACTGAAGAATGACAAAATGAAGAAATAAGTTAAGTTTTATTCACCGTAGGAATATACAATATTCATGGCTTCGTCAAATTTGTACCCATAAAAATAATACAATTCTTTTGAGTAATACAATTATGAATGCAATAGTAATTGAATAATACAATAGTAATTAAATAATACAATAGTAGTTAACTAATACAACAGCTGGCAACAGTGATGACCTGGATGCTATTGAGCAGTTAGGCGTTGCTGCAAGGCACTATGTTGCCCGTATGGCAGTTGGTCATAATGCCGAGTATTACAACACGAATTTCAAAAGGATGGGAATGGCCATCATACTGAACCATGAACACTTCCTATATGAGGGTCTGAGATCTCAAACAGGAACAAATGTAGATAGTGAGAAGCTGGAAAAAGCATTGACAAAACTGCAAAATGACGTGATAACATATAAAGACCTACAGGTCAGAGAGATTGATAACGTTGTCGAGCAAGCTTCAAGTGCTAACCACTCAGATTATGCTTGTTTTGCAATGGCAGTCCTCACTCACCTGCATGCATGGGATGCACCTTACAAAACTGAATCATGTGGCATTCATTCACTGCAGACAAGTGTCCAACTCTTGCAGGCAAAGCAAAACTTATTTTCTTACAGGCATGTCAAGGGGATAAACTGGATCCAGGTGTTACTCTTAGAATGGAGGTTGATGGTGAAGTGCTAAATTACACAATTCCAACACATGCTGACTTCTTAATGGCATACTTTACAACGGGGGTGGTTCCTCCATAAGGTTGCAGGTTTGCACTACACCCACTTTATACTGTTTCCCATGCCTTCTCTTTGGAGGAGATGAAAAAAAAGGAAAATACAGGTGTAAAAGGAAATACAGAAGGTTTAGGCAATTAGTGCAACTTATATTGTTAAAACTTTTACCTTTTAGCATCAGTTTATTTTTAATATAAAATTGTAATAATAAATTTTATTTTACTGTATGTATTTTTAAAAATGTACTAGTGTATTAGACTTTATATTAATTTGTAACATTTTCAATCATATTTGTAATTCATTTTTATATCTTTGAAACTGTATTTTTGAGGATGCCACGAGTCTGGCTGACTCCTACGGCAGATAAATAAATAAATAACTAAAATGATTCCTGGGTGAAGCAAGGAATGAAAGACATACAACACATGCACGACCATGTTAAAAAGAATGAGTCCTCTTCGTCTTATATAAAAAAAGCATTAAGTTTAGCAATGTATGGCAATATTAATATTGCTACACAAATGGACAGTGCTTACAGAAGGAACATACAGCTGCATAACGATAAAGTTACGCAGAATAGATATGTCCTAAATATCATAATAAACTGTATACGGTTTTGAGGCTCATTTGAGCTGGCTTTGAGAGGTCATTATGAATCCGATACATCTCACAAACCTGGTATCTTTCGAAGCCTAATAGATTTCAACGCTGATCTCGATAGTGTCCTGAAGAGCCATCTGGAAAAAGCAACTGTTTTTAAGGGCACTACATAAACTATACAAAACGAAATTCTTCAGTGTAAGTTAGAGGTATGCCAAGAGGAAATAATGAAGGAGATTAAGGATGCAGAATTCCTTGCTGTCGTAGCAGAGAAACCACAAATGTTTCCTCAGTGTATCAGATGGTTATTATCTATAGATATCTTATGAATGACAAGCCTGTAGAATGATTTTGGAGTTTTGTTCAACCTGCAGACTCTCTTGCCACAGTCATTAAATCTGAACTTGATCTGCAACTACCAGGGTGCCCGAATAAACTTATAGCACAGACCTATGATGGTACATCCATCATGGGAGGTAGGAAACACGCCATTCAGGCAATTGTGAAAGATAATTACAATACAAATTTCATAAGGACAGGAATGGCCATCATACTGAACCATGAACACTTCCTATATGAAGGTCTGAGATCTCAAATAGGAACAAATGTAGATAGTTAGGAGCTGGAAAAAGCATTGACAAAACTGCGATTTGACGTGATAACATACAAAGACCTAAAGGTCAGAGAGATCGATAATGTCGAGCAAGCTGCAACCACTCAGATTATGCTTGTTTTGCAATGGCAGTCCTCACTCACTGAGAAATGGGTATCCTGCATGCATGGGATGCACCTTACAAAACTGAATCATTGTAGCATTCATTCACTGCATACAAGTGTTCAAGTCTTGCAGGCAAACAAAAACTTTGTTTCATACAGGCATGTCAAGGGGATAAATTGGATCCAGGAGGTTGATAGGGAAGTGCTAAATTACACAATTCCAACACATGCTGACTTCCTAATAGCATACTCTACAACAGGGGCGGATCCTCCATAAGGTTGCAGGTTTGCTCTACACCCATTTTATACTGTTTTCCATTCCTGCTCTTTGGAGGAGATGATTCCTGGGTGAAGCAAGGAATGAAACACATACAACACATGCACGGCAGTGTTAAAAGCATGAGTCCTCTTCGTCTCATATGAAAAATACATTAAGTTTAGCAATGTATTGCAATATTAATATTGCTACACAAATGGACAGTGCATACAGAAGGAACATACAGCTGCATAACGCTAAAGTTACGCAGAATAGATATGTCCCAAGTATCATAATAAATTTTATACGGTTTTGCAGCTTATTTGAGCTGGCTTTGAGAGGTAATTATGAATCTGATACATCTCAAAACCCTAGTATCTTTCGAGGCCTAATAAATTTCAGCACTGATCTCGATAGTGTCCTGAAGGGTTATCTGGAAAAAGCAACTTTTTTTAAGGGCACTTCATAAACTATACAAAACGAAATTCTTCAGTGTAAGTTAGAGGTATGCCAAGAGGAAATAATGAAGGAGATTAAGGATGCAGAATTCCCTGCTGTCATTGCAGATGAAACCACTGATGTTTCCTCAGTGTATCAGATGGTTATTATCTACAGATATCTTATAAATAACAAGCCTGTAGAACAATTTTGGAGTTATGTTCGACCTGCTGGTCATGATGCAGACTCTCGTACCACAGTCATTAAATCTGAACTTGATCTGCAACTGCCAGGGTGCCCGAATAAACTTATAGCACAGACCTATGATGGTGCATCCGTCATGGCAGGTAGGAAACACGCCATTCAGGCAATTGTGAAAGATAATTACAATACGAATTTCATAAGGACAGGAATGGCCATCATACTGAACCATGAACACTTCCTATAAGAGGGTCTGAGATCTCAAATAGGAACAAATGTAGATAGTGAGAAGCTGGAAAAAGTATTGACAAAACTGGGATTTGATGTGATAACATACAAAGACCTAAAGATCAGAGAGATCGATAATGTCGAGCAAGCTGCAAGTGCTAACCACTCAGATTATGCTTGTTTTGCAATGGCAGTCTTCACTCACCTGCATGCATGGGATGCACCTTACAAATCTGAATCATTGTGGCATTCATTCACTGCAGACAAGTGTCCAACTCATACAGGCAAACCAAAACCTTTTTTCATACAGGCATGTCAAGGGGATAAATTGGTTCCAGGTGTTACTCATAGAACGGAGGTTGATAGTGAAGTGCTAAATTACACAATTCCAACAGATGCTGACTTCTTAATAGCATACTCTACAACAGGGGCGGTTCCTCCATAAGGTTGCAGGTTGGCACTACACCCACTTTATACTGTTTTCCATGCCTACTCATTGGAGGAAATGATTCCTGGGTGAAGCAAGGAATGAAAGACATACAACGCATGCACGACCGTGTTAAAAAGCATGAGTGCTCTTCATCTCATATAAAAAATGCATTAAGTTTAGCAATGTATGGCAATATTAATATTGCTACACAAATGGACAGTGCATACAGAAGGAACATACAGCTGCATAACAATAAAGTTATGCAGAATAGATATGTCCTAAATATCATAATAAACTGTACACGGTTTTGCGGTTCATTTGAGCTGGCTTTGAGAGGTCATTATGAATCCGATACATCTCTAAACCCTGGTACTTTCGAGGCCTAATAGATTTCAGAACTGATCTCGATAGTGTCCTGAAGGGCCATCTGGAAAAAGCAACTGTTTTTAAGGGCACTACATAAACTAAACAAAACGAAATTCTTCAGTGTAAGTTAGAGGTATGCCAAGAGGAAATAATGAAGCAGATTAAGGATGCAGAATTCCTTGCTGTCATAGCAGATGAAACCACTTCCTCAGTGTATCAGATGGTTATTATGTACAGATATCTTATGAATGACAAGCCTGTAGAACGATTTTGGAGTTTTGTTCGACCTGCTGGTCATGATGCAGACTCTCTTGCCACAGTAATTAAATGTAAACTTGAGCTGCAACTGCCAGGGTGCCCGAATAAACTTATAGCACAGAACTATGATGGTCCATCCGTCATGGGAGGTAGGAAACATGGCGTTTAGGCAATTGTGAAAGAGAAGTATGCTTGTGCCTCTTATATACACTGCCATGCACATAAACTTAATTTAATAATGCTGAATGCAGCCTCAGTAAACACCAGTGTGGGGTCATTTTTTGCCAATTTGCAAGGAATATGCACTTTTTTTTTCTTCAAATTCTTCTCAAAGAGCAGCTGTGCTTGATGAAATTGTGCAGAAACGATTGCCATGTTCTGTTCCGACATGGTGGAATTTTCATTCACGGACCACCAATACCATTTTCAAACACAGACAGAATTTACTCGTAATTAAATGCATAGAGGTTATTCAGAAGAGAGCTCTGTTATATAACAATGCCACACTTGTTCAGACTTCTGGGTTTATGGCCACTTTGAAAGATGATAATTTTGTATTCTGGCTGTCTTTCTTCAACAAGATCATGCCCCATGTGTATATTTTGTAAAATCAGCTGCAGAAACGAGACTGCAATGCAACATTTGCCCTCGCCCAGCTAATCGCATTTGAAAGGGAAGTGCAAAAAGTAAGAAATAGCGTGGATATTGAGGAACACAAAGAAACTGCAATTAAGAGGTGAAGAATACAAGTTCATGGTGTGAAAAGAAGAGAAGCTCTTGAAATCTGTGACCTTATTCGTAGAGAAGCAAAGGACAGATTTAACTTCACGGGGCATCTGGTAGCCTCAACTTTGTTTCATCAAGAAAATTTCTCCAACTAGGATTACACATTTCCAGAGGATTCCCTTAGAGAAACAATTACGTTCTATCCTTTTATCATTGGAACAAAAATTAGTACAGAACTGACTGTAATTTACAGTCAAGAGGAATTTTGTGGAATGTCCGGTGCTTGGTACTTGATGGACTTCATTAAGGAAAACTATTTATGTGCTACATTCAGCAAAAGTGTCAACCTCCTCCGAGTGCTGTTAACTATGCCAATGTGTACTGCTGAAGCAGAATGCTGTTTATCAACTTTAAAAAGAGTAAAAACTTTCCTTAGGAACACAATGTCACAGGACCGATTGTCAGCATTAGCAATGCTTTCAATTGAGAGGGAGTTTGTTATGAAGATCAGCAACTTCAACGCAAAAGTTATCGATAGATTCGCCAGGTCTAAGGAGAGGAGAGCAGGGTTCCTGTATAAATAGATGTGTCACTACTACTCTTTATTTTATTTTTCATTTGTGCACCACCAGCCACCACTGATCATGACAGCATATCAGCAATTATATTATCTTTCCCACTAACATGCCGAATGTCTGTAGTGTACTGAAGATGGTGAAGCTGTCAAGGAGAGGCGTTCTCATTCTTCTGTTTGAATACATAGATCAATGGCTTATGATCCGTGAAAACGTAAAAAGGTCTTACTTCCAAAAGATGTTTGAACTTTTTCACAGCCAGGTATATAGACAATAGCTCTTTATCATATGTGCTGTAGGATCTCTCATCTTGACTTAGCTTCTTAGAATAAAAGGCGATGGGTTTCCACACCATTCCTTCTTTCTGTTGGAGTACTCCACCGATTGCTTGATCCGACGCATCTATGAACAGTACAAGTTGAGAGTTGGCACTAGGAACAGTAAGTAAGGCTGCATCTGTGAGACTTCTCTTGCATTTGTCGAACTGGATTATAGCCTCCTCTGTCCAGTCGATCTTCATTCGATCATTCTTCTTGGCTCCTTTCAGGTAATCGTGGAGGATTGCTTGCACCTGTGCTGCATCCTTATGTACTTACGGTAGAAATTTGTATCACATAAAGAAGTACAAAGTTCACGAACTGTTTCCGGTAGTTTAAAATTTGTTATAGCCTTAACTTCCTCTGGAATTGGCTTAGAACCTTGAGGTGTTATGAGGTAATCCAAAAATTCAAGTTTCTGAACACCCTTTACAAACTTCGCAACATTTATTCTTAAACCAAATTTAGCTAGTCTGCCAAACACAAGTTTCAGATGTTCATAATGCTCCTCCTCAGACTTTGATGCCACCAGAATATCGTCAAGATACGGGAATACAAATTCCAGACCTAGTAACACTTCGTTAATAAAGCACAGAAAAGTTGATGGGACATTGCGTAAACCGAAAATCATGACATTGAATTCAAACAAACCAAATGGGATGATTATGGCAGTTTTAGGGTTATCTTCTTCTGCCACTGAAATCTGGAAGATTGCCATAAATAAGTCGATTTTGGAAAAGAATTTTGCATCTCCTAGAATGTGTTGAAAGTCATGTAATAGTGTATATGTCTGGAACGGTCCTGTCATTTAAACGCCTGTAATCTCCACATGGTCGTAAGGAACTGTCTTTTTTCGTGACCATATGAACTGGACTTGCTCATTCTGACTTTGATGGTCGAATGATGTTGTCTAACATGAACTGGAATTCCTCTTTGGCCTGAGACAGTCATTGTGGATCTAATTGCCTCGGTCTTGAATAGACTGGCGGTCCCTTCGTGAAAATGTAATGCTTGAAATTATGGTTGACTTCACTAGGCACTAAAGTTGGTTTTGTAATTCCAGGATATTGCTGAAACATCTCTGAAAACGTAATGCTTCTACAGACTGTACTCAACGAAACATTTGTTTGATATAGTCATTACTTCACCTGAGGTACACATTTTGGTAATACCATCAACCAATCTCCTTTTC
The DNA here is from genome assembly GCA_030765055.1 of Mantis religiosa. NCBI lineage: Eukaryota > Metazoa > Arthropoda > Insecta > Mantodea > Mantidae > Mantis > Mantis religiosa. The sequence goes on along the minus strand of CM060956.1, from coordinate 143,388,837 downwards.
TTGATATCGACCAATAAATTGAATTCATTTAGAAAATCAGCTTCTAGTATTCCTTTGTTTACATTAGCAACAATGAATGGCCATCTAAGCGTTCGGCTTAAGCCAAGGTCAAGGTTCAAAACTTTCACGCCTCCAGTTGAACTTGAGGTTTCATTCGCAGCATATGATTTAAAACTGTTGTCCAGTTTATCACCTTTCGATGCTGGAATAATGGAAACATCTGCACCACTGTCGACAAGAAACCACGAGCCGGACTTTTTATCTCATAGGAATAAACGGTGTTTTGCGGCTCCTGTCGTGATTCTCGGCAGCAGAACTTGCCGCTATTGGAGTTTTCCTGTACATTCCACTGGCAAGGCTGCTTGCATTTTTCAGGCATGCATTTCTTTCCAAATTGTACCAGAATTTACCATTAGAATCGAATCTTCTACTGCGATTCGAACTGCGCCCTCTGCTTGGAGATCTGCGGTATTGGCTTCTGCCTCTGCTGCGGCATCTTCCTGTCGACAATGTTGCTATTTGTTTCTCCAGCTGAGATATTTTAGCAACTAACTCATGAATTGATGTACCCTTCGCAGACTCTTCGCTATCACTAAACACCACACTGTGAGGATTCATTTCTAGCATTTTATCTGCCATGACGGCAACTCTGTCAAGACATTCCTCACTTACTACCAGGATGCTTTTTAACGAATCGGGAAGTTTCTCTAGCCAAAGGGTTCGAAGAACTTTATCAGAGACATCTTTACCTGCCAAAAACCTTATTTTCCTTAGTAGCTGGCTCGACTTGTAATCTCCTAGCTCGATACCAGTAACTAATCTTTTTATTCTTTTGTCTTTACTTTCTTTAAAAACCTCAAGAAGCCATGATTTTGCAGCTGATTACTGATAATAATGTCCCAAATATTCTCCACATACTTCGGTTTTAGTTGGGCTATTAGGTAGTTGAATTTTGTATCTTCCTTAGATATTTTATTTATGGCAAACTGCGCCTCCACCTGGTAGAATCATATATCTGGTTTCTCAGACCAGAATGGGGGAATCTTAATACTGACCTTACTGATATCACACGTTTGACCTTCAAGCTCAATTTTATTGTTTGTCCCCGTTTGGGTTGTTCTTCCATTTTATAATTACGCACTTAACTTTGGTTTCACAGATCAGTTTGTCATTTGAAATTTCACTCATCCAGAATCACATGTGAATCACGTCGGGGTCACCATTTTGTTGCTCTCTTCTATTCATATTTATTAATTATATAAAACATATATAACGCCAAATTACAATAAAATATGTGTACAAGATATTTCTTAATCTCTGTTTTAATTGTTCATTTTTCACTGTCTGCATTTTACAATGCCTCCTGAAATCCTAATCCATCCAAAGAGATTCTATATCACATCAGTGCCCTCTACACATCCTTACACCTAAATAGTCATACTCCTTTATCACTTCTACCTTTTGAATATCGATCCTTTACCTCAGGCTATCCGTGAGGCGATTAAACAAAAGAACGGGATGCGGCGGCGCTTTTTACATAGTCGCTGCCCAGCAGATCGTCGTGAGTTTCGCCGACTTCAGGAGCTGGTCGAACTTCAACTCCAAGAATTTCGCAACAAGTGCTGGGAAAATAAGATCTCTGTTCGTGTAGAGGAAAACTCCTTTTGGAGCATGACCAAATCCTTGCTTCAAATCAAAGATCCACCGCTGCACCACGGACAGGCAGTCGCTAAATCTGCAAGGGAAAATGCTGAACTACATGCAACCTACCTGGAAATTACCTTTACGGCCGCTGATATCCCGGATGTAGACCATATCCACGCAGTCACTCAGGATGTTCAGGCATATCTTTCCCAACCCCATGATTATCTATCACCTCCCTCCATCTCCGTAGCTGAAGTACAATGCCACATCACCAGCCTACGGCCATTCAAGTCGCCCGGCTTTGACAACATAGCGAACGTGGCGCTAATGGTTGTACCATTCCCTTGGGTGAAAGCATTAACCTTTCTCTTTCATGTAATCCTCAAACTTGGGTACTTCCCAAAGGCCTGGAAGCACGCAAAAGTCATCGCTATCTGCAAACCTGGGAAAGACGGAACGTCCCCGGAGAGCTACATACCCATCAGTTTGCTTCCGACACTGAGTAAACTGATGGAAAAACTTATTCTAAGTCGACTAAGGACTATCCTGCCTCGACACAATATTGTCAGAGTGGAGCAATTCGGCTTTCGCTCTCAGCATTCCACTCAACACCAACTACTTCGTCTGGTCGATGAAGTTTACACAGCCCTTAATAGGAAGCAGTTCGTTTCAGCACTACTAGATATCACCAGAGCATTCGACAGTGTATGGCACGAAGGCTTACTCTCCCGTCTCATCACCTTCCAAACCCCTTCCTACTTAATTCATCTCATTCACTCCTACCTCATTGACAGAACCTTTGCTGTCTCCCACGCCGGAATCTTATCCTCATCCCATCCCATTAGAGCTGGCGTTCCCCAAGGTAGTGTCCTGGCACCCACTCTCTTCCTTCGATACATCAACACCCTACCATCCCTGCTACGCTGCTCGCTGTATCTATTTGCTGACGATACAGCTGTCACCTCCACAACATCAGAGCTCAACCTGTGTGCTTGCAGGATTCAACAATATGCTGACCTCCTCACCACCTGGTTCAAACGTTGGCGCCTACGCGTCCACCCACAGAAGAGCCAGGCCATCACCTTCTCTCGAAGACGAATAGCGTATCTTCAACCATTTCGCCTAGCTGGTGAGGACGTCCATTGGAAAACTTACGTTAAGTATCTTAGTGTTCTACCCGACACCAAATTGACGTGGAGAGACCACATTACATATGTGGCTAATAAAGTTAACAAAAGAATGGATATACTCTACCCTCTCTATAACCGACGATCAGTGATGTCTCTGCCTACAAAACTGCTCCTGTATAAGCAAGTACTCCGACCAGCCATGACATACACCAGTGAAATATGGGGAGTAGCAGCCAAGTCTCACCTACACCGCCTTGAAATTCTACAATCCCGATTACTCCGCATTGCCACAGACTCCCCTTTTACATCCCCAATCTAGTTATCCGACGTGACCTACGTATCCCCGCAATAACAGACTACATCCATACCCTTTCACGTTCCATCTATCAAAACCTCTCCCACAACTTCAACTCCCTCAACCGCGGTCTAGGTGAGTACGACATCGATCCTGGAGAGCGCTACAAACGCCCGAGGCTGCTTCTAGGCACATAAAATAACACATCAGATGGCTTATATATAACTCCAACCTCATCTTCTGCCACATATTATCCTTTCTTACAAAACACTCCACTGCCAGTAGAGGACCTAGCCCTGATCTGGCTTGAGACCGAAGGTCTGGCATTCAGATCTTCAATGTCCAGTCGTGTGTGTACTACATTTTGATATCCTATGTACTACTCCTCCTCTTTCCTGGATTATTAATGTAGAAGGCAGGACTTACGTCATTGAAAGAGCGTGTGTTTCTAAAATTGGTGTCTGAAAATTTTTTATGTTATCAATGATTGGAGTCTGTAGTACTTAAGGACCACGCTTGGGTTATACATACTTGGTGGTCACTGTAAGGGAACTTACAGTTTTGCATTATCGGAGAATTATAGGCCCATTTTTTTTAACGAGTTTACAGCTGACTTCGGATCGTACGTAAATACAATTTTGCCCCTCCTTTTTTTTAAAAAAAAAAGAATTGACAGACAGGGGGCGTGATTTTGCCTTTCGTTGAACAAGTCTCTGTAACAACTCATAGTCAATCTTTCGATGAGAACAATTAAAACTGTGTTTCAGGACAGAATTACTAGTAGAGATTTATGACCCTCTCGGGCCCCAACCTAATCCCCTGTGATTTGTCTGTGGGGTAACTTAAAGCATAAAGTGTACATGACAAACCCAAACATCTTAGAAGAATTAAAACAAAATATCTGACAGGAAATTGCCAGCATTTCTCAACATGAACTATGGCGAGTTATGGACAGTTTCCTAAAGAAGTACCAAACATGTATGGACAATGGCGGTGATCAGTTTCGGCATTTCCTTTAAAAGTAGTTTTAATGATGTTGCATGAATTCATCCGCGCCTTTCTGTGATAGCAGGTGACGGCAACGAGCGCGGGTAGCGCAGACAGAGAAACACCGGGCAGCTGCTTCGGATGTTTTTGGATCTCTCAGTACGTACAATATGGATCGTATAGTTAATTACTATGGCCATCTTAAAGACATCAGAACATGCAAATCTGTGATGTATAGTTGGCTTTCAAAATCTCTAAATGTATCAAAATTAATTTGTTTGTTAGTACCATCATGATAGATAAAAAAAAGTATTACAGCCTATTCAGGGTTCTTTAGAACTATTCCTATAAAAGCGTATTCGATTTAAGTTTTGTTAATATAGAAGAACTTCTGCAAATATGGTTTAATTAAAAGAGGATACAAAGTAGGAACAAGACAGGTGGCTGCAGTGACAGATCTTTTAAACCGAGTCGCTTTGAAAGTCCAATTGCATGCTCACGAGACAAATCTGATGTTATATTCAAATTACTTTCTCCATCTACTGTTCCATTTGTACAGCTAATAAACTATTCTTAAAAAAGCTTATTTATTTCCTTTTATGTATTGTACTTCATGTAACACTATATTGAACTGAAAATAAATAAATAAATAAATAAATAAATAAATAAATAAATAAATAAATAAATAAATAAATAAATAAATAAATAAATAAATAAATAAATAAATAAATAAATAAATAAATAAATAAATAAATAAATAAATAAATAAATAAATAAATAAATAAATAAATAAATAAATAAATAAATAAATAAATAAATAAATAAATAAATAAATAAATAAATAAATAAATAAATAAATAAATAAATAAATAAATAAATAAATAAATAAATAAATAAATAAATAAATAAATAAATAAATAAATAAATAAATAAATAAATAAATAAATAAATAAATAAATAAATAAATAAATAAATAAATAAATAAATAAATAAATCGATGTAAACGTTTGCATTAACTGCTTCATACACGTTTGGCTAAGTATCGATATAAAATCGATGCGATCGTCAAATGTTTATAAGTTGGAGTTGAAATTACACACTCGTTCCATGACATGGCGAGAAACAACTAAAGGATTACAGCACTTCAAAAAATGGCACAGAGGTAAATATTTTTTGTTAGAGTAGCCTTTTAAGTATATTCTTCGTTCATAAATTATTGTCTACCTATAATTTTGCTTAACCAGTAAACCATGAATATTTAAGATACTGATATTGTCGTGATGTTTATATACAGTAGCGCCATAACAGAGTGCAAATAGGACCGATATAGCACTTGACTCAGTACAGCCTTTTGTGCAAGAGCTTCTGTGTTCGATTCCGTCCTGGATATGGCAATTTTTCTTCAGCTCACAAGAATCTCAAGTATGAATGAGTGTGTGTTAGATATGTACAATTCCAAAGGCACTAAACCTGGTGTACATTTACATACGAGATAACACCGTTGCCTTTAGGCAATATATTCCAAAGGAAATGCCGCAGATATGAACTTTGGCGATAAAGGTGGGGTATAAATTTAACATTAAACATGTGCCTGCATTTGCACGCTCGCAAGATAATTCGGAATGTGAGATTACAAAACCCTGTGATGTAAATATCTTCCTGATAAGCACAAAATCAATTTAAAATATTAGGTATTGTTTAATTTTCCATCTGATTTGACTTAAATTTCAATCATGATGTACTTGAACAAGGTATATCTTAACTTTAGTACTTGGTTACATTTTGCAATAGAGTAAAGGAGGTGTTTACGTTTGAAACTAACTGTACTCTTTTCTCTGGTGCTGCCCCCTCCCTGAACACCTCCGGATTCTTTCAGAATTGATAAACATGCACACGCTTATCTATTCAGTGCGTCAACCTTGTTAAGGGAAGTACTGCATATAACCATAGTTGTGAGCTCGCCTCTGTACTGTCCAGCAACGCAAAGAAGGTTCCTGTAAGGAATGTGCTCTCTTATACAGTAGTACAAAGACAGCGAATGTGTGTGGCAGAGAACGCCTGCTACACAAGGAGCAGAACCGTTAAAAAACATGCACCCTATTCACTCTGTACACTAAAACCGAGGAGATTCATTCACAAAAGTAGAAGCCGTCAGAATGTTTTTGAGTGGTCTGTAACTGCACTGACATGGGGTGTCATAAACCTGTCCAGGGTGGGTGTGGGAACCTTCTCCAATCCCCTTGCGTCTCAGGCCTCGGAGACTTACTCTCCTGTGGAGGAATATAGAATGGTGGTAGCGTGTCTGCCTCACATTCTTGTTATTTTCCGGGGGGTTCCCTTATCCTGAACGATTGGACCCTGAAAATCATTTCATTCATCATCTGAGAAGTACGAGGGCTGTTCAATAAGTTTTTTCTGACAACGCACCTTTACTCATCCTCATAATTTGGATGGTCCTTCTCAAAATAGTCTCCCCTGAATGCGATGCACTTGTCCCAGCGTTTCTGCCAGTCTTCAAAGACATGCTGGAAACCATTTTTTGAGAGATCATTCAAAATCCTTCACCACTGCTTCTGATGATGGATAATGCCTCCCACGAAGACGTTTCTTCAAGTTAGGGAATAGAAAAGAGTCACGTGGGGCTAAATCCGGACTATAGGGAGGGTGAGGGATGCACTTCACGTTGAGTTTTGCAAGATATTCAGTAACAATATTGGCAATATGCGGCCGCGCATTATCGTGGTGCAGCATCCAACCTGATTCACGGAAATGTGGTCTTTTGTGCCTGATATGGACTTGCAATGTTTTCAGGACATCCCTGTAGTATTGTCCAGTTACTGATGTGTGTGCAGGTACATGCTGATAAACCATTCCATGAATATCAAAGAATGAGATGACCATAACTTTCCCAGCAGAAGCAACCAGGATGAAGGAGATTTCCACACTGAGCTTTGCTGTTTGCTTTCAGGATCAAAATGATGTAGCCAAGTTTCATTAGCAGTGATTACGTTTGAAAGAAACCCCGGATCTTCCTCTAACATCAACTTTAACTGCATGTTACCTCCATTGCAGCAGTAGGCGATACTGAACATGTCTGAACTTGCCTGGTTCTCACAGGCGGGAACCAGGAGTACCAACAATGAAACTACTACGGCTTGTTTGTTTCACATTAAGCTAACAGAATGTAATAATATTGAATTTTAGTGCGAAAAATTATGACCATTCTTTATTGAACAGCCCTAGAGTGCGTTACTGAAAAATGCTGTAATTTTGAGGTGATACAAATGTAATGTGTTACACTCACTAGACTTTCTCTACTCTTGTACAAACTATTCTTACTTACACTCGGGTGCGGACTGTCATTAAGGGCCAGAGAGTCCGGTCCACACTGATTACATTACGCAACTTATATTAGTTATTTTTTAATTTTAATAAAACATTTATTCTGTATTTTGTTCAATTCTAATAATTATTACAAATAATAATTTATTATACAATGATTCTTACTGGCTACTGAAGATAGTAACTCGCGGTGTTTTTGTTATTTTAATTTACGTCCTCCAAAGTTAAGTCATATCGGACGATGAGTGCAATGGATGAAATGTTGCTCAAATGAGCCCAGGGTCCATACAGTTAGAGTTACCCGACATTCGTCTTTCAGGATAAGTGAAAACCCAGGGTAAAACCTTATCCAGGTAATTCAGCCTGACTGAGGTTCGAACTCGCAGTGATGTACACGACAACCTTGCGGCGAAGCAGAACGTTGGGCCAGATTATACGGGCCCGCGATAACTCTTCCCCCTCTGTACAATTTGCCAATCAGATGTCTACAGGGTGTTTCAAAATGACACCCAACGAACATATAGAAGTAGTTGTTCAGCTTCTGTGTGACACATATAGATAGTTTTTACCGCCAATAGAGTCGCATAAAAATGCCCCAGAATGAGTGTGGAGTAGGCAGTGACAGGAACAATTACGCGTGCCTCACGCTGTCGGAGTTCGCAGGTATAGGTCATACGCCGTATCGCGTGCTGTAACTGTTTGTAAACATACCAACATACTGCTCAGTTGCTTGCTACTATTAAGAATTTATTTGGCTTATGAAACCGCAATAAAGAAGCTATTTGATAGAGTCAACATGAAAAATTCAATGCCATGAATCCAATGTCGTGACGGCAAGCCAACCATGGCAGCCCAATGGGCCAGAGCGACCGGACGGAAACCAGGAGATCCGCGGCTCAAATCCCGGTCATGGCACCGAACCCGCCATGCCGACTCTATCTATACATGACACCATTCACATCTCAGAGAAAATGTTGGAAGTGTCCTCCACCAGCATCCACACACGCCCGGACCCGTCCCACCACACTCTCCGAACCCATACGGAGAGTATCCTCGCCAATGTTACTTATTTCGGTTCAAATGGATTCCTTGGGAACCTCAATAGTCCGTAGCTTATTCTTGTAGATTTTGTTCTTTAGATACCCCCCCCCCAAAAAAAAAAAAAAATCTGCTGAGGTTAGGTCAGGGGATCTGGGGGGCCACAGACCGTTTGAGATTATTCGATTATCAAAGACAATGGTTACAAATTCCATGGTGTCATTAGACGTACAGCACGTTGCTCCATCTTGCTGGAAATAACCTTCTCTCAATTCGATATCATCTCCGCAAAACTTCAGAGAACATGGTGACACGAGCACAAAAATACACAGATGCTGGTGGAGGATACCTCCAACACCCCCTCCGAGATGCAAATAGTGTAATGTAATCTTCCAATTGTTCACCATACTCTCCCAACGTTACAAATCGGTCCCACCACTGGTTCAAACGCCATGACCCATTGAAATGGTTCAGGCTCACCTGGATCACACTATACCTCAAGATTGATCAGTGAATTGTCTCTGCATCTTCCAGACTATTCAAGAACCGCTGTGTTCAGATTATTAGAGAATGCTTAGGATATCAAAACTTTATTCATGCTGAATTCCCGAAAATGCCTCTAGGGAAGATGGTTAGAGTTTTTCTCCAATGACATGAACTGAAATTGTAGATTGTATACTACGCACTTTTTCTGCAGAACTTACTAATTATTAATTATTAAATAATTAAGCTATTGCTTAATTATTGCTTATGAGTGTTCCAAAATTCCGTTATAGAAGTCCATGATGGCAAATAAGCTGCTGGACATATGCAACTTATACCTTTTAGAGGGAAGTTAATGTTAGTGAGGTTGAGGATGGAAACATTAAATGATAAACAGAACAGAAAACAACATCAAAGAATTGTAGATAAATTAACCCAAACTAAATGGTTTATAAAATGATACGAACATTTTATTTCACGTGTTTGATAATACTAAATAAAACATTTGTAACTGGAAATGAAGCTGTTGATATTTACAGTAAGTGGTTGAGAGTATTGTACAATTAAGATTATAACAAAATGCTCTGAAGTTAAACAAATAAATATTATCATTGATGTAACTATTTTTACAATTCATATTTTTATGGAAACTAAATTAATCGTGCGTTCGTTGAACTCCCTTCAGCTCTTCCATCCATCAAAACCATATACGTCATTTCGGCGTTCGTATAGCGCTCCATATTGCTTGGATTTGCTATCTAAGTACACGCAAAATCCTCCCTGTTAGGACGGAATGTGTAGTTTTACACTGAAGAGCAACCTTCAACTGTCCGAGTTATTAGTCGACTGTCTTTTGTCTCATTACCTGAAAGGTAGGCTAGGGTCACAGATAAAGAGCAAAGAGTAATGTTTCTGTTTTCGTGGCCGGTGCATCCCAGTAACAACTTTTGAGCTTCGCACACCAGTGCTTCCTGAGCTGCCTAATCACAAAGTCATGTAATATTTAATGCTGCATAAAATGATACACAACAGAACTTCCTATATATATATATATATATATATATATATATATATATATATATATATATATATATATATATATATATAACTTCCTAACAACCTATATAAATCAAAATAATTAGTCATTTTGGAGAAAATTATAATTTTAGATAGGTGTTCCATGAAAAGGTAGTCTGGAGTGGAAAGGTTTTGTGGAAAATCTTCGATCCTTGCAAGATGCTGAACTTAAATGCAAGAGTTGGTTTTGAAGAAACTTTTCCATTTAACATATAAGTTATACTCTTCACACACACGTCGACCTTTTTCTAAAACAATTCTTTAGGAAGTGTCAAAACTCATAACTCTCGAAATTTTGATATTGAATTTTTGAAGCAAATATAATAAGTAAACAGCAAAGAAAGTAATACTTCGAGGTACAGATCTGCCCTTACCTAACCATCTTGTGCTACATCTATGCGATAGATGCCTCACAGTAGCACTAAAATGTGCCGGTGTTCCATCATGCAGGCACCACATACCCTAACGTTGCTCAAGCGGATCGTTAATCCTGAAGATACTACCACAGTAACTGAAGGTTTTATCGTCCATTAAAAATTAAACAGGACACGTGCCCTTTTAGCTCGAGCCGATACTGACAGCTGTCCCGTTGGACTAATAAAATGTTAATGGGTCGTATTCTATCTACATCAGGAGGTTAAGTAGACATAAACAAAACCACGTGCGTTTTCACGGCTTGCTAGACGTTTTGGCTCTCTAAATACTCCTTGAAGAGTAATACCAAGGTTTGAAAAGTTACTTCATTTTGTATAAAGCACAAACTATTGAGTACTAAGCATACAAGAAAACTATCACTACAGACGTGTGCAAATTATTAGACTCAATGGTGAAACTTTTAACATATACGGTTTAAATATTAAAAGCATAAGCATTATTAACAGTGAAGTATTCTTCATATTTAAGTTTGAATTTATGACTCACTATGTTGGATGAATTTTTGAAAGAACAACAACACATAAAAGACATAGCAGTATTAAATGGACTCAACCCAGCCATCATAAGGAACATGATGAAGAGAAAAGAAAAACTGAAGATAATATCAAAAAATACCACTCTCACACCACTTAAAAACACAAATTAGCAATATAGAAAATTCACCTACCATCAATGGGCTTTTAGAAAATTTGAACGAATCTTCAAAAGACTAAACTTAAAACTAGCACCCCAAAACAAATTCAGTCTGAGGAACCTGCTAAATAGACACTGAAAAATACAATCCCCAACAATTTGAAATCAGGAATTTATCAGATTAATTGTGAAACCTGTGAAAAAAGCTACATAGGAAAAACTAAGAGAAACTTGTTAACCAGGCAAAAAGAACACCAGAGGAACGTTAAGTTGAAACAAACAGAAAAATCTGCAGTTTCATACCATTTTTGGACAGAAAACCACAACATTGGCCACAACATCAAACTGTTAAAATCGTTAAGTACACCCACAGAATTGGATATTTGGGAAAAAATATTCATAAACAAAAACCGTGATAAAGTTATAAATTTTGAAATCCCGGCATTAAATGAAGTATTAAAACTTAGTGCCCCTAACACCAGATGGCAGAGTGATCGGAGCTCCGTAATAGTGGAAGAAGAGGAAGGTTCATCTAGTCACCAAACAGCTGAGGATGAGATCGAATGATCTTGAAAACGTTTCAATTATACAACAAGTAAGTGAAGACTGAGTGTAAACATAGTGACTCATAAATTCAAACTTAAATATACGGTTTATTTTCTATTTAACAGAAATAATATTACAAAATATTTTTCTTCAACTCTTAGTATTTTGTATGCATTCCTTTAACCTTTATTACCATTTTGATGCGTTTAGGCATGCTCTCTACAAGGGTGGAGCACTTTTTCTTTATTTCTTCATCTCTGTGCCAAATGCTTATCAGGCCCTCAATAAGCTGAACTTTTGTTATTTTCAATTTTTTTCAGTCTCTGTTTAACAATACCCCACAGTTTCTCTATTGGATTTAAATCAGGGCTATTCCCCGCCCATGGTAGTACTTTTACATTGTTTTCTTTGAGGAACTGGGTCACAGATTTTGCTCTATGGCAAGGAGCACTGTCATGCATGAACACAAAATCACCATTTGGAAACCATTCTTTACTTCGCGGAAATACTCTTGTTTCTAATACATTTTTATACTGTTTCTACTCCATATATCCCACAACTATGTATAATCTTCCAGGTCCATGGACAGACATACAGCTCCAGACCATTTTTGATGTTGGGTGCTTTACTCTTTGATCGACACACTGAGGGGAAAATGCTTCTTTATATGTCCTCACGTATTGGCTGTTCTCTTCACATACTTCAAACATGGATTCATCTGAGAAGAATACCTGAAACAATAAAAACCTCTATTAATATTAAACAGTTTTAAAATTGCTCAAAGATAGTATAACAAAACCAGCAATGAGAGCAACAAAGTTTGGGCTGTTTATTTCATTTCCATAAAATTTACATGTACATATTTTAATTTTATGATATATACAATTTTCATACTATTTACCTTTCTCCAAAACTCCACTGGATGTTTCTGCATCTCTTTGGCCCATTCTAAACGTTTTTTTGCCATTGCAGGTGTCAGTTTAGCCTTTTTACGAGGCCTGCGTGCTGGTAAACCTGCTTCACATAATCTTCTGCGAACTACTGAGGCTAATATTTCTGTACCGTACTGCTTTAGTTGATTATTGAGGTCAATGCTGGTTGCGCTTCTATTTTGTTTTGCCACCTGCACAAGTTTTCTTTGCATCGTTGGTGATAGCTTTCTTTTCCTCCCGCATTTTCCATCCCTTTGTGAGGTCAACGTTTCACCGAATGTTAAAGCTTGATTAATGTGACTAACACATTTTTGTGAAATACACAATTTCTTAGCTATTTCACGTTGTGAATAAAGAGTTTCCTTCAAAAGACTCTCAGTTATAGCTACTTTCCTTGGGGATAAGTCAGCAGTTTTACCCATAACCTCACTTTTGAATCAGTGTGAATGCTAACGATAAGATCCACCATATTACCTGGCTTGAGATTAATTACTAATAAATAATGAGGATATATTAGCCATAAAACACAATAAATATAAATATTAACAATCTTCAGTTACTACATTCACCAAATGAAAGCAATATTACCAAATAGTTGGATAAACAGACATGAAGAAAATGGCTGCTCTCAATTTAGAGCTACTACCATATTAAAATAAATAAAATAAAAGTCCCCAGCTATCATGAAGAAAGAAATTTCATTGAATATGCTTCATATTATACCAAGGAAAAGAATTACGATAAATTGAAATAGGTTACGGCGGTAAATAACTTATATTTTGAATGTTAAACTGAAGCAAAGTTTAAAAAAAAAAGTCTAATAATTTGCACACGTCTGTATATTCGCTTGAGAGTTTGATGGCACCGTTTCTACTCTATGTGCGGCCTGTGTGCGGAGTATAGCTGGAAGGACCCGAAAATGAGTCCAGAGTTCATAGGAACGTATAGGCATACAAATACAGTATTGGACGGGAGGCTATGTTTACTCCTGACGGGCAGCGGTCTACATACAGGTATACGTACGGAGCGTCGGCACAGAGCTGATGAGAGATGTCCAGCAGCTACTTGCAAGTGGTCGCTTGCAGCACTTCAGACCGGTTTTGGGCGTTGCGGTTCTACTCCGCAGCAGATTTTTGTACACATCAGGAACGGTTGCTCCTTGATGCGTTTGAATCGCCGAGTCATCTACTTGTTTTTGAATAACTTACATGGTTATGTTTTATGTTATATCATTTAATTTTCATTTATCAAAGTACTCGAGGTTATATTTTGTAATGAGGAGAGGTTGGAGGGGCACAATGCGTTACTGGTTACCACGATTATGGATTCGATTCATAGAAGCCGTATATTCCGCACCAACTCGTGTTGCCAACACAATACAGGACTTTCTTCCTACTTTAACGTAATTTGTAAAGATATTTGTTGGTAGAAGTGGTAACCCACTTGAAGCGAGCTCCACGTGCCTTGTGCTACTGTTTATTATCAATTTGCATCCTGAGTAAAGACGTAATTTTTTATGTGATCATTGATAATTGTGTAATATGTGAAGTGTATAAGTTTTCATATTTAAGGGATTTACAATGAATCCAACACACGATTTGGTGTGTTGCTTTCTCCAAACACCTTTTTCTTTATGGTAAAATGATGACAAACGCGACGTGGTAAATGTCGGTAGGTCAACATCAGGGTACATAGAGCTTAGAGTTACCCGACATTCATCTTTCAGGATAAGGGAAAACCTCCAACGTTAAGTCATTTCGGACGATGAATAAAATGATGTTCACTTGAATACAGGGTTCATAAAGCTTAGAGTTACTAAACATTCATATTTCAGGATAAGGAAAAACCTCCAACGTTAAGTCATATGGGACGATGAATGAAATGATGTTTAAATGAGCACAGGATACATAGAGCTTAGAGTTAACAGACATTCATCTTTCAGGATAAGGAAAAAACCTCCAGCGTTAAGTCATATCGGATGATGAATGAAATGATGTTCAAATAAGTAAAGGATACATAGAGCTTAGAATTACCAGACATTCATCTTTCAGGATAAGGGAAAACCTCCAACGTTAACTCATATCGGACGATGAATGAAATGATGTTCAAATGAGCACAGGATACATAGAGCTTAGAGTTCCCCGACATCCATCTTTCAGGATAAGAGAAAACCTCCAACGTTAAGTCATATGGGACGATGAATGAAATGATGTTTAAATGAGCCCAGGATACATAGAGCTTAGAGTTACCAGACATTCCTCTTTCAGGATAAGGGAAAACCTCCAACGTTAAGTCATATCGGACGATGAATGAAATGATGTTTAAATGAGTCCAGGGTACATAGAGCTTAGAGTTAACAGACATTCATCTTTCAGGATAAGAGAAAACCTCCAACGTTAAGTCATATCGGACGATGAATGAAATGATGTTTAAATGATCCCAGGGTACACAGAACTTAGAGTTACCAGATATTTGTCTTTCAGGATAAGAGAAAACCTCCAACGTTAGGTCATATCGGACGATGAATAAAATGTTCAAATGAGTCCAGGGTACATACAGCTTGGAGGTATCCGACATTCATTTTGCAGGATAAGGGAAAACCCCGGAAAAAGAATTATGCAGATAAATCACCCTGACCGGAATTTGAACTTGTGAGCTCTTGAACGTAAGGCAGATGAGCTACAAAGGCGGACCAAGTAAATAACCTTATCAATTAAGTTGAGAATATGTACATTTACATTCTATAGGTTGTCTCTATAACCTTTAGAAAGTCAGAACTTGAGACATTTGAAGCGAGTGGTATTCCATGTTACAAATTAAACTTTAAACATTTTTAATTAAAAGGTTATATACCCCAAATTAAATATGTTTAACGATAGTACAAAAGTGAATCGAGAAGATATTGACACATTGCTTCACTCACACTGTTTATTCACAGGACATGTTTCAAGAGCTCTTGCTCCTATCATCAGCTGATACTCGACTAGTGCAAGTTGTAGTGGTTTCCTCTTTCTCCGTTTTGTCAATAGATAGCGTGATGTACTTGTCAAAGATGTCCGGTGGTGGAGTTTCAAAATTCATGACTCTATGACGATTTTTGTTGATGAAGATTTTTTCCCATACGGAAAGGTCTATGGGGTGACTAACATATTTTATTAGAGATGTTTCCAAGTTGATGCCATGTCTAGTATTCAAAAAATGAAAAGCCACTGCTGGTTTTTCTGTTTCACCATTTTTAATGTTTCTTAGGTGTTTCTTAGATGTTCTTTAGTTCTGATGTTAATATTTCTTTTTGTTTTTACTGTATAAATTTTAGGGCAAGTTTCACATTTGATCTCATGGATTCTTCATCAACAAAAATCGTCATAGAGTTATGAATTTTGAAACTCCACCGCCGGACATCTTTGACAAGTACATCATGCCATCTATTGACAAAACGGAGAAAGAGGAAACCACTACAACTTGCACTAGTCGAGTATCAGCTGATGATAGGAGCAAGAGTTCTTGAAACATGTCCTGTGAATAAACAGTGTGAGTGAAGCAGTGTGTCAATATCTTCTCGATTCACTTTTGTACTAATTTGTGCTTCACTGTCCCTACGCTTCTTCCAAGTTTATACTTTGGATGTTTAACGATACTTAATTCAATTACTTATATTTCCTTAGTAAGAACATAATTCCTTGTACAAACCTAAGATTGGATTTATAGAAATACTTTATATTTTATGTAGTGACCTTTAGAATTGGTTCTTATGTGAGGCATATTGGTGACATTTCGGAACAATTTATATTACATTTTGTTTTACCCGGAAATTCACCTACCACGTATTGTACGTGAAGTTTTGCCCTTTTTCTGCATACCTACAAGTTTTTCATTAAAGGAAACATTCTTTCTGCACGGACGTTACTCACGGAAAACATAAATTTATTATATTTTGTTAAGTCAGGGGTTACACAAACATATTCCATCTAACCAACTCATTGTATTTACAACTCACCAATGCTTACTTCCATGCTCTGCGTATTTATTTTATTTATTTAATTAACATCCTCCAATGTTAAGTCATATCAGATGAATGAAATGGGTGAAATGATGCTCAAATAAGTTACCCGACTTTCATCTTTCAGGATAAGCGAAACCCCCGGGGTTGGGGGCAAAGAAACTTTTCCAGATAACTTACCCTGACTGGAATTCGAACTCGGGAGCTCTTGAACGTGAGGCACGCACACTGCCACCTACGCGCAAAGGTGTGCTCTAGGTATATAGCTATCAATTTTTTTTAAGAAAGGGTTTCTGAGGTGGTTATTTATTTAAATAATTAAGACTCCTCTATGTATACATTGACTGCATCGCTTCTAAATATTTTTAATTCGTTTTCCTTAATTTCTTTAAATTTTTATTATTTGGAAGTCGTAAAATCCATATTTTAATTTATGTGAACGTCTTTGTGTAAGAATATAAGTTAACATAAAGATCTGTAGGTTATTTTATTTTAAAAGTGTAAACTTAATGGAAATTAATTGTTCTTTCACACTGGCTGTGTGTAGGACGCACTATGAAAGGGTAGAGCCAGACTGAAAAATTCAATGAAATAGCCGGGATTTGAACCACAGATCTTCTGGTCTCCGTTCACCCACTCTACACCTTTGAGCTGGCCAACGTGCCAACATGACATTAAATTGTCCAACTGACTCGTGTTTTTTCCGGTAAACCACTAGGAGTTCTCATAAACACATGAGACAACTACCTTAATGGCGACTTACTATGCGATAAGTACTTTAAGGCCCGGACTTTATAGTTCGGACCACTATTAGGTACAATTAATGGAAATTAATTGTTCTTTCACACTAGTCGTGTGTAGGGCGCACTATGAAAGGGTAGAGCCAGACTAAAAAATTAAACGCCATAGCCGGGATTGGAGCCACGGCTCTTCTGGTCTCCGTCCAGCCGCTCTAAACCATTGAGCTACTATGGTCAACGTGTCAACGTGACATTAAGTTCTCCATCTGACTCGTTTTTTCCCCGGTAAATCACTAGGAGCTCTCATAAACACATGAGACAATAGTGGTCCGAATTATAAAGCCCGGGCCTTAAAGTACTTACAGCATAGTAAGTCGCCATTAAGGTAGTTGTCTCATGTGTTTATGAGAACTCCTAGTGGTTTACCGGGAAAAACACGAGTCAGTTGGAGAATTTAATGTCATGTTGGCACGTTGGCCATAGTATCTCAATGGTTTAGAGCGGCTGGACAGAGACCAGAAGATCCATGGTTCAAATCCCGGCTATGTCATTGAATTTTTCAGTCTAGCTCTACCCTTTCATAGTGAAAACTTATTGCTGTAATAGCATTCATTCTCAGAAATGTAAGCAGTTATCAAGAAAACCAAGTATACATTATCAAAAATTCTTTAAAATAGTAGTAATATTATTATAAGTATTATTTTACGTAAACCCTTGAGAAGACTTAGTAATTAAACATGGTTTGTACATTGAAAACAAAAGAGGAGGGATATTTGGTCGTCAGGTCATCATTCCAGATGTTGGATAGTTACAAAAAAGAAAGGACAATCGGGTTAGGTGGCAGCGCTACCTGGTATGTGTGTATGTACACAATGTACATTCCCGTCACTGGCAAAAAGCCGGCCGCAAAACAGCAGCCTGGAAGCAAACGTGCCGTTTCTTGACCTAGGTTTTATTTTCTGGAAAGGAACAGATAAAAGTAACACAGCAACTTTAAATGAAGCATTATTAGTCCCTCAATCGCAATTATTACACAACATTTCATGCTGAGTGTGTATGAAAGGAAACATTTAACACGAAATTATAGTTCTTTGCAATAAAGAGTGGGGGAAGGAAAGCAGAAACTTCTAGATGCCGGGTCTACAAGCGGTGGTAGGGCGTACCAGTAACGCGCGGTCGATATGCGCAGAAACTCGCTGAGCGTTTCGCGTTTGTTACCTATAGTTCTGTTACTTCGCCGGTAGCCATCGCGCAGTAAGGACGCGCTGGAATCTTATGGTTCAAATCAAATTGTTGAGTTACAAAGAGTGTACTTTTAATTTTGCACCGGTTTCTGAAGAATTAATTCCTACAGGATTTTAAAAGAGTATACCACAAGAGCCGCTTCATTTTTGGAGGTATGTAATGTATAACGTGTTTCTTTATGCTTGCAGTGCATTGTGTAGTAGCATGAGTTTTGGTTGCACCGCTAGCCGTGTGTAGTTTGCAGGGTGCAACATAGTAATATGTTCGCAGTTAGCTGGTCTAATATACTATAATGCAGTGTAATTTTATGGTATTTGTGGCCTAAGCTATGTATCTGCAGCTCTAATAAAACGAAAACGCAAATTCCTAACCTATATACAGTGGAGTTCACATTCGTATCACAGTTTAGTAGTATAGTATGTGTAGTAGCACTAAAAGCGCTGAGTTTTTGACATATACTAGTCTGCATTTAATGGACTTTACTGTTTATGACATTGCGTTGGTGTTACGATGCATTTTGTAGCGCTTTCGTTTGTCATTTGGAATTACGTTTAACATAAAACTGGGCAGCTTGGCTTATCGTTGTGGTTAAGATGTGCAGTTTTTTTTTTTTTTTTACTCTGATTCTGAGAAACGAGAGCATCAAAAGTTCCAAATGTCATGAGCTCATATGAGCACTCGTAAAAGAACTCCAGTTAGCCGAACCTAAAATGAATAGTTTTCATGTAAATCTTTGCTGCTGAATGTTTAAAACTGCTCAAAAGTGATCAAAACATTTGCAACAATGCCGGTTGTTGTTAAACAAGTGCGCCGGAAATATGCAGTGTCGTTACATGAAGCGTGGAAATGCATTGAGAAGATATTGATTTGCAATGTTAATCGAGTTGATGGAGTTTGCCAGAAATCTATGAGTTGAGTGAATCCTTCCATGTAGATAAGGACATGTGGAAACTTTTAATCAATAAAAACATGGCAGCAATAGGTGTTATCGCCGCCATTTTGAAATTTGGTATGCAAATGCCACTCCTATGAATTACGTTTCTGAAGCAGCGTTTTAATCTTGACATTTTTTTGGAGTGAATATGGGGTTAAAAATACGGTGATTATTTATTTTGTCATTCTTGAGGCCCATTTATTTTAAACGCTGTTTAATATATACTAAATAACATGCTAGTGATGTTTTGGGGTGTCGATTTTGGAGCAAAATCTTAGTTTTGGAAATACATTTCAAAATAAATTTACATGCTCCTTGCATTACGGTGCCATTTCATAAATACGTAAAATATGAAGCTATTAACAGTGAAGCAAACAAGAAATGATGATTTTCTTATAAGATAAGTGACGTTTTAAGTTGCAAATTGTTATATTTGTATATATTACGATTTCATTCTCATTGTCTCTCATTTAGGTCTCTCTGCCCCCTAAACCATTTCCACTGCTTTCTCATCTTGGTGTTCGTAACTTACATTTGACCTCTTAAAGCGACTTTGATGTCTTCTGGATGAATACAAAAGATAGTTGATGGCTCCGACGATTTTCTCGGGCATTTGCGATGCGATCCTACCCTCCAAGAAGGCTTATTTTTCTTTCCTTTTTATTTTATTTTATTCAACCCTTTCTTTCTGAGTAGGTCATATTAGATAAATGAATGCAATAGGTGGATTGATGCTCCAATGAGCCCAAGGTCCTTCCCCACGTTCGTCTTTCAGGATAAGGGAAAACCCTGAAAAAACCGTACCCCAATAACTCACCCTGACCGAGATTTGAACTCGGGAGCTCTTGAACGTGAGGCAGATACGCCACCGAGGCGGGCTAGTATCAGTTCTGCTTCTTTACTGAATTTTCTCACTTGCACAATGTAACTATGACTTAACGTTGGAGGACGTAAGTTGGAGAAGAGGGAAAAACTGATTGTCATGTTATTTTAATGACAAACAATATTGAATTTCGCAGAAATCTCCTTGGATCAGCCCTCCCCCCTCCATTTATACCTCGCCTTTAACTACAATGGTCATATCGGCGGACATTCTCCTTTGGAACATATCGAAGGTGTTAACTCATATTCGTTGGATTTTAATCATTAGATCACGCACACATTCGCACTCACATTCATACTTCCAGACTCTGGGGAAGATGAGGAATTATCTTGGTCGGAGAAAAATCCTCACCCCCACCGCCGGGAATCGAACCCGGGACCGCTAGCACGACAGGCAGGTGGTCTACCTACTGAGCTATGGGGCCAGCATCTTCTCGTGTAAGCTTGTAATGGAATCGTGTTGCATGCGCTTATAGATTGTTTTTTAACGTTTATTTTCGCCAAACTAAACTTTTGCCCCATAAAAAAACACACATTACATTTTTTGGGTATTAACACACATTTAAACAAGTTTGAAACAAATTGGTCTGGATGAATCCTGGAATGGAAAGCAGTTTTTTATACGTCTTCTAACGTTAAGTCATATCGGACGACGAATAAAATGCTGAAATGCCCAGAGTCCATAGAGGTCAGAGTTACCAGACTTTCAGGCTAAGGGAAAACTCGCAAAAGCATATCCAGATAACTCACCGTGACCGGGATTCGAACTTGGGACGAAATTAGACTATTCTTGGTTATTATTTAGCTTTTGAAACGTGTGCATAACGTTGTGACTTGACATCATATTTGTTTGCAAATGGATATTACGTTTTTCACGTATCATATGGAATTACTTTTACAATATATTTCATATTCTTAGAATTGCTTGCACGCAGGAATTATAAGCATAAAATTAACATTAAACACATCGTGATATCCATATCATTTCTTAATGAGGTTCAGAAAACTCCTTTAAAGTACGCAAGAAAATTAAGAGGTAAATAGAGAGAAAGTTTATTTTATAGTTTTGTTTTCTGTTGATAGAATATATTTAAAATTAAAACATACGGCATCCTGAATACATTTTTCCAAATTTACTAGATGCCACACAAACTTATAAACTTATGCATGGGTATTTTGAAAGAAAAAATGTAAGTCATTGTATTGAAATTAAAATTACACGATTAGAATTATGTCTAAGGAGGAATGTTTACTGTAAATACAAAAAACTACAGAGTTAACAATATTTGTGCATGATTGAAGCATGTTTAACAGTTTTGTAGTTTTATTGCATGCTTTAGCTATTTTAGTGCATGGAAATCCAAAGGCATAGTTATCAAATAGTTGAATAGTATCTTCAGCGTTATATGGAATCACAAACAGAGAAAACAGGTAATTAACATGCTTGTATATCACGCTGTAAGAACGTATTCGAATTCCTGTTGCATACAAATGCAAAGCTCTGATGCGATCGATGACATATCGGGTCACTGTATCGCTGAGCAACCTCGAACTGATTTGCGCGATCGTTTGGCACTTGTTTCACCTTACCCACTCTTTTAAAGGACATTAAACTTGCAATTCCCCTTCTCCCCCACAACACAGCTCCAGGTGAAAACAAGTGCTAAGCGCTTGCAGCATTTGCAGGCGTTTACAGTACGTTTTCTACTAGGCATCTTTGGACTGCGGCATTTTGATGAATAAATTCCTGTGGCAGATCTTATCAATTACTGGAAAACTACAAATAACGAAGTGAGGTTTTAAAACCCAGTAATATTGCGTAACATTGCTGAGTCAACTCTTTAGTCTTAATTTTAAGGCATTGAGAGCTTCTGGAAGGTTCATTCTTACTCATTCTTAGAATGTCTTTGAGTCCTCGGAAGACCGTAGTTAACGCGTAAGGAATAATTGTCCAACTGGGAGATTACAAAATTGCGTATTAACATCCAGAAACTATACCGACCCCGGGAAAGGCATATTTTATGTAACCTCATCCCAAAATAAATTTTATACTTGAACATGCACTCTGTATCGTACGTGGTAGCGTGTCTGCCTCACGTTCAAACGGTCCCGAGCTCGAATCTCGGTCAGGAAGTATTATCTAGATACTTTTTTTCAGGGGGTTCCCTTATCCTGAAAAATAAATGCAATTTAATTGTATAAATTCACCAACTTACTTTAGCTAAATGGTTACATAATAAATTTAGTAATTTTGCTAAATTTAAGAGTTTAAGTATTAACAATTCGTTTGAACTAGTTAAAAATATTGACAGCGTTATATTATCTAAGACTGATAAACTTGTTTCTTTTGATGCAACTGCCTTATTTCCTAGTATTCCTAGAGAAAAACTTTTGATTTATTAAAAAAAGTGGTTAAATTCAATAAATTTACATGAGGACTTAATAGTTGATTTTGTTAAGCTTACTACTTTTTGTTTGGATCAAAATTTTTTCACTTTTAATAGTGAGTTTTTTCAACAAACTTCTGGCTTAGCAGATCTTGCTGATCTATTTATGAGGTTTTTTTTTTCTTTTTCGAAATGCAAGTCACTAAAGCATTCCCTTTTATTTTTAAAACCTGGGATAGATATGTTGATGTTTTTGCTATTGTTCCTGATAAACAAATAAATGATGGAATTCCATTAATTGTACCTAATAGTGGTCCGAACTATAAAGCCCGGGCCTTAAGGTACTTACAGCATAGTAAGTCGTCATTAAGGTAGTTGTCTCATATGTTTATGAGAACTCCTAGTGGTTTACCAGGAAAAGCACGAGTCAGTTGGAGAATTTAATGTCATATCGGCACGTTGGCCATAGTAGCTCAATGGTTTAGAGCGGCTGGACGGAGACCAGAAGATCCGTGGTTCAAATCCCGGCTATGGCATTGAATTTTTCAGTCTGGCTCTACCCTTTTAAATAAATGATGCTTTAAAATTACTAAATTTACACGATAAAGCTGTAAAATTCACATAAGAAACTGAAATTGATGGTTTTCTTCCTTTTTTGGATTTGAAGATAATAAGAAATAATAATAAATTAGATTTTGTTATTTATAGGAAGTCTACTCATATCGATAATTACATAAAAATAAAAGTTTTAACCCCTTTTTACATAAATTTGCTGTTTTTATTAGTTTGATTTATAGATTAATATACCCCTGAATAAAAGCCCGCCTCGGTAGCATAGATGGTAGCATGTCTGCCTCACGTTCAAGAGATCCCGAGTTCGAATCTCGGTCAGGGTGAGTTACTTAGATAAGGGTTTTCCGGGGTTTTTCCTTATCCTTCAAGACGAATGTCGGGTAACTCTAAGCTCCCTGGACTCATTTGAGCATCATTTCACCCAATTCATTCACCGTCCGATATAACTTAACGTTGGGGCGGACGTAAAATAATAATAAAAAAAACTGAATAAAGAGGAATTTAATAAAGAAGATTGAAAATTTTAAATAAAAAAAAAAAACTGTTAAGGATACTTTTACCCTTAAAAATAAAAGACGATTATAATGTTAAAAAATTTAGTTACCATCCTTGATGTAATAAACAATTTCAAAAAGTTTTTAAAGAGTTTGGTATAACTTTAGTTCCTCAAAATAAATATGGTATTTATCAATTTAAACGTTTAGATTGTGATCAGGTTACATTGGTAAGACGAAACGTAATTTTGGAAAGTATAAGCAAACTGATAAATCGGCCGTAGCAGATCATTTTTGGTCATTTAACCATGATATAATTCCTGAAGTTAAATTATTAAAACAATTAAATAGTCCGATATGGTTTGGAAACATATATTTATTTAAAAAAAATGAACATCGCTACAGAAAATGAAATGTGTAGTGTTTAACGCCCGCTTTTACTACATACTCACCGCAGGCGATGACACTGATGATACATGAGATGAAGATGGAGCACCGGTGGAATGAGATGGCGGGGGAAACCGGAGGTCCCGGAGAAAACCCGCCCCAGCGCCATGTTGTCCACCACAAATCTCACTTTGCGGTCGCCTGGGATCAAACCCGGAAATGAAATGAAATGTGTAGTGTTTAACGCCCGTTTTTACTACATACAGCACCGCAGGCGGTGACACTGATGATACATGAGATGAAGATGGAGCAACGGTGGAATGAGATGGCGGGGGAAACCGGAGGTCCTGGAGAAAACCCACCCCAACGCCGTGTTGTCCACCATAAATCTCACTTTGCGGTCGCCTGGGATCGAACCCGGGCCGCCTTGGTGAGAGCCAAGCGGTCTAACCACTGAGACACGGGGTGGCCTATCGCTACAGAGGCGGGCTTTACAGCGCAGCCATTTTGCAGCTTTTAACTTTTGTTGAATTCCTATATGGCTGTCAACTTAACACCGATTTTAACACATTGTTAAATTTGACATTGTTCTATGGAAAAAAAAAAAACAATATGGTTAACTTCAGCATTAAATCAGTTTAGTAACAGGCGCCCGCCTCGGTAGTGTGGTGGTAGCTCGTCTGCCTCACGTTCAAGAGGTCCCGAGTTCAAATCTCGATCAGGGTGAGTTACCTGGATAAGGTGTTTTCCGGGGTTTTCCCTTATCCTGAAAGACGGATGTCGGGTAACTCTAAGCTCTATAGACCCTGGGCTCATTTGAGCATCATTTCACCCATTCCATTCATCATCCGATATGACTTAAGTCCTGGGAAATAAGTGTATATTAGGAACTGCCGCCTGCTTTATCACAACGTGTTTTTCAGCTTAAACTGGTATTACAGACAACATAAAACTCGCCTGAACCGAACCAAACAAAACTGCCAAAACCAACCCTTTCAGGTATATGTACGGTGGTGTCCTTTCCACCCCCTTTTATGTCCGTCACGTTTTAGGGGGAAGGGTGGAAAGGGGGAGAGATACCAGAAGCTTGCTGGTCTTATAATGGTCATAGAAATGTGGTGGAGGATAATAGACCCCTTGAGGGAAAACAGAGTCGTGGATGAAAACGTATGTTTGAAGGATGGTCGATGATCTTCCGCCAAAAATACCATACTACGGTTATAGGAAAGCTTCGCGTGCCGTAATACCTGAGGGCATTTCTCTCTCTTTCGCTAATTA
The DNA here is from genome assembly GCA_030765055.1 of Mantis religiosa. Taxonomy (NCBI): domain Eukaryota; kingdom Metazoa; phylum Arthropoda; class Insecta; order Mantodea; family Mantidae; genus Mantis; species Mantis religiosa. The sequence continues at coordinate 143,363,375 of CM060956.1, read as the reverse complement.
ACATCCTTTTGACCTTTAGGTCATATCGGAAGATGCATGAAATGGATAAAATGATTCTCTAATGCCCGATTTCACCAACAGATGTCAAGACTTAACACGAGTTTAGCAATAGCTAAAACATAAATTGTATTTTACCAACAAGTGTTAGCGTAACACTCGTGTTAAATCTCATGTTAAACTAACAAGCCAAATTTCTTATGTTAAGTCCTTAACAATTGTAAATAGTCAAGATGGCGAGCATGAACTCAGCTGTTGATGTCGATTTGCTATATTTAAGACGTCTAAATGGCATTCGTAATAGAGTACGGCCTATGAGGAGAAATGATTTTGAGGAGCTAGCCGAAGAAAAATTTTTACAGAGGTATAGACTGTCGAAACATGTTGCTATGAAGGTTACTGCGGAAATACAAGAGAGGTTAGAACATGCATCGAAAGGAATATGGCGATCTCGCCTTTGCTTCAAGTATCAATAACCTTGCGATTTTATAATTCACTGAATTATGTGGATAATACACTGTCCACCTCCCGTCTTGAAACGTTCAAGTCACTCGTCACTTGTCCTTCTTCGCTCCTCGTTTTAAATTTACGATAGGGACCCTGCCTTATGTACTGTCGTGGCTCCTTTGGTAGGCCGCTCTCTGTCTCCTTCACCTCATCCTTCCTCCCGGGGATGCCCCCACTTGGGGGCATAGGAACAATGGGCCCAGCATGGTGGCCTACGTACCGAATCCTCTCCGTAGTGAAATCCTAATCCCCCCCTCTCTCTCTAATTAACGTTCTTCTAACCAGTTAGGTCATATCGGACGATGCATGAAATGGGTAAAAAGATTCTAAAAAAAACTCATTATCCATAGAGCGTATATAGTTATCGACATACAACTTTCAGGATAAGGGAAAACCGCAGGAAAAAAACTTATTCAGATAACTCACCCTGACCGAGATTCGAACTGGGGGCCTCTTGAACGTCAGGTAGACACACTTCTACTGCAAGTACTGTGAGAATAATGCTGAAAACTTTCCTTAAAAGGGTTTTTTTTCCGGACGGCGAGTGGCCGTCCAAAGCAGCCAGGAACACGTGCAACATTTTCTCTGAGATGTAAATAGTGTAGTGTAATCACCCAATGATGTATTATATTCTCCCAAAGTTGTACGTGTGACCTATTATGGGTTCAAAGGTTATGGCTTATTGAAATGGTCCAGTTTTATATGGATCGCACTATAGATTCCTTTAAAATACGTAAGTGCTGTCACGTAACTCACCCATGCTTAATATCTATCACTACAGTTAATGCAACAAACATTAGATCCGGCAGCATGATACACTCCCATACACTCATTTCGTAGTGAACAGATCCGCTAACAGAGCAGATAAACAGTTCAAACCCCTCTCCCCTTCATTCCTCTCTTGCCTTCTTGTCCTGAGTCTACAGTACATGCAAATAGAAGAATTCAATATGTGTATACATTATTAATGATCATCAACAGCTCAAATTAGGTGAAGACCGTTGAGCTTATTGAAATCTGCCACGTTGCGCATACTTCTTTTGTTGATATTGCATAACGTTATCAAGGTAAGTAGCAAGGATGACAGGTAAGTTAGTTGCACATTGAAAACAATACTTCAGACCTCAGGCTCACTAGTAAATGCAACGGGATGTTTTCTTTACCGTCTGCACTTCCGGTGCCACGCCCACTTATTCCACAATTGTTTAGTTTATCTTCCCACCGAGCCCGTTTATATCGTGGTCAAATAGTATTTTACTGACCATTTAAACAAAATCAAGTGAATATAGTCCTCTGGTATCGAAAAAGAATCATTACACCTATGCATGAAGTACTTGCCCGCCTCGGTAGCGTATATGATAGCACGTCTGCCTCACGTTCAAGAGGATCCGAGTTCGAATCTCGGTCAGGGTGAGTTACCTGCATAAGGTTTTTTCCGGGGTTTTCCCTTATCCTGAAAGACGAATGTCGGGTACCTCTAAGCTCCATGGACCCTGGACACATTTGAGCATCATTTCACCCATTTCATTCACCGTCCAATATGACAACGTTGGAGGACGTAAAATTACAAATAGAGGGTGGACCACCGGAATCTTACGATTTTTAAAATAAAATAAATTGTATAACATTCATATTAAAATTTTCTGTTATATTGCAAATGCCATTTGAGGATGTGGCCTTATTTTCTAAATAAGACCTCTATTAAATGGCCTCCATTACTTAGTATGCATTGTTGTAGTCTGTGATGCAGGTTCTGTATCACTGATTCCAACATGTCATTTGGTATGACTGTAATTTCCTCCTGTATGGACTCTTTAATGTTCATTAATGTTTCTTTCAATGACATGGGGTCAATGTTGCCTCTGTTACCCCCGGCAACAGCTAATTATCCAAATTTTACATTACTTTTTGTTCAGAGAATAATGGAAAGTTCAAGCGATTTGAATTACGTGAATTTGTGACCAATCCGCAGGGACCCGTCGGTGATAGATCCCCCGAGACCGGTCGTCTAGCATCCTCCAGTTCTAAATAGCTTGTTATTTTGCCAGTGGCGCTCACCGGCAAACTCATGTGCAGACATGTGTGAAATGTGTGACCCAGCGAGGCTTTAGGATTATGATTTCATTACGGAGGAGATTCGGTACGTAGGCCACCATGCTGGGCCAATTGTTCCTATGTCCCTAAGTGGGGCACCCTCGGAAGGAAGGATGAGGCAAAGGAGACAGAGGGCGTCCGACATAAGGAGACATGACAGAACAGAGGGCAGGGTCCATACAGTTTACTTGAATAAAGACTTCCCCCGACAGGCAGGACAATGGACACGCTCCCCTACTGCAGGACGACAACGATCCCAGCAGCCGAGCCCCAAAGGTCCCTGGCTGGTGGTCCCGAAATGGTCCCAGCAGAGGAACGGAGACCGGCAACCGACCTACCGGAGGAGGAAATAGTTTACCTCAGTGCATATAATCCTGCCGTGCACCGCCGAGACTCCCGCTGACACTTCTACCCTGAAGGAAACCACTAGATGAGAAATGGTGTGAAATGATGATGGACATGAAATGAAGGGACAGGAAGTTCAGAGCATGAGCATGTAATTAACCTACCTAGCGTTCGCCTAGCGAACCGGGAAAACCCTTGGAAAGACCCATGAGTCAGGTAGGTTGGCCACGAGAACCGAACCCAGGCCTCCCGAATGTCGGCCACAGACGAAACCGCCTGAGCCATCCCGCTTAGTGACCTGGAGGTTTCTTCTTCACTGCAGAAGCTGTTTCTCTGATATTCTGGATTCATAACTTGAGAAATATAAACAGCAAGGTACATGGGAACATAATAACCAAGTACTACAGGCCGGCGTTCGAAATCAGTCACCACAAATTAGAAGATCTGAGAGAATTAGACAACGTAATAGGATAGATTTAATAGATAAAAGTTAGTTAACATTCTTTCTACATACCTTTTCCGTTTAGTTTATCTTGCAAATGTAAAGCTACTGATGGTAGGTAGTTAGGTTAGTTTTTGTAATGTAATTATAACATGTATCTGCAAAAACCATTTAATGTGATACCGAAATTAAGGTTTGCCAGAAGTAAAGAATCATGATGGATGCCAAAGGAATGTTGGTTCTTTGTTACGACAAGGGCAAGGCCAGTTGAGTCCAGCAATTGTGGGGAAAGTTGTTATAACAAAAGCAATGTAAGAAACAGTGTCCTTAGCATATTTCTAAAGGGACTCACTTGCCTTATATGAATAGAGTATTCTTTGGATAATTCAGAATGGCATGACAAAACAGCCACAAAGAGATTTTTGGTTGAATGAAGAGGGCTTTCAGGAAGTGAAAGTGATACACCCACGCGCAGCTGTGGACAAGGGTCTTCGGCGTGGAGCCGAGGAGAGCTCTCCGTGGCTTGCAAACCATTAAAACAGTCTTCGGCGTGAGGCCGATCAGAACAGTCTTCGGCGTGAGGCCGATCAGAAGAGTCTTCGGCGTCAGGCCGATGAGAGCAGTCTGAGGCGTGAGGGCGATTAGGGGCCTGGTTCTGTCTTGAATATTTGTCGGTCATATGTATATGAGGAACGAATAAAGTTTATCGAGTAATAAACATTCTGCCGTCAGTAACTCTAAACAGAGATTGGTAATCCTTGGTCGGCAACTTTCATTTCGATGTTTTAAAAGAAGAAGCAGTAAATAAATAAGTTGGAAACGGGCATTCCAGTGTTATTAAAACATCCTTCTCACACACACCCACGCATACCCTGAGAGAAACCTCATTGCTCGCCGACTTATTTGCTCGCCATTAAATTATTGCATAAAATTGGCGTCCACAACGTGGAATTGTGAGCCACCCATAAAATATTAGTTACAAATGTCTTAATGTAAAATTGTATTGTAAATAAGAAACTAATTAATATTGTAAAATAGGTCTCGGTGTAGCTTCCAGATGCCGAGACAAAAATAAATCAGAATTTATTATTATTATTATTATTATTATTATTATTATTATTATTATTATTATTATTATTATTATTATTATTATTATTATTATTATTATTATTATTATTATTATTATTATTATTATTATTATTATTATTATTGTTGTTGTTGTTGTTGTTATGATTCATTACTTGATAACGTTCCTGTTAGGAAAGTTGCCATGACGTGGGACATTAAAATGACGACGAAATAATGGTTGTGTAATGACAACCGAGTCACCATTTTTAAGAAAAGTTTCCACCACAAAAGCAGGATGTTCAGTACTCAATTGCGACATTTTTTCAACAGTGACAAATCGTGATATCTCGTGCATTCATTTGTCATATTTACCAACTTATTTAAACTTGAAAATCGTCAGGTTTCGTGGCCCAACCTATACATTAATGCCACAGAATTGTGCAATGTGGAGAGGTTTAAACTTGCCTCGTGTAACAGAAAGCACATGCACTTTGATTGCCACAGATTGTTTATTGCTTATGCTTCATCGTAGGATCACATGCATAAAGCAGATGTGTGATAACACTGAGTATTACTCAGTGACAACTGAAAGTGCGTGACTTTTCTGCAAATCTAACTCTACCAATATAACAATTAAGAACTTATCTGAATTTACTCAATTTCTTCTCGGGCAGCAAGCCAGGTGAAAAGACGATTAGAAATCGACGTTTCAGGAGTGTGCATCTCTTCCATCATCAGGATATTTATAAAATGTTATAACCACAAATGAATCACTGGATATAAACAAAGACAAAACACTGTCAATATTCGCATTACTGAACAAAATACTGCTTTCAGTAAACTAAATTCCAGATCAGGAGATGGCGTGAGTATAGAAAATTAATTGGGTCAAAGAAACCTAACTACTTAACTTGATGATCAAGCTGTATTGATCTTTGCTTCTTAAAACGACGGATTTCCATTTTAAGGCCGGTTTCCAAGAGGAGCTGAACTGAAATCCAGCATCACGATTAAACGTGCTCCTTTCGGAGGAAATCGGCCTTAAAAATGGAAATCCGTCGATTTAAGAAGCACAGATCAATAAGCGTGATAATCAAGTTAAGTACTTGGTAGTAGTAGAGAGCTGGGAAAGCCCCCGTAAAACTCATGGGTCAGGAAGATCAACTATGGGAGTCAAAACCATGATTTCTGAAGCTGCTTAAGCCATTCTGCTAGTGAAGTAAGACTTTATTTTGTTTTGTTTAATTTACGCCCTCCAACGTTATGTCATATCGGACAATGAATGAAATTATTTTCAAATTGGTACAGGGTACATAGAGCTTAGAGTTTCCCGTCATTCTCTTTCAGGGCAAAGAAAAACCTCCAACGTTTAGTCATATCGGACAATGAATGATGTTCAAATGAGTTCAGGATCCTTAGAGCTTAGTTTCCCAACATTTATGTTTCAGAATAAGAAAAAACCTCCAACGTTAAGTCATATCGAACGATGAATGAAATGATGTTCAAATTAGTACAGAGTCTATAGAGCTTAGAGTTACTGGACATTCATCTTTCAGGATAAGACAAGAGCTGTGAAAATAACCAGCTACGCTACAGAGGCTGGCATATAAGCTTATTGAAAACTGAGTTTAGGTGGCGTCGCTGGACATCCTTTGAGTCCCTCAGACCAAGTCCAGATGGTTGTCAGGATTTTGGATAGATATGTACATATTCCAGAGACCTAGCTGCCCACGGACCCTTTAACCCAACAGACTGAGAGTTTTATTAAGCTAACCGTTGACATTGTCCTGAGCCGTGGCATAGTGGGCTAGAGTGCTATGCGCCCGGTATGGATCCCACTCCTCGGGGTTGCTGATTTTAATTCTCGTGTATGGGACCGGTACACACTCAGCATCGTGAGGAAATTGAGGAGCTACGGAAGGTGGCGAACCCTGTCTAGAAAGCCAACTTTCCGGCTGGGGTTGCCGAGATGCTGGCCACATCTCCTTCCCGTATTGATTGAATGAGCGCCCATCGCTGCTTTGAGTATGTGGGCGCGAGGCCGGCAGCTGAGTTGGCAGGCTCAGGCCCACTTTGGACTATTACGCCATAGGTTACATTACCCTCTGACATTGGAGGGTGTTGAGCTGGGTTATCATTTTGTTGCATATAAAACCTGCGTCACCGTACAGATCTCGGATCGCAGATGAAATCAATGTCTAGAGCTATAGAACTTTCCTGTGTCATCCGCAGTGGTGGCTGTTCCTACAAAAAAAGAACTGTCCAGTCAACACTCAAGACATCAACACACACACACACACACACACACACACACACACACACACACACACACACACACACACACACACACACACACACACACACACACCACACACACACACACACACACACAGCATTAAGTTGTGACGACTTTGTCCTAATGGATGTGTGGAGTTTCTGAGGTCCAGTACATTCAGTTGTCAGTTTACAGTCTTCTGTTTGAATTGCTTCTCATCCGACCAGACAATCTTCATTCGCGCACCACTGGCCGTATTCTATTCGTTACTGCATCTCACGTTGAAGCCCTTCTACTTTTACAGGATTGAACGACTTACTCCGGTTTCAAAAGCAATGCTGGTTCTCAGGTTTTGTCGGTCGGCATGTTAACTGTAACAAAACACTACGCTTGCATGGCTTGTTAAAACGGGCCGCCCACAACTTCCTGTGCGCAATCTGCATAGTGCCGCCGACTTCGAATATTACTTTTGTTCCGAGTACTGTAATGTGAAACGTCTGTTGGCGGTGTTCGAAACTCATGCCTTCATTGACGCTGTAACTCACGCGCATATGTTTTCACACTTAAGGCACCACTTACAAATCAAATCACTTTCCATTCGTTGATTGAAAACCTTGCAGTCGCTACTTTGTGTCGCCGTGGACGTCACCTAAACAAAACAAATGTTTCCATTCCAAGACTACTTACAGTTACTCCAAAAAGTATTCGTAATGCATGAGTTTATGTTTAAGGATGTATGGATAGGGGAAAATCATTACAATAAAGTACAACAGGGACTCTGTCTTATTTGCTGACTAGTGAAAAAGAGAATACAACAAAGAGACATACAGTATCTATTCCTATAAACATAACTAAACATTCAAAAGTAAATATGTGCAATATAGGATACAAAATAAGTATTCTTCCGCATACTGAAAATGGTGTAGAATGTTACGCTTATGCCCGATTTCACCAACAAATGTTAAGACTTAACACGAGTTTAGCAATAGTTAAAACAAAAATTGCATTTCACCAAGTGTTAGCGTAACACTCGTGTTAAATCTCATGTTAAACTAACAAGCCGAATTTCTGATGTTAAGTCCTTAACAATTGTAAATAGTCAAGATGGCGAGCATGAACTCAGCTGTTGTTGTCGATTTGCTATATTTAAGACCGTCTAAATAGCATTCGTAATAGAGTACGGCCTATGAGGAGAAATGATTTTGAGGAGCTATCCGAAGAAAATTGTTTTACAGAGGTATAGACTGTCGAAACATGTTGCTATGAAGGTTACTGCGGAAGTACAAGAGAGGTTAGAACATGCATCGAAAGGAATATGGCAATCTCGCCTTTGCTTCAAGTATCAATAACCTTGCGATTTTATAATTCACTGAATTATGTGGATAATACATTGACCACCTGCCGTTTTGAAACGTTCAAGTCACTTGTCCTTCTTCGCACCTCGTTTTAAATTTACGTAACAATGAGTTAGAATATACATCGAAAGGAGTATGCCGATCTCGCCTTTGCTTCAAGTATTAATAGCTTTGCGATTTTATAATTCACTGAATTATGTGGATAATACACTGTCCACCTCCCGTCTTGAAACGTTTAAGACACTCGTCCTTCGCACCTCGTTTTAAATTTACGTAATACTGACAAGTTGTTTGGTGCTTGTAGTAGTGACACATCCATTTGAATTAAATTCGTTTCCAATATTTCCCCCGCGAAATCTTTCTCTTTCACATTCACTGCATCCGTCCTCTTATTTTCCACAATATCCTTACACTTCGTCACAATTTCAATTAACAGTTCTTTCTCCGTCGATGAGAAATTTGTCTCACGGCTTTATTTATGATTTTCTTCATCCGCCATTTTTCAACTTGTGCAGACGAAAATGGAAACAAAATCGCATCGCAGTACGTTCAGAAAATAATACGACTCATCCATAGCCTTCTATAGCTGTGATATTTACAAGTTTCGTGGCGTTAACACAGGTTTGTTAACATTTTAAGAAAACAGGTTGGTGAAATGCAAGAAATTTAACATTAGTTTTAGCGCTGTGACAATTGTTACGTTACATTTGTTAGCGTCGATTTTAACATCTGTTGGTGAAATCGGGCATTGGTACTTAGTAGGCCCTCCATTCCTCTTTATAATCTCTTGCATTCTCTTTGGCATGAATTTCAGCAAAGATTGTGTTGTTTCCACTGTAATTTTACGTCATTCTTCTAGTAGAGCATTCTTTAGATCCTTTATATTAGATATCTGATGATTTATATTATTTTTGTCCTGTATACTCCACAAATTCTCTATTGGATTCATGTCTGGGGATTGCTGTGGTGTCGGCATCCATCGTGGAGTATTATACAACAATAGCCTTGCATCTAGAGCTGTGTGTTTTGGATGATTATCTCAGAAAGACCCATATTATTCATACTTGTGGACAGATGTGTTTTTAGGATGTTTACATATTCCTTATGGTTCATAATTCCATCAATAAAACACAAATCTCGTACAACATTTGCACTCATGTAGCCCTAGACAAGTACTGAACCGCCTCCATGTTTAACTGAAATTATTATATATTTCTCCTCAAACTCACACTTCTTCTTTATCCACACTATTACTCGCCCTTTTGACTAAAAGAGCTCAAATTGACTCTCGTCAGTAAATACAACAGTCTTCCAGAAATCAAACCCATCGTATTTATGTTCTTTTGCAAAAGCAACTTGCTTCTTTCTGTTGCAAGTGACATGAGAACCTTATATTTTGCATATGCAGAAAGTCTAATGAGGTATGGCATTATATTTTGGGGGGATAGTAAAGACAGTCACTTGGTTTTTAAAGTACAAAAAAGGATTGTTAGATGCCTGTCAGGAAAAAAATATGACTCCTGCAGGAACTTCTTTAAGGAATTGAAAATCTTGACTCTGCCCAGTCTGTATATATACTGTTTGCTATGTTATACAAAACAAAACCTTGAATATTTCACCACAAATAATCAAATACATCATCATAACACCAGAGGTAAAACAGACTTAAGTACAATAACACATAGAACTACACTTTATTCCAAAGGAGTTAGATATTCAGCAGTCACTACCGGCCAATCTGAAAAACATAAAATCCATGTGGTGTTTCAAGCTATCGTTGAAAGAAATTTTATTAAGTGATTCATATTATGATATAGGTGAATTTCTAGATACACTGTAGCTGGCCATATAATTGTATATATTTGTGATGCATTTTAAATGCTGTGTAGCTGTAGAGCCATGCAACTATATTTATTTATGGGTTCATGCTTAGATCTTATTAATTACACTTTATGAAACTTATTTTTTATACTTATATTATTTCTATTGTTCTAAATATTTGTATTGACGTATCCAATGTCATTGTATTGACTTAACGGATGAATAAAACTACTACTACTACTACTTATTGGTAGGTCTTCCAATGGTTTCTCCAATTTCTTGAATAGATTTTCATTTTTTAAATAACCTGATGTAAATTTCTCTCTCTTTTGTAGTTCCACGATGTTCTTCTTCTTCTTCTTCTTCTTCTTCTTCTTCTTCTTCTTCTTCTTCTTCTTCTTCTTCTTCTTCTTCTTCTTCTTCTTCTTCTTCTTCTTCTTCTTCTTCTTCTTCTTCTTCTTCTTCTTCTTCTTCTTCTTCTTCTTCTTCTTCTTCTTCTTCTTCTTCTTCTTCTTCTTCTTCTTCTTCTTCTTCTTCTTCTTCTTCTTCTTCTTCTTCTTCTTCTTCTTCTTCTTCTTCTTCTTCTTCTTCTTCTTCTTCTTCTTCTTCTTCTTCTTCTTCTTCTTCTTCTTCTTCTTCTTCTTCTTCTTCTTCTTCTTCTTCTTCTTCTTCTTCTTCTTCTTCTTCTTCTTCTTCTTCTTCTTCTTCTTCTTCTTCTTCTTCTTCTTCTTCTTCTTCTTCTTCTTCTTCTTCTTCTTCTTCACTTCACGACATGGGCAGAGTGCCCGTTCCGTCTCACAGTAACTGCTCCTTCCATCTCTTTTTAGGTCTACCAACATCTCTCTTTCCTTGTGGCTGATATTGGAATGCAATCTTAGGGAGTCTTGTTTCGGACATTCTTTGTATATGCTGCATCCATTCCTTTTGATATTTTTCAATTTTGCTACTTATCGAGTCTACGTTGAGTTCCTTTCTTATGTCTTCATTCCTTATTCTAGCCAACCTTGTGCATCCCTTTGTTTTCCTTAAAAAGTTCACCTCTGCACTTTGAATTTGGCTTTTCATTTTCTTCGTGAGTACCCATGCCTCACTTCCGTAAAGTAGTGCAGGGACTGCCATTGTTTTGTACAACTTTAATCTTGTATCTCTTCTTGTTTTATTTCTCAACGTTGTATGCACTATTCCACAAATCATTTGCAATGTTGCAAGCTTTTTGCTCACATCTCTGTCTGTTTTCATCATATAATTAAGATTACAGCCTAAATAGCTGAATTCTAGTGGTTTGTTGTCTAAAATTATTTTTGATCTTATATGCTGTTTTCCCCAAAAGGCCATTATCTTAGATTTTTCCGTCGATATTTTAAGATCATACTGTTGGCATACTTGGTTCAAGCGGTGTAGTGCATATTGTAATTTATCCTCCGTTTCTTGTATTAAAACCACGTCATCTGCAAGTAGTAAAATATTTAAAACTTTGTTCCTATTTAATTTTATTCCTATTTAATAATACTTTTCCAATTTTGGATGATGTCATTTACATATAAATTAAAAAGATTAGCAGATATACTGCACCCTTGTCTTACGCCTCTATTAATTAAAATTGGTTCGGTTTTATGAACTCCTGTGTTTATTATTATTATTTTGGAGTTGCTATACATATTTTTGATATCCACTATTTTCCATAATTTTCCATAGCTTTTCCCAATTAACAGTGTCAAATGCCTTCTTGAAGTCAGATGTGTTTGTAAATTATACTCTTGTCTTTTCTCAATTATGTGCTGCAAAACAAATATATTATGTGTTGTCGACCGCTTTGTTCTTTCTCTATTAAATACCTCGGCTATTCTTTTCAATATTTTATTTATAATCCTTGCATACACTTTATAGTCTGTGTTGAGAAGACTTATACCTCGGTAATGTTGTGATACAAAAATGATTGGTGTACACAAGTTCCACGTTGGAACGCCAATTTGATGCAAATAATTTAATGGCGAGCAAATAAGTTGGCGAACGATGACAAATATGATTGGCGAGCAATGAGGTTTCTCTCAGGGTATGCGTGGATGGGTGTGAGAAGGAGATTTTCACAACACTGGAATGCCCGTCTCCAAATTATTTATTCACTGCTTCTTTTCAAACATCGAAATGGAAGTTGCCGACCGAGGGTTAGCAATCTTGGTTTAGAGTTACTGAATGCTAATTGTTTCTTACTCGATAAATTTTGACGACCCGACAAATATTCAAGACAGAACAAGTTGACCGCTCTAATAGGCTTCACGTCTCAGACTCCTCTCATCGGCTGCACCTAAGACTCCTCTGATCGGCTTCAAGCCGAAGACCGTTTATAATGGCTTCCTAGCCGCGAACTAGCCACATCGGCTGCACGCCGAAGAGTGTTCCCTGACCACAGCTGCGTGTGTAAAGTCTGTCTACTCAACGCAAGTGCACGGCGGCCGCTTTCTTTGAGGAATCCTCATAATCGTTTTACAACATGAACCCTCCTCCTGACGGCCCTCTCTACAATGTTGCAACATTTTAACATCACCGTCTTGCACCTAATGAAACAGAATAACAGGAAGTTGGAACTTTGGCAACTGAGACTCCACGCGGAGTAGACATGCAACTGTCATTTTCAGAAAATCTGGGTTGCTATTGGTCCCCAACGACAGTGTTCCATTTCTGAAGTGTGGAGATAGATTTATGACGGTCATTAGTGGGCGGGGAGGTCAGCTCCTTTGAGGTCCCTTTGACTGGGAACTGCACACACGTTGGCTAAACAGACTTTATATATCTCTAACTTTCACTCTCAAAATTCCTTTTCAACCAAGATCCCTTTGTGGCTGTTTTGGTCGCCATTGTAAATGATCCAAAGAATTCCCTATTCATACACGTCAAGTGACAATTCCTTTATAAATCTTCTAAGGACACTGCTTCTTACATGGCTTTGTTATACACTTTCCCTAACTCAACTGGCCTTGCCCTTGTCGTAACAAAGAACCAACTTTCCTTTGACATCTATCATGATTCTTTACTTCTGGCAAACCATAATTTCGGTATCACTTGGCATTCTCTCCTGTCTCCACGATGTTTTCGACCCATATTACTTAAATCGAGATACCAACCGATGTAAGGAAATACTTATTGTTCGTTTCTGATTGTGTTTGTTATATTCTATGTGTTATAATTATACGAATATTTTTTGGAGTTTCTGTATATATCTTAGATACCAAACTACACATTCACCAAATTTGGGACTCGTATCTCAATTCATTAGAAAGTTAGTGATGATCAAGCAGTATATGCAACTTTTTGGAACCCAGTCAAATTTTCCACACTTCTTGTTTCTGTAGGTTTTCTGTTTTAAAAGTGCTTTACAAATGTTAGTTAAGTATGTCGAAGTCCATAATATTTGTATGCATATGAAGGTCATGTCGAATGTCACAGAATGAATGAACTAAAGGACGAAGTGATACCCAATTTGGCCGAAGTTAAACATTCCCTTATATGAATGCATTCATTTTCTAAGCACCAGGAAATCTTACAAGGTAACTCGCCACAATGAGTTTCGAACTCGAGACCTCTTTGAGTGTAAAGCATGTTATCCGTACTCTATGGAGTGAATGCAATGATCTTAGCCACCGTGTCTAATCTTTATATGCTGTCAATATGGCCACAGCCCACACATCCGCGTGGCAATACGAACGTCAGTCACAAGGTAATTTCTCATCAATAATAAACCAGCACGTAGTATGTAATTTTAAATCACCCCACCGTATTTATCGAAGATTAAGGGGCATGCACGCAATTTGTCATGCCAAGTCATTCTCTCGTGTCTACCTTCAACTTGGAAAACTATAATTTAACTGGAACGCGCTGGTTAAACACGAGGTTAGTTCAAGTGATAACACCTATTTATTTTCAGGGCTGGGACCAGATAGGTTACTTTCTGGTTTTATTTAAATATACGTGGACTCTTTGTGAATGCGTGACAGATTGCAGCACTGTACAATACATGTTGTCAAGTACTAGACTTTGGCAATTAAGCCATTAGCTCCCTTGCTCTCCAATATTTCTGTGTAGTGGGTCCGGCAGGTAGGGCTTCACAGGTTAAAATATGTTCTTCAGTCATTTCCCCTTCTTAGTTGTCAAATGCTAGGCTTTGGCAATGAAGCCATTAGCTCTCTTGCTCTCCAATATTTCTGTGTAGTGGGTCCGGCAGGTAGGGCTTCACAGGTTAAAATATGTTCTTCAGTCATTTCCCCTTCTTAGTTGTCAAATGCTAGGCTTTGGCAATGAAGCCATTAGCTCTCTTGCTCTCCAATATTTCTGTTTAGTGGGTCCGGCAGGTAGGGCTTCACAGGTTAAAATATGTTCTTCAGTCATTTCCTCTTCTTTGTTGTCAAATGCTAGGCTTTGGCAATGAGGCCATTAGCTCTCTTGCTCTCCAATATTTCTGTGTAGTGGGTCCGGCAGGTAGGGCTTCACAGGTTAAAAGATGTTCTCCAGTCATTTCCTCTTCTTTGTTGTCAAATGCTAGGCTTTGGCAATGAGGCCATTAGCTCTCTTACTCTCCAATATTTCTGTGTAGTGAGTCCAGCAGGTAGGGCTTCACAGGTTAAAAGATGTTCTCCAGTCATTTCCTCTTCTTTGTTGTCAAATGCTAGGCTTTGGCAATGAAGCCATTAGCTCTCTTGCTCTCCAATATTTCTGTGTAGTGGGTCCGGCAGGTAGGATTTCACAGGTCACAGGTTAAAAGATGTTCTTCAGTCATTTCCTCTTCTTTGTTGTCAAATGCTAGGCTTTGGCAATGAAGCCATTAGCTCTCTTGGTCTCTAATATTTCTGTGTAGTGGTTCTGGCAGGTAGGGCTTCACAGGTTAAAAGATGTTCTTCAGTCATTTCCTCTTCTTTGTTGTCAAATGCTAGGTTTTGGCAATGAAGCCATTAGCTCTCTTGCTCTCCAATATTTCTGTGTAGTGGGTCTGGCAGGTAGAGCTTCACAGGTTAAAAAATGTTCTTCAGCTATTTCCTCTTCTTTGTTGCACAGAGGACAAATTGTGTAAATTCCTATTCTGCGTAAGTGTTTGGCCAAATAATCATGTTCCTTATGTAATCTTAAATTTGCTACTGCAGCTTTACGTGGGATTTCTGGAATAATTTCTGGATTTTTAATTAAAATGTTCCATTTTTTATCTTTGGCTTTGTTAGATATTCATTGGTTTTGTTTGTTTTTATATTTGCTTTTGATTAATATATTTATGGATGTAAAGGGTAAGTTTTTACTTTTGTTCTGAATTAAATTTGCACTTTTTTTTTGTACAATACATAGAACTCCAGTGGCAGCGTCGAGAGTTAGAACGGTTTTTGATACTTAAAATGGCGACGTTTTTATTGTAAGAAGAGCGTGTAATCATTCGTGTTCTCCATTTTCGTGGTGTGTGCTATTGAAATCCATCAGTTTAGTGAGGCATGTAATGATGGTAACATGGATGTGTCTAATATGCGTTCCTGGGTGCGACATTTCAGTGAAGACAGAGCATCGTGTGACAACAAACCAACACAGTCGTGGCCTCGCACCAGCCGGCCTGACGACATGATACAGCGAGTGGAGAACGTTGTTTAAGAGGATCGCCGATTGAGCGTTGCAGACATCGCCTCCAAAATTGGCATTTCCGTGGAATCTGTGCACACAATCCTGCATGAAGATCTGAAAATGTGAAGTGTCTTCCAGGAGTTTCTTCGTGACAACAACTTTGAAGCGAGTGCTCATGCTCCCTACTCACCTGACATGGCTCCTAGCGACTTTTGGCTGTTTCTCACAATGAAAGACACTCTCCGTGGTCGCAGATTCACTAGTGCCGCTGTTGCCTCAGTGATTTTCCAGTGGTCAAAACACACTCCTATAGAAGCGTTCGTAGCGGTCATGGAATCATGGCGTCGGCGTTGTGAAAAATGTGTACGGCTAGGGGGAGATTACGTTGAGAAATGACACTAGTTCCACATTTTTCTTGTGATTACTTTGTAAGAAAAAAAATAGGTGTTATAACTTGAACGCACGTAGAAGATAACGGCCAATTCAAAGATTCCCGCCTCGGTAGCGTGGTGGTAGAGTGTCTGCCTCACGTTCAAGAGGTCCGAGTTCGAATCTCGGTCAGGGTGAGTTATCTGGATAAGGTTTTTTCTGGGTTTTCCCTTATCGTGAAAGACGAATGTCGGTTAACCCTAAGCTCTATGGGCCCTGGGCTCATTTGAGCTTAATTTCACCTGTTCCATTCATCGTCCGACATGACTTAACGTTGAAGGACGTAAATTAAAAAAAAAACCTGGCCTACACACGGCTAGTGTGAAAGAAATGATTATTTCCATCAATTTACCTGAATAACATAGTGGTTTAACTATGAAGCCTGGCACTTAAGTACTTACAGCATAGTAAGTCGCCGCAAAATGTGCGTGTCTCATAGCATATGAGAATCTCTAGAGATCTACCGGGAAACATACGAGTCAATTGTAGAATTTAAAGTCATGTCGGCACGTTGGCTATAGTAACTCAGTAGGTTAGAGCAACTGCACAGAGAGCGGGAGATCCGTGGTTCAAATCCCGGCTATGGCATTGAATTTTTCAGTCTGGTTCTATTCTCCGTAGAAAAGTTTGTTCTAATAACTCCTCAAAATCATTTCTCCTCATAGGCCGTTCTCTGTCCGCCTCGGTAGCGTAAATGGTAGCATGTCTGCCTCAAGTTCAAGAGGCCCCGAGTTCGAATCTCGGTCAGGGTGAGTTTCCTGAATAAGGTTTTCCCTTATCCTAAAAGACGAATGTCGGGTAACTCTAAACTCCGTGGACCCTGGGCCAATTTGAGCACCATTTCACCTATTCCATTCATCGTCCGATATGACTTAAAATGTTAAAAGGTCGTAAATTACAATAAATACATAAATAAATGGACGGACGGACGGATGTATTGGATAAAGATGGACGGATGGACGGATAAAATGGATGGATGGATAAACATGGATGGATAAAGATGGACGGATGTATGGATGGATGGATAAAGTTGGATGGATGGATGGATAAAGTTGGATGGATGGATGGATGGATGGATGGATGGATGGACGGATGGATGGATGGATAAAGTTGGATGGATGGATTGATGGATAAAGTTGGATGGATGGATGGATGGATGGATGGATGGACGGATGGATGGATGGATAAAGATGGACGGACGGATGGATGGATGGATAAAGTTGGATGGATGGATGGACGGATGGATGGATGGATAAAGATGGGCGGACGGATGGATGGACGGACGGATGGATGGATGGATGGATAAAGATGGATGGATGGATAAAGATGGATGGACGGATGGATGGATGGATAAAGATGGACGGACGGATGGATGGATGGATAAAGTTGGATGGATGGATGGACGGATGGATGGATGGATGGATAAAGTTGGATGGATGGATGGATGGATGGATGGATAAAGTTGGATGGACGGATGGACGGACGGATGGATGGATGGATGGATGGATGGATGGATGGATGGATGGATAAAGTTGGACGGATGGACGGACGGATGGATGGATGGATGGATAAAGTTGGATGGATGGATGGATGGACGGATGGATAAAGATGGATGGATGGACGGATGGATGGATGGATGGATAAAGATGGACGGACGGACGGACGGATGGATAAAGATGGATGGATGGATAAAGATGGACGGACGGATGGATAAAGATGGATAAAGATGGATAAAGATGGATGGATGGACGGATGGATAAAGATGGATAAAGATGGATAGAGATGGATGGATGGATGGATAAAGATGGATAAAGATGGATGGATGGACGGATGGATAAAGATGGATAAAGATGGACGGACGGACGGATGGATAAAGATGGAAGGACGGACGGATGGATAAAGATGGATACAGATGGATGGATGGATGGACGGACGGATGGATAAAGATGGATGGATGGACGGATGGATAAAGATGGATAAAGATGGATGGATGGATGGACGGATGGATAAAGATGGACGGACGGACGGATGGATAAAGATGGACGGACGGACGGATGGATAAAGATGGATGGATGGATGGATGGATGGATGGATAAAGATGGACGGACGGATGGATAAAGATGGATGGATGGACGGATGGATAAAGATGGATAAAGATGGATGGATGGACGGATGGATGGATGGATGGATAGAGATGGACGGACGGAGGGACGGATGGATAAAGATGGACGGACGGATGGATAAAGATGGATGGATGGACGGATGGATGGATAAAGATGGATAAAGATGGATGGATGCACGGATGGATGGATGGATAAAGATGGACGGAAGGACGGATGGATAAAGATGGATGGATGGATAAAGATGGACGGATGGACGGATGGATAAAGATGGACGGACGGACGGATGGATAAAGATGGATGGATGGATGGATAGAGATGGATGGATGGACGGATGGATGGATGGATAGAGATGGATGGATGGATGGACGGATGGATGGATGGATGGACGGATGGATAAAGATGGATGGATGGATAAAGATGGACGGACGGACAAAGATGGATGGACGGACAGATGGATAAAGATGGAGGGATGGATGGATAAAGATGGATGGATGGACGGATGGATGGATAAAGATGGACGCACGGACGGACGGATGGATGGATAAAGATGGATGGATGGACTGATGGATGGATGGATAAAGACTGACGGACGGATTGACGGATGGATGGATAAAGATGGACGGATGGATGGATATAGATGGACGCACGGACGGACGGATGGATGGACAAAGATGGACGGATGGATGGATAAAGATGGATGGATGGATGGATGGATAAAGATGGACTGACGGACGAATTGGTAAAGATGGACGGATGGATGGATGGATAAAGATGGACGGACGGACGAATTGATAAAGATGGACGGATGGATGGATAAAGATGGATGGATGGATAATGATATATATAGCCTCTGCTATGAATGCCATTTATATGGACGGCCTAAATATAGCAAATCGACATCAAAAGCGGCTTTCACGCCCGCTATCGTGATTCTTGACAATTCTACCTTTGTTAACGACTTAACAACTGAAGTATGGCAGGCTAGGCTAACAAGAGATTTAACACAAGTGTTAAGCTAACATGTGTTGGTGGAATGCCATTTTTGTTATAATTATTGCTAAACAAACTAACAGCCGTGTTGAATCTTAACATCTGTTGGTGAAATCAGGCAACTGGATATAGCAAAGCTTGATTCTGAAGCACGAGTTAACTCTGCTGATAAATAAAATTGCACAATTTGTAAACAACATTCAATTTAATCCTGTCAACTTTTAGATGTTTTCCTGTCTTGTCCTCTTAACTGCGCAAGCGCAATAAACACACTAATGCACCCGATTTCTTTCACATGTAAAATCAAGATATCATTTAAACATTGGCAATACAGGTATATTTTTCATATTTTGTAGCAGTAAATATAAAAAATCTCGTAAATAAGGTTGCGAGTTATATTTTTGTTCCCAAATGGTTACAAGTTTGGACCAGCCATTGGCGTCGCATTCGAACGCTTGCTTTTGTTTACATTGCCGCCTTCTTAGAACGAAGCCGGATGTGAGGTCATACTTGGTTGGAAGTTTCCTGCTTTCGCCTCTAACGTATGGAAAACGATTTACTGACCTGCGTATTTCCGGCTGATTTACCAAGGGCATTTAAAGCCGACTTTAGTCCTCAAAAAACTTGAAAAATTTTCAACTGAAGTTTACGTTATAAGAATGTTGGTTCTGGGTCACTCGAGACTGAGGGAAGTGGAAAACGCAATATTATACACAGACTTTAGTGTCAGTAACGACCCCTTCTGTAGCGTGTCTGCCTCACCTTCAAAAGGTCGTGAGTTCGAATCTCGGCCACAGAGAGCTATCGTATAGGGTCTTTTTTGGGGAGTTTTCCTTATCCTGAAAGACGAATGTCGTTTCACTATACCGCTCGCTAAAGTTAAAGGCATACGAACGCTGGCCAATGCTCAAGCGGAGCGCTGTTGCCAAGTGTAGTACCTGCACCTGCACAGGTTCCGTGTACATATGTAATTTTTTCTATCTTGAAAAGTGCAGAGCGATGCGCAGTGGTATCTGGACGAGTCCAACTCAGAACGGTTGCAACTGGAAGGGAGGGCAGGTCAGTTGCGTACAAGTTGCGAGCAACTAAACACGTGCAGAGCTACTCGGTAACACTACAGCTTGTTTCAAAATGTGCTTGTCTCCTGGTTCCAAGAGGGCATTTATAAATGACGCCTCCTAGCAGTACACTAGGAAATAAAGTGCTACATTTAAAAACACGAGAAGTAATAACCATTATCCATAGATTTATACAAAAGGAACAATGGTTTGGGTCAGCTATAAAAATCTGGGGAAGGGTATCTGAGGCAACAGTTGTGTCTGAAAGCAGTTTAGGAGAGTTATTAAGGAAAGAAAAGCCATTGGTGCTAGTGCAACGTCCTTCTCTATGCCCAGTAAACAAAGATTAAGAACATGCACAAAATCTAATTTGGATGTTTTAATTCAGAAATAGGCGAACTGTGAATAATTTTTAAAACACAGAAAAACAAAGAGCAACTTTGAAGAAAGTGCTTATGAACCTTAAAAATTCTACTGACTTCCAAGGCAGTGTCTGAACATTAAGAAGAGTTCTTTTGAAGCTAGGATTTATATGAAAAAAAAAAAAACACTAAGCGTGACAGACAAATTTTAATCGAACATCGCACCATACGTGCAAAAAGGCTTAAGTATTTACGAAATATTCGGAGATATCGAAGTGAAGTTTATATAGTTTATATTGTGACTTTGTGGGTTCGTGAAATGAAAAGTCCAATTTCACCACTCAAAAATGTTCTTTATTTCCACCGACTTACAGTTAAACTCTTGCCAATTACACAGAATTACTCGTAATGCACACAATTAAAATTCACCAGTTCGTCCGTTACAATTTCCTTGTACTCGCGATTACATAAACTCCGATGCACATACCAGTTACGTACAGTCTTCCGTTGCACAATCCTTTCGTTCATTAACACGTCACTGACTAACACTGCCTTCTTACACCAAGAACTGTCCTCACTCACACACTAACCAACTCATTGACCAACTCAACTCTGTCTGTCTGTAACCCTCTTTAAATAGGAATATCGCCAACTTCTGGTGTTTACAGGATTGTTCTAGTAACAGAAAGATCGAGAACCAGGTGTAAGGAAACATACGGCACAGTCATGTTTTTCCCCCAACCACAGCCTGTCACCACTATAGGACAAACGAGGCGAGGGCGTGGCTAACCGAACCTTCCCTGTCTCCCACTGCCAGCTGCTTTCACAGGGTGTTCCAGCGCTCCCGTTACAATATGGATGAAACTTATATAAATACAGCACATACTAGACCATATGCCTGGAGTGAAATACGTTACAGGGACTCTGCAGCGATATTGAAAGGCCGACCGTTGTTTATCATGCCTGCTGGAGGAGAACAGGGTTTTGTTCCAAATGCCTATGTACTATTTAAGATCCAACAAAAGCGTGGAGATTACTACCATAGTAAGAATTACAACTTAGTTTATAAGAGCTGCAAAACTGGCTTCGAGAATGAAATTTGTTTTTAGACACCTTATGCAGCGCCCTGCCCCCTCACGTAATCTTACGCGTGTGGCGCATTTTGGCGATAGGTGCACTATCCCCACCACAGTTGCTACTCATCCCTACCGCGCAGGATTCCTGTCAAGATAAAATAATACATCTGTACATAAGAGCTGTTTTACCCGCCAGCAAAGGTTTTGGCTATTCTTCCCGTAATTAAACAATACATTAAATATTCCTAAAACATTAATATCTTACCTTGACACACGTCACAGCAGTGGACCAGCAAGTACGGTTTCCAATCCAGTAACCCGCTTTCCGACTTCATGGATATTTCCCGGAGATTGAAACACAGGTACGCTCCCTTTTTCTAAGGATGAAGCTGCTTCACTACAAATTCGTGACACTGTGTATACACTACCTACACTACAAGGTTAGAGAGTTAATTGCTGGGATTTTGAAAAATCTACACTGTCCCTATATCCCGGATTGGAGAGCTTTCGTAAAAGCTTGTTCATATTAAATATAATTTTTCTGCCCTGAGAATGAATCACTTCACGTTTGTTGTTCGAAAGATCACTTGTCCCAGCTTCGAGGAGCATGTTCAAACTCTGAAAAAAATTATATGTATAATAATTTAATGTAATATTAATAATATTTAAACTCGAGTTCAACACACGACTTAACGATGTCGTTCAATTTAACAAAACGACACCTCTACTCTCAAGACGAACTGAAAATTAACTCTGTTTCAAACTGCGTGACTTCTATTTTAATAGCAGGTGCATTATTTATTTATGCTTGAGATAAATGTTATGAGGAAAGAATGGTGGTGTTTTTCAATCTTATCTGTGTTGAATGGATGAATGCTGGGTGTAACCATAACCATGTGAAGATAAAAGGTGCATCGCTCGTGTTCTAAGTATCGTAGAGACAGAATTTTTGTACGGTCATGATCAGAAAGTAACGTTCTTTCTTATTATAAGATTGTCATCTATAATATTCAAATATTTATCCGTAACATTAACCATAACACGTGAAAGATAAATGCATCGTCCGTGCTCTATATGGCCACGCCGTGGCTCAGTGGTTAGACCGCTTGGCTCTCACCAAGGCGGCCCGGGTTCGATCCCAGGCGACCGCAAAGTGAGATTTGTGGTGGACAACACGGCGTTGGGGCGGGTTTTCTCCGGGACCTCCGGTTTCCCCCGCCATCTCATTCCACCGGTGCTCCATCTTCATCTCATGCATCATCAGTGTCACCGCCTGCGGTGCCGTATGTAGTAAAAGCGGGCGTTAAACACTACACATTTCACATTTCGTCCGTGCTCTAAGTATCGTAGAGGCAGGATTTTTGTACGGTCAAGATCAGAAAATAAAATTCTTTCTTATTATAAGATTGGCATCTGTCATTTTTCAAAAATTTATCCAAGCGTAATTAATATAATATTCTCAGTTCAGGCGCATGAGATGCGTATACCACATTCGGCAGCGCTGCTAGGCGGCGCAAGCTTAGGATTGGCTGGAGTCTGCAGTACGGCCCGCCTCCATATGCATCTAGCTTTTGCGAAGATTATAAGCTCTATGGACCCTGGACTCATTTGAATGTCATTTTATCCATTTCATTCATGGTCCAATATGAACCTTACGCTGAAGGATTTATAAATAGATTAGAAGAAAGAAGAGACTAGAAAACAATCTATTCTCTCTACCAAGAAGATTAGAAGCTATAACTAATACTTAAGACTAGCCGACGAAATATTATTAACATTTTTGTAAGGTCTGTGTAGTCAACGCGAGTGCAGTTGCGTCTCAAAGGAAACACACCCTACCGCCCACTAATGACCGTCATAAATCTATCTCCACACTTCAGAAATGGAACACTGTCGTTGAGGACCAATAGAAACCCTGATTTTCTCGAAGTGACAGTCACATGTTTACTCCACGTGGAGTCTCAGTTGCCAAAGTTCCAACTTCCAGTTGATCTGTTTCATTACGTGCAGAAATTCGTTGTGTGTCACGATGTGGAGACCGTGGGAGGGAAATGCAGTGGTAAATGCAAATGAAGTAGTAGATAACTTTCAGTCACGTGAACATAATCAAAGTAAAGACAATAGTGTGAATAACTGCGCCGAGTTATGTTACTGGAAAAGCCTCACAAAACAAAGTTATAACGGGAACTGTTTCTAAGCAAATTCTAGCGCTTGTTTTGAACACATATAGCTAAATATGAGCAGATTAGATTATTTGTCGTGCATATTCCAAAATTTTACAATTTACAACTTTAGGCTAAATTTATTTGTTTATACCTTGTTACTGCCTTGGCTTACATGACATCCTGGTCTTTTGCTCTGCCAGGTAGCTCTTAACCTCCATGCTTCCTTGTCACTTAATTAGCCCCTTTCTTCCCCCTCATCTTCCTTTCTTATATTCTTTACATTTCTGGCCCATTTTTCTTTCACTTTCTGCAAGAACTCACCAATACTTGTTACCTTCTTTTCCTCCCTGCCCTACTTTCTCCCATTTTTCCTCCCAAACTTTTTTTCTCCACATTGCAACCTCCTCGCATTCTGGTACATAGTGTTCTATGCTTTCTTTTCCCCCCACACAACTCACAAAATTTCTTTTCCCTAAATTTTATCCCTCTTAGAAATATTGTCCCTGTTCTCATTCAAAAATAATCTTGGTAAGGGGTCGTGCAATGAACCTGATGATCACTTCTGGGTCTTCACAGAAATACAGTAAGAAATATTGTGACGAAAGGAATACCAAAGACGCCGATCATGTGTGAAAACAAACGGAAACGTTTCTCTAAAGTAGATAATTTCACATGCGATTTAATTCGTCGAGAAATTTATAGATTCTATGCAAAAGGGAGAGCGCCCACCTTAGACGAATTGGTTGCACATTTGCAAGAAATGTGTGATTTTCCTTATGGGCACTGTACTTTGCGCGGCCTCCTAAAGGAGCTGGGTTTCAAATACCGCACTTTGAATAAGTTAAGGGTTATTACGGAATTCAGTAGAATTTTGGCGATACATATATATATGTCAAAACTAAGGAAGTTTCGCAGTAATGGACATAAGATAATTTATTTAAACGAAACCTCGTACGATACCCATGACGTATTGAGAAAGGTGGCAACCTTGCAGAAAGGACTGGGAGAAGGATGGTCGGTGTTGTAAAACGATAGCGTGCCCGCCTCGATAGCGCAGATGGTAGCATGTCTGCCTTGCGTTCAAGAGGTCCCGAGTTCGAATCTCGGTCAGGGTGAGTTACCTAGATAAGGTTTTTCCGGGGTTTTCCCTTATCCTTCAAGACGAATGTCGGGTAACTCTAAGCTCCATGGACCCTGCACTCATTGAGCATCATTTCCCTAATTCATTCACCTTCCGACATAACGTTGGGGCGGACGTAAATTAAAAAAAAAAAAAAATAAGGGTTCGTCAAAGGAGGCGGCCGAACTTCACCCGTTGATTAGACAGACTTTAATAATATGTATTACTTTCGGAGTGTACGATTACTTTTTGTGAATCAGAAATACCCAATTTGGATACCTTTTTTATAAAAATGACGTTTTATTTACATATTTTTGATTCCTTATATAAAACAAAATTTTTCTGAAGTTGTGGTTGTCGGTCCAATGAATGTTTCAAATATTCTCCAAAATATCGCCTTTCTTTAATGATTTACTGATGTAGGAATATTTTCTGTGCTCACAATAGATACTGTCGTATCAGCAGACTAAGGCGAGAGAAAGGAATGTGCTACGCAAACATTTTCTACTGTTCCCATCATATATGTACACTAATATCACATTCAATATGCAGTGTTGTCAGTTAAATGCTAATAAATACCTACAACAGCAGTTAAATACAATGGTCTAATCATAGCACGTAGAATATAACAAAGACATCTAGATTTTATCTAGATTTAAAAATAAAACATAGTTCGGGTTCATATATTGCTTAATTAGTTAAAGCTCTACGTTATTTAAAGTCATGTCCCATTTGATGTCAAACAAGTATTCTTATTTTTTATTTAATTCAATGATCGATCAGCAGTACATGCTTTACAGATCCTTGTTGGCTAATTGAATCTCTATGAACTATATAATAACATGTAAGGAAAACCAAGTTGGCTCCTATTATCTTCTTAACACTGTGAAACAAGAGAAAAATAAGTTAATTAAAACAAACAAGTAATCAAAGAGATAAGAACAATATTCATAGATTTTTCAATCAGAGTCACTAAGGAGGAGATCCTGTGGGAGTCGTCTCTTCAGGCGCGTGGGCTGGCGGGTTCGTACGCCGATGTCGTACATCACAGCTCCTGGAACATCTGGCAGGTTTGAAAAGAAGCGGGAGGCGATCTGACGTATGTACTGGTGAAGAGGAAGGAGACCAAGTTCTTTATGCAATTGTTGATTTCTTACGTACCAAGGGGCATCCGTGGCAATGCGCCTAAATCGATTTTGCAGGACCTGTAGCCTTCGGAGATGAGTGTTACTAGCCGAACCCCATACCTGGGAAGCATATGTGACCGGACAAGAGATTTGTAGAGAAGCAGAGAGAATTCAATGCCAAGAGGAGTGTCTGTGAAGTAGTGGACCGAGTTTTGAAAGTCGTCCTGATGCCAACGAGATAAGTCGATCAATATGGGCTCGCCAAGTGAGTCTAGTGTCCAGCATTACTCCAAGGTATAAACAAATAAGATCCCAGGTATGGTGCCTCGCTCACACACACTCCTTCCCCCCCGTATTCCTTGTTCCATTTGTACCCCGCCTTTAACGCTATGGTCATATCGGCAGCCGTTCTCCTTTGGACCATACTAAAGGTGTTAACTCGTTATCTTTGGTTTTTAATCATTCGATCACGTACACATTCACACTCTCATTCATACTTCCAGACTCTGGGGAAGATGGGGAATTATCTTGGTAGGAGAAAAATCCCCACCCGGGACCCATAGCACGGCATGCAGGGGCTCTACCGACTGAGCTACGGAGCCCAGTCTCCCTTTTCTTATACAGTTTTGTTTGTCGTTGACAGTTCCATCTCTGTTTTCAAAGCCGTGACTGCTATTTAAGTAATATGTGCCGAAAACGTCGTGATACTACAAAAGTAGAGAGAGAAATTTGCATCAGGTTATTTAAAAAAGGAAAATCTTTTCAAGAAATTGGAGAAACCATTGAAAGACCTACCACTAAGTGAAGATTATTATATATAGGTTTGATAGAAACAAAGCTTACGAAAATCAATCAAGAAGCAGTCGTCGTGCAGTGTATGCGAGATGGAGAAATGACAATTACTTAGAGAAGTCAGGAAAAATCCTAAACTAGGTGCTCCAAAACTAGCTATTGCAGTTCAAACACACATAGGAAAGTCTGTTTCAGTACAAGCTATAAGAAATGTGCTTTATGAAGCTGAGTATGGAGGCCGAACAGCCCATACAAAACCATACATTAGTAAAATGAACAGAAAGAAGCGAGTTGCTTTTGCAAAAGAACATAAATACCAGGGGCGGCTGGTAGCTCTGAAAGTCGGTTCACAAATTTATCCATGCAATTTAATTTTTTTAAAGTAACAAACGGTTGTTTAATCCTGCCAATATAGACTGCTGTATACACAAGTTAACGGTAATTCACAGTGTATAACACAACATGCATATTTCAGAAATCTCTAGAGCATAACACTCTTCTATTTATGCAGCTAAAAATGGACTTGATATCTCTTCATGGCAGACTTCAAGTGTACATAGCAAGATTTTGTTCTGGATTGTCTTGGAGGTCCCCTTACACACTGTAGCATTTTTAGAACACAGTCTAGCTCTGTACGAAGTTTATCAGTGCTCGAAAAATACCAGGATTGCTTGACGTAGCTGAATCATTGTGTCCTCGTAGAGCTAACTCAAAGGCTCCACAAAACCTAATGCAGTTAACAATAATGTTTAAAACATACATATTTTGAGCCACTTTCTGGTTGTGTTCTTCAATTGCTCTCCGATATGCACTGTCCATCAGCTTTGCTATATTTACATTGCCAAGCAGAGCAAAACTGTGTTTTTCATATGCAGTTTTTAACTTACGTGTTTTTAGCGCGATCATGAGGATGCTGCAAAGCATTCACGCCATGTTTTGTCCACGGATCTTCACCGCCAAAGAGAACGCAAGGAAAGCAAAACAGACTATTTTTAATATTACAACCACACATCAAATTATATTTCTCATAAACATTGTTGTTAAAGTTCCTGTTCAAATATCTTGTTTTTGTTTTGACTACCTATGTGATGTTTATATTTGGCGTGGGACTTCCAAGTCGCTTATTTTCGGTTTTTTCTTCTAAGCTCATTTTAAAAAGGATGTGCTAATAGGCCCTTTATGGAATTCATTGTTTCTCCTTATATAACACAATATACTTGTATTTAAATAAATCACTCTTATTTACTACTCAAAGCACGACACAGCTAACAAAACACGGCACAAAACATGTGGCTATGCTCTGGTAGGTATTAGTAATCTGTGGTAATAGTTGACCGATGCGAACATTTAATATGAGAATAATAGGTGGCGCTGAAAACAGAAGGAGAAGGCTTTGCATTCACTATTCTCTGGCTGCTAGGTTAACCAACCTTATGCAGCCATAAGCCCCGCCCTACCTCCCTACTTGCCTCGGCACGCCCTAGGTTCGTCCTGCCCTATACCTCCCCATTGTATACCAGTGGTTTGCAACTGAGAGTGAACTACTTGGCACCTGCAAACAATACAGCGCGTTGAGGGCCACTGCACTAGACAAGGTCGAACTGAATTCCAAATGGAACATGCCTTTGCATTAAAGGGAGACCCGGCATGTTGGTTGTAGCGCAAACATACTACCCCATTGAGAAGCCGCCCCTGATAAATACGATGTGTTTGATTTCTGGAAGAAGGTTGTATTTACTGACGAGAGTCAATTTGAACTCTTTAAGTCAAAAGGGCGAGTAATAGTGTGGAGAGAAAAGAATTGTGAGCTTGAAGAGAAAAATATAACAGCTTTAGTTAAACATGGAGGCGGTTCAGTACTTGTCTGGGTCTGCATGAGTGCAAATGGTGTGAGGGATTTGTGTTTTATTGATGGAATTTTGAACCATAAGGTTTATATAAACATCCTAAAAGCACATCTGTCCAGAAGTATGAATAATATGAGTCTTTCTGAGGATTATATTTTCACACAAAATAGTGATCCAAAACACTCAGCTCTAGATACAAGGCTATGGTTGTTGTATAATACTCCACGATGGATGCCTACACCACCGCAATCCCCAGACATGAATCCAATAGAGAATTTGTGGAGTATACAGGACAAAAATAATATAAATCATCAGATATCTAATATAAAGGATATAAAGAACGCTCTACTATAAGAATGACGTAAAATTACAGTGGAAACAACACAATCTTTGTTGAATTTCATACCAAAGAGAATGCAAGAGATTATAAAGAGGAATGGAGGGCCTACTAAGTATAACCGTATCATTCTACACGTTTTCAGTATCAGACGAATGCTTATTTTGCATCCTATATTGCACATCTTTACTTTTGAATGTTTAATTATGTTTATATGAATAAATACTATATGTCTCTTTGTTGTATTCTCTTTTTCACTA
The DNA here is from genome assembly GCA_030765055.1 of Mantis religiosa. Classification (NCBI taxonomy): domain Eukaryota; kingdom Metazoa; phylum Arthropoda; class Insecta; order Mantodea; family Mantidae; genus Mantis; species Mantis religiosa. The sequence goes on along the minus strand of CM060956.1, from coordinate 143,334,193 downwards.
GTCAAGAAATAAGGCAGTCTCCCTGCTGTACTTTATTCTGATGATTTTCCAATACCCATACATCCTTAAACATAAACTCATGCATTAGACCAATACTTTTTGGAGTAACTGTATATTTCGTAGTAACATCGACTACATGAGTGGATTAACAGTATAAGCCCCGTGTATGCACTTTGATAATAAATGATCACTGCATTTGTATCTAGTTTTTTTTCCCTCAATTTAGTTTTCATACTCGGCATTATTCTCATCTCTACGTAATAATTACGTTATTATCTATTTTTTAAATCTTTCAGCGTTAGGTTCATATCGTACGATGAATTAAATGGATGAAATGATAAGACCTGAAGCTTTCCTGGCGACGAATACACTCACTTTCTTCTCGGGATGCCAGCTAGGTGAAAAGAAGATTAGATATCAACGTTTCGGGAGTGTGCATCTCTCCCACCATCAGGGTATTTATTAAATGTTATAACAACAAATGAATCACTGGATATAACACAAATGTAAATGTAAATGCTAATTTTGATAGTGTTTTGTCTTTGTTCATATGAAATATTGGAAATGTTCATTCGAACACGTTTTTTGTCTTACTGTGAGCAAACGCGGCACCCAACACGCGGACAGTGACAATATGTGACAAACACGTTCTTTTGACTTGTTCATGGCCTCTGCTATCTCTCTCACTTTAATTTGGCGGTCGACTAGCTCTATTTGGTGAACTTTGGCGATTTTTTCGTCGGTAGTTGCAGTTTTTGAACGTCCCGAACGTTCATCGTCTCCCAAGCTCTTACGACCGCGTTTAAATTCAGCTGCCCAAAATCTCACTGTGGTAAATGATGGTGCAGAGTCTCCATACACAGAATCCAACTCATCTTTGATTTGCGTAGACGTATTGTCTTTCAAACACAAATATTTAATGACAGCTCGATACTCGATTTTGTCCATTTTCATAAAAACACACATCAAGTCACTCAAACGACTGTTAGATAACAATTGAGCGTCCAAAATGGCTGAAACTTCGGTAACTGTTAACAGATGTACAACGGAATTCACTAGCTTTTGAATAAGTAGAATCAGACTGAAATATTCAATGCCATAACCGGGATTTGAACCACGGATCTCCCACTCTCCGTGCGGTTGCTCTAACCAACTGAGCTACTATGGCCAACATGCCGACATGACATTAAATTCTCCAACTGACTCGTATGTTTACCGGTAGACCACTAGGAGTTCTCATATGGTATGAGACACGCACATTTTGTGGCGACTTACTATGCTGTGGGTACTTAAGTCCCAGGCTTCATAGTTAAACCACTATGTTATTCAGATAAATAAGTAGAACCAGACTGAAAAATTCAAACTCATTCAAACTTTAGCCTACACACGGCTAGTGTGGAAGAAATTATTATTTCCATCAATTTACCTGAAGCACTAGCTTTTATTTGCGAGTGCTGCCATCTTCATGTTGAGGTCGGCAACTTTTCAGACCACCCTCGTGCACTGATAATGGAAGAAGGATAAGAAGAATCAAAATTGCATTATATGAAAAAACATGGGGGACAAATATGATTGTCTTCAAAAGATGACAAATTGAAAAATTCAAACCAATAATAGCAAAATGGGAAATGGCTGATGCCACAGTAAGTTGTTTTTAAAGAGGCCTATAATTTTTGGAGAAGTTCGTTTTTGTCTATATATTTTAGTGTAATAGTATTCAAAATTCCTTACGAATGAAGAGAGCTTTACAACCTAAGGTATGCATTTAATTTGTTATGAAAAGATCGTAATAGAGTAATAATATTGTATTCAAATTTTTAGAGCTAGTTTCCAAAGTAAAACTTTTCTCTCCGAATTAAAGTTTTGTGTATTCGGTGATTTTGTTGAAAATTTCGTGTCGTATCTCTGTAAGATTTTGAGACAAAAAATTGTTTTATTTTTTGTAATTTACATCCTCCAATGGAATTCATGTAGTTAAGTATACTATAGTAAACCAATGCTTTGAAAAAAGAGAATAGAATCGAAAAATTGGGCAACAAAAAATGTTTGGGAGGAGGGATTTTTGCTCGTTTTACTTAATTTTGTTAATTATTTTAACATTTGAAGTAGTTTTTAATTTGGTCCAAATTTAAAATCATTTAGTCATATCGGACGATGAATGAAATGGGTGAAATGATGCTCAAATTAGTCTGGGGTCCATGGAGCTTAGCTGGCATTTGTCTTTCAGGATAAGGGAAAACCTCGGAGAAACCTAATCCAAGTAACTCGCCCTGACCGAGATTCGAACTCGGGACCTCTTGAACGTGAGGCAGACACGCTACCATCTACGCTACTGAGGCGGGAAAAAACGAATGTTATTTATAAGTACAATAAATATATGTAATTTTACTTGGGTCTTATTTATTTTCTTCTTAATTTAACATTAAATTGTATTGCTCTTTTGTATGTTTGGATTGGACGAAGCAAGAACGTTTAAAAAAATTTCAGAACCTTCAAAATATGTATTTCCAATTAAGTCTGTGTATTGAATTTTTTGCTGGAATAGAAGTGTTTCCTGGATCGTGGCTGTGGAATGCTTTTGTAAACAGAATTCTCGATAAATGAAAAAAGACGAGTAGGAATATAAAAGTGTGATAAGAGATGCGAGATTGTTCTACTTTTGCATTCCACAGTGTCGTTAAAATGTCAGCGGTTTCATATCAGAGGCATATAATAAAGCAACAACTTGCACCAGACAATGGGAGATGCCTCAAGCTGGTAGGTAGGTAGGTACATTGTAATAAACCCCCGCGTTCCAAGGAGAAAGAGGGTCGTCAGTTGCTTGGGCTGTATAATATATTAGCTGCAGAACCAGTTTCCATCATCTTCTGCAGTACACGCGAAGGCTATGCCCGACATTCGTCCTACTCAATATATTTTAAGGAGAACTGTAACTGGAGCTGTCAGATTTCAGGAACCAAACACTAGGACAAAAATCTAAGTATAAACCCAGTTGACAATTTTAGTTTTCAGTAATTCAATATTTAGATTAGATTGATTTACATTTCATTTACCACAAAGGCCTGTGAACACTAAATCAAAGAACTGCAGAATTTAATAGTATATAAGAGAGCTGTTCAATAAAGAATTATCACTTTTTTGACAACATACCTTTACTCATCCTCATAATTTTGATGGTCCTTCTCAACATAGTCTCCCCTGATTGCGATGCACTTGTCCCAGCGTTTTTGCCAGTCTTCAAAGACATGCTGAAAACCATTTTTGAGAGATCCTTCAAAATCGCCTCCGCAGCCTTCACCACTGCTTCTGATGATGGATAATACCTCCCACGAAGGCGTTTCTTCAAGTTAGGGAATAGAAAAAAGTCACATGGGGCTAAATCCGGACTATAGGGAGGGTGCGGGATGTCTTTCACGTAGATTTTTGCAAGATATTCAGCAACAACATTGGTAAAGTCTGTTTAGTTAACTGGTGTGCACGTCGGCCTTTGACGAACCCTCATAATCGTTTTACAACACTGACCCTCCTTCTCCCAGATCTTTCTGCAAGGTTGGCACCTTTCTGGGTATCGTACGAGATTTCGTCTAAATAAATTATCTTATGTCCATTACTGCAAAACTTCCTTAATTTTGATATATATATCTTATTCAAAGTGCGGTATTTGAAGCCCAGCTCCTTTAGAAGGCCGCACAAAGTGCAGTGCCCATAAGGAAAATCACAAATTTCTTGCAAATGTGCAACCAATTCGTATAAGGTGGGCGCTCTCCCTTTTGCATAGAATCTATAAATTTCTCGACAAATTAAAACGCATGTGAAATTATCTACTTTAGAGAAACGTTTGCTTTTGTTTTCACACTTGATCGGCGTCTTTGGTATTCCTTCCGTCACAATATTTCTTACTGTACTTCTGTGAATACCCAGAACTTATCAGGTTCATTGCACCACCCCTTACCAAGATTATTTGTCAGCACATATTTATATGTGTTCAAAACAAGCGCTGGAATTTGCTTAGAAACAGTTCCCGTTATAACTTTGTTTTTTGAGGCTTTTCCAGTAATATAACTCGGCCCAGTTATTCACATTATCATCCCTGATTATTTTCCCTTGACTGAAAGTTATCTACTACTTCATTTGCATTTACCACTGCATTTCCATCCCACGGTCTCCACATCGTGACACAACGAATTTCTGCACGTAATGAAACAGATCAACTGGAAGTTGGAACTTTGGCAACTGAGACTCCACGTGGAGTAGACATACGACTGTCATTTCTAGAAAATCAGGGTTGCTATTGGTCCTCAGCGACAGTGTTCCATTTCTGAAGTGTGGAGATAGATTTATGACGGTCATTAGTGGGCAGGAGAGTAGTTTCCTTTGAGCGGCAAATTGCACTCCCGTTCACTAGACAGACTTTAACCAAACATTTGAGAATATTTTTAGTCCCATGAATGCGTCATAGCTCAGCTGAGACTATGTGGACGTCCTACTGAAGGAACTGCATTATAAACTGCCTTCAGTTGCAGTTAAAGGTATATAACATGCACGCATTACCTGCCAGGTGGGTTGGATTGGGCAGGGGTGAAACCCCCAGATTATATTTGTCACTTCAGATTTGCATAAAGCTCCCCTTCTTATCCCGTAAATTTTAAAAAACACGAGTAACGTCAGTATTTTTGAGGCAACTAAAACAAATGAATGATATAACCTCCTGCAAAAATACTCGTATAGCTACTTAAAATGTCGTTTGTTTTTGTCTTTTATATTGCTTATAGAAATTGTTAAAGACATTTCATTCTATCCAAAAATTGGATATATCGAAATTTCACTATCAAAGCTTGTTGTAAGTCCCCTGAATCCAAGAAAAGCATTCGTAAAAAAAGTGTGTGTGTGTGTCTGTGAAGAGCATAATCCTCTAATAAAAAGTTAGATAAATACCAAACTTTGCACTTAAATTAATTCTTCAAAAGATATGACATGAAGATTTCCAAGAAAATCCACCATCCTTTACCTGGAACATCTTTAGCATGTTTTTAAATGCTATAATAATGATGATTAAAATGTAAAATATTAAATATATTTTCATGAAAAATGAAATTTGATTCTTGAATTTAACGGTGAAGCTCACCGCATTCGTAAGACATTTTTGCATTATCTTGTATGACTATAGATACTGTGACTTTGTGGGTTCGTAGAATTAAAAATCTAGTTTGCAGTAATTCAAACTGCTCTTTATTTCAAATACAAATACATTTTGTACAACCCTTACAGGCTCTAAAAATGACGTGTCATACAAATACGCCATCTCCAAGTTCTCTCGTTGCTTCACCATATGTAAACAAACAAACGAATTCACTTTCAAATCACTGCACATGCACACACACACGATTATCAGTTCTCGACTCGCCCCCGACCAACCGACCGACCGACCGACCGAGGTGCTGACTGCCTGCATAAAGCCAAAAGGTTTTTGCTGCGTACCCACCCTTTAAGGGTTTTACCGCAGGTAAGGTTATACAGTTGGGATTTTGTTGGATGTGTTGTAGGTTTTGAGGTTGGAGTTAATTTAGAGGTTACAAATTTATGTATCTTCAGGTTAAAGGGCAGGATGCAGTACCTTGCATCCTGGTGTTTTTATTTTGAAGTTTTTTATTTATTGGGGAAAATTTTGATGCAAAACAGCTTAGAAGAATTATGTGGAGCTCAGCTTTAGCTCCTTGTTTATCTCGGGTGCCCGCAAGCCATGCGGGGTACCTGTAGCAACCTGGAACGGCGTCTAGTGGGGTCATAATCTCCCAATGATCTAACAAGGGCGCTTCTATGTGTTGGTAAAGTAGCGTAGAATTTTGATGCCCGACGCCTAATTTCATCCTCCACGTATGGAAGACCCGAGACTTCATGAAGCAACCTGGTAGGAAAATAACGACCCACAGAATATATAGACCGTATACCTCGGCCGTTCTATCTCCGGCTCTGACATTTCTCGAGAGGGGGAAGCAGGCTGTTGCCAGTTCTTTAGCGGGAATTTCAAGCAGAGGAACAATGCGTATTTTAAATATTCCATGCATTTGCATATTTCACGAACCAGTAACCATATTATTATAATAGCGATAATAATAGGACTTACGAACACTAAACATCGGAATTCACGCACGCAAAATATACCAAAGAAAGTTCACCAGCGCAAGCCGCTATTAGGCCACGTGGCTCAAACAAATTTAAGCTGGCAACACAGTGTTGGGTTCGGGAGCCACGCCTACCAGCGACAATGCTGATTGGCGCTAGCAGACAGTTTTAACTTCCTGACCACGACACCGGATGTAGAGACTCCCAGTACTACCAACAGATGCAGTTAGTGTGTGTGTGTGTGTGTGTGTGTGTGTGTGTGTGTGTGTGTGTGTGTGTGTGTGAAAGGTGTGAATGAAATATTCGAATAGAGTGGTGTTGTAATAGATATCTTGCATTATGATGAAATTGTAAATTGTATTTCAGTGTTTTAAAGTTAATATAGTCCTATATTTTCATTCTAAAGATAATTTTGAGGATATGTTTTCAATTGCTCATTACTGTATGTTGGTACTATTAGGTTTCCCCTTCCACCTTTTACAGTCGCAAAACGTCAGAGCCGGAGATACAACGGCCGGACAGTAGACCTCTATTGTGTGCACGTTGAAGCTATGCTAACCAGCTATCTGCGGCCATGCCCCAGATCTCGCAGGCATATAGCATTACCGGGATTACCAGCGCTCGGAAGAGGTATAACTTCAGACCAACTGGCATCGAGTTCGACCCCAGCATTCGGTACAGGGAAGCAATTGCTCCCTGCACCTTCACCGATAGGTTTCTGATGTGCCGGCGAAAAGTTGGACCTCTGTCCAAATTGACTCCTAGGTACTGGACAGAGTCCACTCTATCCTTCGACCTCGGAAGCAGAAGTTGGGGCAGTCTGCGGGGGTGTGGCGCTTTGTGAAAAGTATGGCGTGACTTTTGTCTGGATTAACGGACATCCGCCAACGCCGACACCACTGTTGTGTTAGACGGATGTGTCTTTGTAAGGGGTTGAAGGCTCTGAGGTTGTGTTTGTCTTTGCAGAATAGATGCACGTCGTCAGCGTATTGTGCCATTTCGACTCGTGACTCTGTGGATAAATCTGCCATTAAGACGTTGAATAAGGTGGAAGATAGTACAGAGCCTTCGGGGACTCCGCCTCTCACTGGTCTTAGTATAGATGTTTTCCCCGCGACTGTGACTTTGAATCGCCCCCGACTGGCTAGCCGGGCTCTTTTATACCTCCACTCGTTGCTCTAAAACTTACTGGATCGCTCGAAAGCCGCCGAAGTTTCACGACGCAGCGAGAGAAAGAGAGAACTATTCAGACATCTCTCTGTCTCTTTCTCTCTTTGCAAGCGTTTAGCGCTTCGCGCGCATGGGCGGGGCTGGTGCACTTTCTGTCTCTTTCGCACGCGCCGGCCGCGGCCCGTCGCAAAATAACGCCTCGCGACAATGCAATACAAAAATGCAGATCTCTTCCAAATGCCAATTTATTTGAAATAACTTTTTTGTGACATAAGCCATTTCCGAGATACACCTTGTTATTTTTGAAGTCCTGTGATACAGAAATTATGGGTTAAATAAATAATCTATAATAAAATTAAATATTAATACTGTGTGAAGTGTTGAATGTTAAGGGATTGTAGGGTTGACAATATTTTATGAATACACATTGACTCCGGATAAGATGACACTAAAGATGACAATTAGCGACGGCTGGTTTTCAGGTAAATTTGTAGAAGTAGTACGGACTGTTACGAATGAACGGAGAAGGTTGCTATGCAAGGTTGTCAGATTAGGTGGGAAGGCTAGCTTCGCTTCTTGGAATGTGAGTTGTAATACAGCAAATATCAGAAAAGTAGAATGAGGTGGCAATATCGGATTGGAAGCTAATAGTAGGGGTTTTAGAGTCATTACCAGGCATCGGATCCCATATACCTTTGAAGGGATATGAAGTTTAAGAATCTCGCGGTATATAACTGCTGACGTCAGTCCCGGGGACGACACGCAGGGATAGTTCGGTTCGCAACGCGTAGATTTAGTTTCATTACAACTACTGCTTGCTACGCAGGTAGATCTGCCTTCCAGTGAGTGCAAGGTGTTTGACATATTGTGTTATTAGCATTAATTTCACAACAATTACTGGACAACCTGCATTTTATATACCAAAAGTTTTGGGTAATATCAACAACCATTAAACAACTTGATGAATGCAATTTCGAGCGGTCTGAAAGCAATGGAAGAGGTGTCTGCTAGAATTAACAACATACAGAATGCACCGCCTACCAAACGAGCAAAAAATAAATTGTCCAGTATTCTACACAAAAATACTGGATTTCGAGTGCTGCGTAATATAAGAAATAATCTAAGTCTCGGACAAATACATGCAAATGATTTGCACTACTCATATACACTATTAACGTCATGTGACGTTGAACGAACTTTCTCCCAATATTTTTATATTGTTTCAGTGAGAGGCGCAAAAAATTCACATTCGACAATTTACGAATGTACAAGTTTGTTCACTGTAATTCCTGCACCGAAAGCAATGAGAAGGATGACATTCTGTAACGTAGATTACACTTTGTATCCGTACCGGAGTGTACACGCACAGCGCATCGGTATACTTGTTGACACGGACGTTTGTTGATGTCACGCTTGGATTTTATAGTACCTGTGTGCGTACATTGATTGCTCAGGTGGATGCGATCCGATATCTGGTCATTACTAAAAGGTAGGAAAGTTCGAAGCTGAACAGAACATTCTGGATATAAGTTAAGTCAATTCTGTTCTGATCCCTGGTGAGACAAGACAGATTATACTGGTTGCCAAACTAGAATGTGACTGACAGTAACCACATGGAAGAAAGCTCTAAATAAATGGGAGGGGATGAGTACGTCATAACGGTTGTCATGGTAACGATTAGAGGGACTAATTAGAGTCGAGACGTTTCCATGACAATGTTAGACGCTAAACCTTGGTTGCCGATATTCTAACACGTGCTTAGCATGACTTGCGGGAGAGCGAGTTACGCAAACGCTGCAGTAAATACAATACCTAGGTTTTTATTTCTCTTCTGATAACGCTGCTTAAACAGAATGCCCTCACAGTTAGAGATCCTGTACTGGCAAGTTACTTTGCATTTTATTTGTGGCAATTTGCCTAGGTTTACGTTTGCCTGTGTCCGTGTATCTGTGTGTGTGTGTGTGTGTGTGTGTGTGTGTGTGTGTGTGTGTGTGTGTGTGTGTGTGTGTGTGTGTGTGTGTGTTGTGATCATTTGCAATTGTGTTTAATGAATGTTTAATTATGTCTAAGTATAGTGACATGCGAAAACCTGAATGTGCTCAGGACCCAAATAAAACTGTATTTGGTAAAGGTATGGCAATTAAAGGACATACACGGGAAATAATATACTCTGTGAGAGAATACCTCGATGAGGAGAAATTGAAAGTGGAGTCTAGTATTCCATTCTCTAAGTGCTTGATAGGACTTCACGTGCTGTAGGTATCAGTAACGGCATTAAGGTTAAGATTGGGAAAGAAAAGTATTTTAAAGAAGAAAGACATTGGGGTATAAATTAGAAACTCCCGAAAAAAAATGTGTAAGCGACATTTTCCCCACTTCAATAAGCATCAAAATGTCACACGTATGCCTCTTTTGTTACGATGATCTTTACATTGATGTGTTCTTGCGTGTTCTAGCGTTTGCATGTAGATCCACGACTGTACTATTGTCTTTGTGTACATCATTATAAATAATTAATGATAAAAAATACCAATTTTAGTCGCAACTGAATCACCTTCGCACGCGTAAATGCTATCGGGTTCTCCACGTGGCAGCAATAAGCGGCAACGTCGCCTCTCTCTCCGTACGAAATGTCAATCACTTTCTAGATTGGCGACCAGTATAGGTGTCATTCTTGCCTCAATGGCAGAATCGCGTCTTATCACCTATCTGAATGACCATTTAATTACACTGGGGAAAAAAATCACATACCCGAAACAAAATAGGCAAATTCTTATGTAAACTGATCTGCTGATTCCAAAAATGCCCCTCAAAATGCTGTATCACGTAACGTTTTTTAGGTATTCATAATGTTTATGAAAAGTTACAGAAATGTGATGTGATAACTCATATTTGATTTATTGAAAATAATAGGTATTTTATTGCCAAATAACATTGAAAATAATAATAATTATTATTAAAATAAATAAACACAAGATGATGATGAAAACCAATACCTGAATTATCTCAGAAGTGTTTCACTGTTGATTTTTTTTTTTTTTTTTTTTTTGTATTGACATGTACTCTCCCGTTTGAGGAACCAGCATTAGTCTCCGAACATGGCTGAATCCCAGCGACCCTGGTAACGTCTTTCCATCTCAGAAATGTCCTGGTGAAAACGCTCACCTTGCTCATCACTTACAGCTCCTAGGTTTGTAGGGAGACTATCAAGGTGAGAGTGCAAAAAGTGGATTTTAAGTGACATACGGCAACCCATTTCTTTGTAGTTCCTTAATAGTTCTGAGACTAAAGTTTCATATTTTTCTTCTTTGTTGTTGCCCAGGAAGCCTTCCACCACTGATTTAAATGATTTCCATGCTGCCAGTTCAACACGTTTAAGCTTGGATTCAAAAGCACTGTCTTTAAGAAGTAGTCTTCTTTGAGGACCGACAAATATATCTTCCTTCAATTTAGATACACTTATTTTGGGAAAGATACTTCTTAAATACTCAAATGCACTTTCACTTTTGTCCAAACCTTTAACAAAATTCTTCATTAACCTGAGCTTTATGTGAATAGGGGGAGAAGAACTTCGTTTGGGTCTACTAGAGGCACATACTTAACACTGCTTGCTCCAGGAGTATAGTCTTCCCTTTTCCCCCACTTTTTCACTATAAAATGCTTGTCAGTGCCCTACTGTCATATAAGCACAAACAACAGCAATATTTTGTGAAACATCCCTGCAGTCCCGTTAGCAATGCAACTACCTTGAGGTCACTACAAATTTCCCAGCCATGGTTTTGATAACTAATAGCATCTAAAATGATGGACATGGAATCGTATGTCTCCTTCATTCCTATGGCATGAAATAAAGGGATTGAAGGTAGTAAACTGCCATTATGAAGCAACGCTGCCTTTAAGCTGTATTTAGAAGAGTCTATGGCTATTATTTTAAATTAAGTCAATATGAGTTGGCATCATACCTCATTTCTGTAATTTTATATAAAAGAATAAGAATATCTCAAAAACGTTACGTGGTACAGCATTGTCAGAGGCATTTTTGGAATCAGCGAGTCATTTTGCATAAGAATTAGCCTATTTTGTTTCGGGTACAAAAAACGTGTTCCCTGGTGTTATCGTCAAGACATCGTGAAGCGATATTACAGCTTCCAGTTGGCGCAACATTTACAAAGCAGAATTTACTGTTTCACTTGGTGATATTAAGTCGTTTCTCGCGATTGTATACAAATAATATAGAATCTTAAGCCAGTATATGGCGTCCTGTTCTTAAACATTTGACTATCGCTAACTAGCTATTAGTGCAAATGTTTATCTGGGTTAAAATAAGAATATAAGCTTTTCGTAAGAATTAGATGTATTTGACTAATACATCACAGACGGTAGAGAATGCTATGTTTCTTAGAAATGAAACTTTTAACTTTGCCTACAAAGAGAGCCGCGATGTCATCCATAAAGTGCCGCAGTGGGATTACCAGTCATTGAATAACTGAAGAAGGAAGCGCAGAGCTTGTGCTGGAAAACGGCATGGAGTGCAGCCAAGAACAGCAATCTCAGCGAGGAAACTAGAGGAAGTCATCCACACATTTGCACTCTGCAGCAGGAGGCAGCACCAATAGATGCTGCAAGGCACCGCCCATTCTAAATAATCCATGCCAACCTTCCAAAATCACGGAACTTCCTTCCAGAGGTCCATAGGTAGTCCTAGTCTGGCGGGGCTTCTCCCCGTCCGGGTGTCTTTATGCCGCAGAACCTAGACGCTTTGCGGCTTTACCTGCGAAATGAGCAAAGTGGTTTCATGTTCTGCTGGGGTGTTTGTTTGAATCTTTTGGGAAATTTGGAATGGGATGCCCTTGATTAATCTCAAAAGGCAGCTGCACTTAGGCGATCCCCCGTTTTGGGAGACACGATTTGAAGTTTTTGCTCCGTTTTGGTTACGGGTTGCATATCGCTTGAGCCATCAGGTGTAAATATGGGTCCTAGAGACATCTGGGGTTTCTCTTGGGTTAACCAAGGGGCCCCAAGACGTCTCTTGGTAGTTTGAAGCATGGCAAGCGTCTTTGTTCCCTCTGGTCATACCTGCCCAGGGAGTTCACCAAAGTGTTGTTGAGATTTTGGATTTTGTCGTACATTGATCGTGCCCTCTCGCGGATGACATCGACAATGTTCGGGATCTGGGAGTGCCCATGCATGATATGAGCAGGAAATCTCCAGTCTGTAACGTACGAGGGCCGTTTTTTTTCAACCTCCGATAGGCTATAAATAAAACACAAGTTCATATAAAACAATAATTTTATTACCAAAAGAATAGTACACTTATGGTTACTTTTCGACATAATCACCGAAGAGATTGAGACATTTGTCATATCTGTGCAAGCTTTTCAATTCCCTCTTCAAAGAAAGTTGCCGCCAGTGAATTCAAGTAGTCCTTGACGTTCGTTTGAAGGTCCTCATTGGTTTGAAATCGCTTCCCACCAAGCCACGTCTTCAGTTGAGGAAAAAGGTGAAAGTCACGGGGTGCTAAGTCAGGACTGTATGGCGAATGATCGAAAATGTCCCATCAAGGTCATCTGAAACGACAGATTTGCGTCCTTGACCCCCTTCATCATGCACATCATTACGACAATCTTTAAACTTTCGACACCATTCACGAACAACACCATCACTCATGAAGTTTTCGCCATACACACGACTCATCCTCCGATGGATTTCTGCAGCACCATGGCCTTCAGCCTGTAGAAAACGATTTACACTTTGCAATTCGCACTTGGTGGGAGCATCAATAATGGCGGCCATGTTTACGTGGCTGTAGCACAACGCCGACTGACGACTGAATGTCAACAATGGCGGAGTGTGTAGTGCGAGAGCTGCGCAGTCGCCGACAGCGCATACTCGCTTTCTGCTGCCCGCGTAGCGTCGGCATAGAGCGATCGGAGGTTGAAAAAAAAAACAGCCCTCGTATATGATACGAAGTGCCCTGTTCTGCAGCGTCTGGAGCCTGACGAAAGTGGTATTAGCCACTGTTCCCCAGATCTCACAGCCGTACAGAATCATAAGCGGAATGATCGCCTGATACAGCTGGAGTTTGAGTCGGATGGGCATAGTTGAGCGGAAAATTAAGACGTTCACTAACATTTATCTAAGAATCACCACTATCAAAAGTATTCTGTAACGAATACGAGCATTCGTGGTAAAATATAATCTTTTTGTATGAAAAATATTCTCCAAAAGCAATCATTGTAAGTGAGATATTGGGTGGCATCCAGACGACAAAAGGACGCATTTCTGTCACTGTTTCAGAATTGGATAAGAGTAGCAAGAGGTCTGTCTGGCAAATAAAGGGAAACTTGTCTTCGGACACATTCTTACACCCTGCAAGACTTATCAGTCATTCTTTAAATCCTTACAAGCCTTTTTTTAATGATTGGGAAAATCTACTTTCTCATCTTTATTTCGTACAAGATACAACATTTTATGTATCCAAAACTAACTGAATTTGTTATAAGTTAACTTCATATTTTAAGAATCCTATAAGCAATAATTAAGGAGACTTTGGCATTTTCTCGAAAGGAGCACGCTTAATCGTGATGCTGGGTTTCAGTTCAGCTCCTCTTGGAAACCGGCCTTAAAAATGGAAATCCGTCGATTTAAGAAGCACAGATCAATACAGCTTGATAATCAAGTTAAACCCAATTAATTTTCTACACTCACGCCATCTCCTGACCTGGCATTTAATTGACTGAACACAGTCTTTTGTTCAGGAATGTTTTAATAATAATATTTATTGAGGTACTAAGCTTTTACAGTTTTTTGGACTGCCCTCTGTTTTGGCCCAGTCCACTGCTACACAGGACAGTCCATTAATAATATTTACAGACGTGTTACAATGTGTGTTATTACAGAATAGTCACTTATTACTCCTCTCGTTTTACAGTCCATATCCACTTGTTTTTTACCTTACTTAAAAACTGTGCTAAGTTTTTATAATTTTTGTTTAAAACCTTGATTAAGCTGATTCTCCTATTCATTTTTGATATTTGGCATTCTTTCCTCCACATCTCCGTTTCCTTACAATCAAACAGTATATGTTCTATATCCTCTTTGTCCCCACACAATGGGCACTCGTCTTGCGGGTATCTATTTCTTTGACCTCTTAATCTCCATATCCCTGCTCTTAACCATGCTAAACCCTTTCTTCCTTCACTGTTAGTGCTATCTATATATCTCTCCCTCCCCCAGCTATTTTTCAATAGAATATAACAAGTGATGTCTTCTCTGCTATTTGACTGGACAGTTTCTGGATCTCCATGTCTTCAAATCTTATTCTAGCCCCTTTCCAAAAACCTGTATAATCAATTTCTCTCTTTCTCCAAATATCACCTATACCATTGTTCAGTAATGCGAATTTTTATAATGTTTGGTCTTGTGTATATATTGTCACCCGAATATTGGAATTCCCGATAGAACCCGCTGGCACGTAGGGCCAGACGGGAAGCATTCAGGCCACACCTAACCATTTATCTCGTGTCACTAACTGAGGGGATGATTAGAAGAGCGGCACGATCCCTGTGCCGTCTCTCTCCCCTCCCCTTGACGTCTGGAACCTTCGGGATGATTTTCCTAACCGCGAAGCTTCTAGAAACAGCGATCTTCCTATATAAGGCTGCAGTGGACGAGTCAGTTCAGTTCTTGGCGCAGTGCCAGTGAACGGACGGGAAGACTGTGTACGTGCATCAGAGGCGTTGTACGTAATTGTGAGTGTAGGGTGGACCTGGAACAGACGAACTGGCGAATTGTAATTGTGTGCGCTACGTAATTCTGTGTAATCGGCAAGTGTTCCAACTGTAATTCGGTGGAAATAAAGAACACTTTGAGTTTGTGCAATTGGACTTTTAATTTCACGAACCCACAAAGTCACTATATATATATATATATATATATATATATATATATATACATACATATATATTGGTGTTATATCCAGTGTTTCATTTGTGGTTATAAAATTTAATAAATATCCTGATGATGGGAGCGGTGCACACTCCCGAAACGTCGATTTCTAATCGTCTTTTCACCTGGCTTGCTGCCCGAGAAGAAATTGAGCATATTCGTTGCCAGGAAACCTTCAGGTATTATTTTACACTTTGCTGATTATTACTTAATGAAGGAACTCCTCCATGGATGGATGAAAGAACGATTTGAGGGTTTATTTTAGCTTATGACCAGACATAGGATCGCATACACCTTAGCAATCAGTGGACCCACACAGTTACTATACAAGGCTAAGCGTGACATCACACAACGTCTGTGCCAACAATTATACCGATGCGCTGTGTGTGTACACTCCGATACGGATACAAAATGTAACCTACGTTACAATATGCCATCCTCCTCGTTGCTTTCGATGTGGAAATTACAGTGAACAACCATGTACATTCGTAAATTGTCGAATGTGAACTTTCTGAACCTCTCGCTGAAACAGTATAAAAACATTGGGAGAAAGTTCGTTCAACGTCACATGACGTTAATGGTGCATATGAGTAGTACAAATAATATTCATATGTTTGTCTGAGACTTAGTTTATTTCTTATACTACGCAGTACTAAACATCCAGTAGGCAGAATACTGGACAAATTATTATTTATTTATTTTTCTCGTTTGAATTCTGTATATTGTTAATATATTGTTAATTTTTGCAGACACCTCCTCGACTGCTTTTTTAGGGGGGGGGGGGGTAATTTTACGTCCTCCAAGGTTAAGTCATATCGGACGATGAATAAAATGGGTGAAGTGATGCTCACATGTGTCCATGGTCCAAGGAGCTTAGTTACCCGACATTCGCCTGTAAGGATAAGGGAAAACCCCGGAAAAACCTTATCCAGGTAACTCACCCTGACCGAGATTCGAACTCGGGAACTCTTGAACGTGAGGCAGACATGCTACCATCTACGCTACCGAGGCGGGCTCTCGACTGCTTTTAGACAGCTCAAAATTACATTGTTCAAGCTGTTTAATGGCTGCCCATGATACCCATGATTTAAAAATGGAGATTGTCCAATAATTGTTGTGAAAGTAATGCTATTAACACAATATGTCCAACACCTTGCACTCCCTGGAAGGCAGATCTACCTGCGTGGGGAGCAATAGTTGTATTGAAACTAAAGCTACGCGTTGCCAACCGGACTATCTCTGCGTGTTGTCCCCGGAACTGACGTCAGCAGTTATATACTTCGAGACTAGTAAGCTTCATGTCCCTTTACAGGTGTATGGGATCCGATGCCTGCTTATGGCTATACCGGGGATCTATTCTTCAGCTACTTTGTTGTTTATTGGGAATAATTTTGGACATAAACATCCTAGCATGCTTCCTTCAGATGGGAAGTAAAGCCGGTGGTCCCGCATAGGAGATTGACAGCACAATAAAGAACCTCAAGCCTTATAAAGAGACCTTTGAGTAAAACTAAGCTGTTTTTCACTTTCATTATAGGAGGATTGTTCAATAAAGAATTATCACTTTTTTTGACAACGTACCTTTACTCATCCTCATAATTTTTATGGTCCTTCTCAAAATTGTCTCCTCTGAATGCGATGCACTTGTCCCAGCGTTTCTGCCAGTCTTCAAAAACATGCCGGAAACAATTTTTGAGAAATACTTCAAAATCGCCTCCGCAGCCTTCACCACTGCTTCTGATGATGGATAATGCCTCCCACGAAGGCATTTCTTCAAGTTAGGGAATAGAAAGAAGTCACATGGGGCAAAATCTGGACTATAGGGAGGGTGAGGGATGTACTTCACGTTGATTTTTGCAAGATATCCAGCAACAACATTGACAATATGCGGCCGCGCATTATCGTGGAGCAGGATCCAGCCTGCTTCGCGGAAATGTGGTTTTTTGCACCTGATATGGACTTGCAATGTTTTCAGGACATCCATGTAGTATTGTCCAGTTACTGATGTGTGTGCAGGTACAACACGCTGATAAAACATTCCATGAATATCAAAGAATGAGATGACCTTAACTTTCCCAGCAGAAGCAACCACTTTTGCGTTTTGGGAGTTGGTGATGAAGGAGATTTCCACACTGAGCTTTGCTGTTTGCTCTCAGGATAAAAATGATGTAGCCAAGTTTCTTCAGCAGTGATTACGTTTGAAAGAAACTCCAGATCTTCCTCTAACATCAACTTTAACTGCGTGTTACCTCCATTGCAGCGGTAGGCAATACTGAACATGTCTGAACTTAGCCTGGTCCACACAAGCGGGAACGAGGAGTACCAACAATGAAACTACTATGGCGTGTTTGTTTCACATTAAGCTAACAGAATGTAATAGGATTGAATTTTAGTGCGAAAAATTATGATTATTCTTTATTGAACAGCCCTCGTAGAATGGAAGTTGAGAACAATAGAGTTAGTGTCCATAAATAACTCAATTGTTTCACTATGCATTAAGGGGCATAGGTACTCTAAGCTGTCTGCTTTGGCACGCCCCAACTTACTCTCGCACCATGAAATGTAGGTAATTGTTGGTACACCCAAATTTAATAAACTGTCATCTAATTCTACCTTATCTTCAATATGGTCAACTATTGTGGCTTCACTTTTGCAATAACTTGTAGTGATATTCTCCCCCCACCGCAGATCGTGTAAAGTCTGTTTAGTTAACGCATGTGCAGTTCGGAGTCAAAGGAAGCTGAGCCTCCGGCCCACTAATGACCGTCATAAATCTATCTTCACACTTCAGAAATGGAACACTGTCGTTGAGGACCAATAGCAACCCTGATTTTCTGGAAATGACAGTCGCATGTCTACTCCACGTGGAGTCTCAGTTGCCAAAGTTCCAACTTCCAGTTGATATGTCTCATTACGTGCAGAAATTCGTTGTGTGTCACGATGTGGAGACCGTGGGAGGAAAATGTAGTGATAAATGCAAATGAAGTAGTAGATAACTTTCAGTCACGTGAAAATAATCAAAGTGAAGACAATATTGTGAATAACTGGGCCGAGTTATATTACTGGAAAAGCCTCAAAAAACAAAGTTACAACGGGAACTGTTTCTAAGCAAATTCAAGCGCTTGTTTTGAACACATATAAATATGTGCTGACAAATAATCTTGGTAAGGGGTCGTGCAATGAACCTGATGATAAATTCTGGGTATTCACAGAAATACAGTAAGAAATATTGTGTCGAAAGGAATAACAAATACGCCGATCAAGTGTGAAAACAAAAGGAAATGTTTCTCTAAAGCAGATAATTTCATATGCGATTTAATTCGTCGAGAAATTTATAGATTCTATGCAAAAGGGAGAGCGCCCACCTTAGACGAATTGGTTGCACATTTGCAAGAAATTTGTGATTTTCCTTATGGACACTGCACTTTGCGCGGTCTCCTAAAGGAGCTGGGTTTCAAATACCGCACTTTGAATAAGTTAAGGGTTATTATGGAATACAGTAGAATTGTAGCTTGGCGATGTATATCTCAAAACTAAGAAAATTTTGCAGTAATGGACATAAGATAATTTATTTAGACGAAACCTCGTACGATGCCCATGACGTATCGAGAAAAGTGGCTTCCTTGCAGAAAGAACTGGGAGAAGGAGGGTCAATGTTGTAAAACGATTATAAGGGTTCGTGAAAGGCAGCGGCCGACTGCACATGAATTAACTAAACAGACCTTTACTTAGGTCTGCAATTACTTGCACACAATTTTTTTTTTAATTTATTCAATAATCGATCAGCATTACGTGCTTTACAGATCCTTGCACTCAATTTGATTTCAGAATCAATGCGTATATCTTTCTATAAAGTTATGGGCTGATAAAGACTCATCTCGCTTAAAGTTTTTATGGACACTAAATGGTTTACAGCTCTTTTGATGTGAGACGAAAGACGGCGGTTGTACTAGCATCGTCAGTGGCGGCTGCTGCGTAAGAGGACAGATGCACCTTAACACCCCAATGTTTGACACCTTACCAAATTATTCTTCTTCTTTGAATGTATAAACGTCACATATGTGCAATAATTTAAAATCTTATGACATTTAGATTCACTGTGCTACTCTACTAGAAACATGGCAATATGGCTTGTGCAAAATAAGATATGAAGCTTTCCTGGCGACGACTCGGGAAGCAAGCCAGCTGAAAAGACGATTAGAAATCGACGTTTCGGGAGCGTACCTCTCTCCCATCATCATGATATTTATTAAATGTTATAACCACAAATGAATCACTGGATATAACACAAATATAAACAAAGACAAAACACTATCAGTACTCGCATTACTGAACAAAAGACTCTTTTCGGAAATTAAATGCCAGGTCAGATAGCGTGAGTATAGAAAATTAATTGGGTCAAAGAAGTGTAGCTACTTAACTTGATTATCAAGCTGAATACATCGGTGCTCTTTAAGTCGACGGATTTCCATTTTTAAGGTCAAGAGAGCTGAGCTAAAATCCAGCATCACGATTAAGCATGCTCCTCTCGGAAATGAAATGTGTAGTGTTTAACGCCCGCTTTTACTACTTACGGCACCGCAGGCGGTGACACTGATGATACATGAGATGAAGATGAGAACCGGTGAAATGAGATGGCGGGGGAAACCAGAGGTCCCGGAGAAAACCCGCCCCAGCGCCGTGTTGTCCATCACAAAACTCACTTTGCGGTCGCCTGGGATCGAACCCGGGCCGCCTTTGTGAGAGCCAAGCGGTCTAACCACGAGCCACGGCGCGGCCGCGTTCCTCTCGGAGGAAATGGCCAAAGCCTCCTTAACTCTCCACTCCCAGTAACTGTTGCATATTGCCAAGATGATTGTCTCCCAAAAGTTGGATATAAGGTCGTTATTAAAACAATGCTCTGCCAGTCCAGACTTCTAAAGTTGCTTTAAACGAATGCTGCGTTCATGTTCGTTTATTCTGGTAGCGATAACACAAATATAAACAAAGACATAACACTATCACAATTCACATTACTGAACAAAAGACTGTTTTCAGTAAATTAAATGCCAGATCAGGAGATAGCGTGAGTATAGAAATTAATTGGGTCATAGAAACGTAACTACTTGATTATCAAGCTGTATAGATCTGTGCTTCTTAATCCGACGGTGTGTGTGTGTGTGTGTGTGTGTGTGTGTGTATGTGTGTGTGTGTGTAGTGTTTAACGCCCGCTTTTACTACATACGGCACCGCAGGCGATGACACTGATGATACATGAGATGAAGATGGAGCACCGGTGGAATGAGATGGCGGGGGAAACCGGAGGTCCCGGAGAAAACCCGCCCCAGCGGCCTCACTTTGCGGTCGCCTGGGTACAAACCCGGATCGCCTTGGTGAGAGTCAAGCGGTCTAACCACTGAGCCACGGCGTGGCCTCTTAAGCCGACGGATTTCCATTTTTAAGGCGGGTTTCCAAGAGGAGCTGAACTGAAATCCAGCATCACGATTAATTGTGCTCCTCTCGGAGGAAGTGGCCAAAGCCTCCTTAACTCTCTGCTCCCAGTAACTGTTGCAATTTGCCAAGATGGTCGACACCCGAAAATTGGCTCTGGTCGTTATCAAAACAATACTCTGCCAGCCCAGACTTCTCAGGTTGCATTAAACGAATGCTCCGTCCATGTTCGCTTATTCTGGTAGCTATGGTCCTTCCGGTTTTTCCTATACACGGTGTCCTACATTCACAGGGAATGCGGTACACTCCCGGAACTTGAAAGTCAAGTTTATCTTCCAACGGTCTCAAAAGATGTTTAATCTTCGGAGGTGGCTTGTGGATGGTCCTGATGTATTTGGCGAGAACTCTGCTGATTCTGCTTTTCTTGATACCAACTGACTTCTTTGGGGATCGTGCAAAAACCTGCATGACTGCAGCAGTACTCTCGTTATCAGTGGAACTTGTCTTTCTTCTGCAACTATCTTTCAGTACATCCTGCTCCATTCCATCGTCTTCAAACTTGTTTCAGATTCTTGTTATTGTTACCCTTGTTGTTGGTGGTGTTCATAATTCATCCATCCATCGTCGTTGCATTTGGACAGCATTCTCGACGTTCCAATAACACTTCAGTATCCACTTACGTTCTTTGAATGATAATCTCGCCGCCATTGCTGTTTATAAGAGCGTCAAGATCTATGAAAGTGCTGCTATGCTTTTCAAGTACCTTGTGGAACATATATAACAAAAACTGTATGATCTGTCTCATTTCGCTGCGGAGAAATAACAGTTCAAAATGTGTATACGATGGCTGTTCAATAAAGAATGATCATAATTTTTTTACGCTCATAATATTTCGCACTAAAATTCAATCTTATTATATTATGTTAGCTTAGTGTGAAACAAATACGCCGTAGTAGTTTCATTGTTGGTACTCCTGGTTCCCGCCTGTTCCCAGGTAAGTTCAGGCATATTCAGTATCGCCTACCACTGCAATGGAGATAACACGCGAGGAACAATTTGCAATTTTGAAATTCTGCTTTCGTCTCAACAAATCTTCAGTTGAGGCCTATACAATGTTACAGGATGCCTATGGAGGGTCTGTTCTTCCCTACAGCAGAGCTCGAAGATGGTTTAACATGTTTAAAGAGGGGAGACAATCAATTTCAAAGGAAGTTGGACCCGGTGCTCCAGTTACTGTTCTTACGGAAGAAAACATCAACACTGCTGTTGCATTTGTGAGAGAGGATCGACGAATTACCTTAAGATTACTTTCTCAAGTACTAAACATTTCATTGGGTGCCACCCACACGTTGGTGACAGAAACATTACACATGAGACGTGTTTGTGTGTGATGGGTTCCTAGACTGTTGATTCCCGAACAATAGGACATTCGCATGCAGGTCTGCATGCAGTTATAGTTGATGTTAGAGGAAGATCCGGAGTATCTTTCAAACGTAATCACTGCTGATGAAACTTGGCTACATCATTTTGTTCCTGAGAGCTCTGTGGAAATCTCCTTTATCAGAAAGCAAAAGTGGTTGCTTCTGCTGGGAAAGTTATGGTCTTCTCATTCTTTGATATTCATGGAATGGTTTATCAGCATGTTGTACCTGCACACACATCAGTAACTGGACAATACTACAGGGATGTCCTGAAAACATTGCAAGTCCACATCAGTCGCAGAAGACCTGCAGGCTGGATGCTGCAGCACGATAATGCGCTGCCGCATGTTGCCAATGTTGTTGCTGAATATCTTGCAAAAATCAACGTGAAGTGCATCCCTCACCCTCCCTATAGTCCAGATTTAGCCACATGTGACTTTTTTCTATTCCCTAACTTGAAGAAACGCCTTCGTGGGAGGTATTATCCATCATCAGAAGCAGTGGTGAAGGCTGCGGAGGCGATTTTGAAGTATCTCTCAAAAAATGGTTTCCAGCATGTCTTTGAAGACTGGCAGAAACGCTGGGACAAATGCATCACATTCAAGAGAGACTATTTTGAGAAGTACCATCAAAATTATGATGGTTATAATTATAATTATGAGTAAAGGTACGTTGTCAAAAAAATGTAATTATTCTTTATTGAACAGCCGACGTACATCGATTTGGGATACTCTTTATATCCGTATATAATATTTTATTCATTGTTTGTAATGCTTATTATTCTAGGTTCCTTTTAACAAACCTCAAAATGCTTATAATTTGAAATGATTATAATTGTTCCTTATTGTTCTTTCATGATTGTAAAACTAATGAATCATGGAAAGGACCAAACTTTCGACCCCACCTTCTATACAAACGATTCGCCGCCTTGGTTTTCATGGGAATATCGGCCTGAAGGCAACATACCATGACCCCAATGACCATTTAATGAACTGTGGAAGCGGAACTCAACCATTGAACACACAAACTAAATGTAATTGTACAGTGTATGCATATTGTGTTTAATTAAGCTCCTTAAAACTAGTAATATTTTTAAAAGGATTTCATCAGAGTAAGTGGTCCTTATTACTGTGTAAGATTAAATGAATTTCTAGCATTGCCAAAGCCTAGCATTTGACAACAAAGAAGAGGAAATGACTGAAGATCATCTTCTAACCTGTGAAGCCCTACCTGCCGGACCCACTACACAGAAATATTGGAGAGAGAGAGAGAGAACTAATGGCTTCATTGCCAAAGCCTAGCATTTGACAACAAAGAAGAGGAAATGACTGAAGAACATCTCTTAACCTGTGAAGCCCTACCTGCCGGATCCACTACACAGAAATATTGGAGAGCAAGAGAGCTAATGGCTTCATTGCCAAAGCCTAGCATTTGACAACAAAGAAGAGGAAATGACTGAAGAACATCTTTTAACCTGTGAAGCCCTACCTGCCGGACCCACTACACAGAAATATTGGAGAGCAAGAGAGCTAATGGCTTCATTGCCAAAGCCTAGCATTTGACAACAAAGAAAAGGAAATGACTGAAGAACATCTTCTAACCTGTGAAGCCCTACCTGCTGGACCCACTACACAGAAATATTGGAGAGCAAGAGAGCTAATGGCTTCATTGCCAAAGCCTAGCATTTGACAACAAAGAAGAGGAAATGACTGAAGAACATCTTCTAACCTGTGAAGCCCTACCTGCTGGACCCACTACACAGAAATATTGGAGAGCAAGAGAGCTAATGGCTTCATTGCCAAAGCCTAGCATTTGACAACAAAGAAGAGGAAATGACTGAAGAACATCTTTTAACCTGTGAAGCCCTACCTGCCGGACCCACTACACAGAAATATTGGAGAGCAAGAGAGCTAATGGCTTCATTGCCAAAGCCTAGCATTTGACAACAAAGAAAAGGAAATGACTGAAGAACATGTTTTAACCTGTGAAGTCCTACCTGCCGGACCCACTACACAGAATTATTGGAGAGCAAGAGAGATAATGGCTTCATTGCCAAAGCCTAGCATTTGACAACAAAGAAGAGGAAATGACTGAAGATCATCTTCTAACCTGTGAAGCCCTACCTGCCGGACCCACTACACAGAAATATTGGAGAGCGAGAGAACTAATGGCTTCATTGCCAAAGCCTAGCATTTGACAACAAAGAAGAGGAAATGACTGAAGATCATCTTCTAACCTGTGAAGCCCTACCTGCCGGACCCACTACACAGAAATATTGGAGAGCGAGAGAACTAATGGCTTCATTGCCAAAGCCTAGCATTTGACAACAAAGAAGAGGAAATGACTGAAGATCATCTTCTAACCTGTGAAGCCCTACCTGCTGGACCCACTACACAGAAATATTGGAGAGCAAGAGAGCTAATGGCTTCATTGCCAAAGCCTAGCATTTGACAACAAAGAAAAGGAAATGACTGAAGAACATCTTCTAACCTGTGAAGCCCTACCTGCTGGACCCACTACACAGAATTATTGGAGAGCAAGAGAGCTAATGGCTTCATTGCCAAAGCCTAGCATTTGACAACAAAGAAGAGGAAATGACTCAAGAACATCTTCTAACCTGTGAAGCCCTACCTGCCGGACCCACTACAGAGAAATATTGGAGAGAAAGAGAGCTAATGGCTTCATTGCCAAAGCCTAGCATTTGACGACAAAGAAAAGGAAATGACTGAAGAACATCTTCTAGCCTGTGAAGCCCTACCTGCTGGACCCACTACACAGAAATATTGGAGAGCAAGAGAGCTAATGGCTTTATTGCCAAAGCCTAGCATTTGACAACAAAGAGGAGGAAATGACTGAAGAACATCTTCTAACCTGTGAAGCCCTACCTGCCGGACCCACTACACAGAAATATTGGAGAGAGAACTAATGGCTTCATTGCCAAAGCCTAGCATTTGACAACAAAGAAGAGGAAATGACTGAAGAACATCTGTTAACCTGTGAAGCCCTACCTGCCGGATCCAGTACACAGAAATATTGGAGAGCAAGAGAGCTAATGGCTTCATTGCCAAAGTCTAGCATTTGACAACAAAGAAGAGGAAATGACTGAAGAACATCTGTTAACCTGTGAAGCCCTACCTGCCGGACCCACTACACAGAAATATTGGAGAGCAAGAGAGCTAATGGCTTCATTGCCAAAGTCTAGCATTTGACAACAAAGAGGAGGAAATGACTGAAGAACATCTGTTAACCTGTGAAGCCCTACCTGCCGGACCCGCTACCAGAAATATTGGAGAGCAAGAGAGCTAATGGCTTCATTGCCAAAGCCTAGCATTTGACAACAAAGAAGAGGAAATGACTGAAGAACATCTTCTAACCTGTGAAGCCCTACCTGCCGGACCCGCTACCAGAAATATTGGAGAGCAAGAGAGTTAATGGCTTCATTGCCAAAGTCTAGCATTTGACAACAAAGAGGAGGAAATGACTGAAGAACATCTTTTAACCTGTGAAGCCCTACCTGCCGGACCTACTAAACAGAAATATTGGAGAGCAAGAGAGCTAATGGCTTCATTGCCAAAGCCTAGCATTTGACAACAAAGAAGAGGAAATGACTGAAGATCATCTTCTAACCTGTGAAGCCCTACCTGCCGGACCCACTACACAGAAATATTGGAGAGAGAGAGAACTAATGGCTTCATTGCCAAAGCCTAGCATTTGACAACAAAGAAGAGGAAATGACTGAAGAACATCTTTTAACCTGTGAAGCCCTACCTGCCGGATCCAGTACACAGAAATATTAGAGAGCAAGAGAGCTAATGGCTTTATTGCCAAAGCCTAGCATTATTTGACAACAAAGAAGAGGAAATGACTGAAGAACATCTTTTAACCTGTGAATCCCTACCTGCCGGACCCACTACACAGAAATATTGGAGAGCAAGAGAGCTAATGGCTTCATTGCCAAAGCCTAGCATTTGACAACAAAGAAGAGGAAATGACTGAAACATCTTTTAACCTGTGAAGCCCTACCTGCCGGACCTACTAAACAGAAATATTGGAGAGCAAGAGAGCTAATGGCTTCATTGCCAAAGTCTAGCATTTGACAACAAAGAAGAGGAAATGACTGAAGAACATCTGTTAACCTGTGAAGCCCTACCTGCCGGACCCACTACACAGAAATATTGGAGAGCAAGAGAGCTAATGGCTTCATTGCCAAAGTCTAGCATTTGACAACAAAGAGGAGGAAATGACTGAAGAACATCTGTTAACCTGTGAAGCCCTACCTGCCGGACCCGCTACCAGAAATATTGGAGAGCAAGAGAGCTAATGGCTTCATTGCCAAAGCCTAGCATTTGACAACAAAGAAGAGGAAATGACTGAAGAACATCTTCTAACCTGTGAAGCCCTACCTGCCGGACCCGCTACCAGAAATATTGGAGAGCAAGAGAGTTAATGGCTTCATTGCCAAAGTCTAGCATTTGACAACAAAGAGGAGGAAATGACTGAAGAACATCTGTTAACCTGTGAAGCCCTACCTGCCGGACCCACTACACAGAAGTATTGGAGAGCAAGAGAGCTAATGGCTTCATTGCCAAAGCCTAGCATTTGACAACAAAGAAGAGGAAATGACTGAAGATCATCTTCTAACCTGTGAAGCCCTACCTGCTGGACCCACTACACAGAAATATTGGAGAGAGAGAGAACTAATGGCTTCATTGCCAAAGCCTAGCATTTGACAACAAAGAAGAGGAAATGACTGAAGAACATCTTTTAACCTGTGAAGCCCTACCTGCCGGATCCAGTACACAGAAATATTAGAGAGCAAGAGAGCTAATGGCTTCATTGCCAAAGCCTAGCATTTGACAACAAAGAAGAGGAAATGACTGAAGAACATCTTTTAACCTGTGAAGCCCTACCTGCCGGATCCAGTACACAGAAATATTGGAGAGCAAGAGAGCTGATGGCTTCATTGCCTAAGCCTAGCATTTGAGAACTAAGAAGAGGAAATGCACGTTGCAGGGATAAAAGAATTTGTTGATTCCACAGCGATAGCTGGTCGTGATTGATCGAACTTCAATATTTTATTTCATTGGCATATTGGAGTCATAAATTAAATAGTCCTATTAAGTGTATATGATTACCCTCTCTAATTAAGACATACCTTTTTTCACAACCTTCCTACTAAAGATGCTGCTATGTTTTTTATCATTAGATAACTGTGACATTGCTCATTCGGAGTGAAGTCAAACCGTAAGTGGCGACATTCCAACTGAAAGAAATCTTGACACAATAAATTGATTCGAAGTGTTTTGACCATGTCACACCCGTCTGCATAGAATAGCTCCTTTATTAAAGTTCATTACAGCCTACAGTCAAAGCAAATCAAGAAAGTGATTGAGGCTACATGAAGAGAGACAAGCGAGGTTGCCACTTTTCGTGAGCACGTGCAAAGTGCCCTAAGATTACTGATCACAAAGATATTATTATCAGTATTTTTATTTATATACTGAAGATCATAAAACAGGAAAGTAGATTAAAACCTGAAGCTTTCCTGGCGACCAATATGCTCAAGTTATTCTTGGGAAACAAGCCAGGTGAAAAGACGATTAGAAATCGACGTTTCGGGAGCGCTCATCTCTCCCATCATCAGGATATTTATTAAATGTAATCAATACTCGCATTACTGAACAAAAGACTGTTTTCAGTAAATTAAATGCCAGGTTAGGAGATGGCGTGAGTATAGAAAATTAATTGGTCAAAGAAACGTAACTACTTAACTTGATGATCAAGCTGTATTGATCTGTGCTTCTTAAGTAGACGGATTTCCATTTTAAGGTTGGTGTCCAAGAGGAGCTGAACTGATATCCAGCATCACGATTGAGCGTGCTCCTCTCGGAAGGAAATGGCCAAAGCCTCCTTAATTCTCCGCTCGTACTAACTGTTGCATTTTGTCAAGATGGTGTGTCCTGAAAGTTGGCTGTCTTCAGTGAGACGCGATCCACCCCCCCCCCCCCGCCCTCACTACTGCTACAACAATGCAATTGAGTTAATGTGGGCTCAAATTATGTTGCAAACAGAAATAATATTTTTAAAGTGACTGAAGTTGAAGGACTGATTCAGGAAGAAATTGACAAAGAACACAACAAGACTGGGAAAACTGCGTGAGACATCAGATAAACTACAAGTGGCTATGCTAGCCACTAAGAAAAGAAATTTGGAAGAATTATATATTTACATGAATAATAGAAAGATTAAATTAGTGGATAATTTGAAGTATCTAGGAGTTGTTTTAGACAGACGTCTGACGTTCCGAAATCATCTTGATTATGTAGCCAGGAAGGCTAGTAAACTTCTTACCGCCCTGACTGCTTTAACGAGACCAACATGGGGTCTAAACTCTTCTTTATTGAAGCTAATTTATAAAGGGGCGGTTAAACCTATGGTTCTCTATTGTGCAGGAGCATTGCAAGGTATTTTTCAGAAGAGATGGGCACAAACTAAATTATTACAGATACAGCGTGGATAAATACATCTTAAGAATCAGCCGAGGATACCGCACCATCTCCACTCCAGCAGTGCTCATTATTGCTAATATTGAACCCATCTTTCTTACTGGTGTATATAAGGCAAATATCAACAACATTAGACATGGCCGAGCCTTGCCACAACATATTTCAAAACTGCAACTTGAACAACCAGTTAAACAAGCTTCTCATCCAGCCACCTGTGTCTCTAGTCTCCTTGAAGATTGTGCAGCAGAATATCACCAGTACTCCATTTACACAGATGGCTCTCGGATAGCTGAAGGGCTTAGTAAAAGTGCTAAAGTAGGATGTGCGTTTGTGGTATTCTCTCGCTCCATAGAATGCCATTCTTCCATGTTCAGACTTGCCAAGGAGTTTTCAGTTTTTCAAGCTGAATTATTAGCAATCCGTGAAGCAGTGAAATGGTGCAACAACTTACAATGTACCGCTCGCCTTTACAGTGACTCACAAGCAGCAATTGCAGCTTTGAAAGATACCAAAAACAGCAGTCCTATTGCAGCTGAAATAAGAAGTCAATTATTATGTAGTTCTCATCTGTGTATTAAATGGGCCAGAGGACACGTAGGGATTACGGGAAATGAACGTACAGATGAGCTAGCAAAGAGAGCTGCGACTTCAGATCTTCCAGAGACATACACTCTATGTCCCATTTCTTATGTGAGGCAAACATTAAAGGAGATTATCCTCAAAGACTGGAATGAATACTGGTTAAAAAATGATTGTGGTGCTTTGACTAAGGATTTATATTTCCCAACAGTTTCTGACAAACATAAATGTAAATTCGTTAATCCTAACTATGTTCTCACTCAATTCTTAACTGGACATGGCAAATTTTCAGCTTACTTATTTCGATTCAAAATCAAATCCACATCTGATTGTATTTGTGGAAATCATCTTCAAGACGTCCCTCACATTTTATTTAATTGCCCGTTTTTCTGTTTTGAAAGATACGAACTTGAATTATTGCTTCAATCCTTAGGTTACACTTTCTCAAAACCACTTACACATATTCTGATGAATTACAAAACTAATCAATATTTCATGGCTTTATTAAAATATTTCTTAATCTAAATGATTCATCTTGATGTTTACTGTTTGTCAGCTTGATATCAAATTTGTTATGTTTTTGTAAATTTCACTATATTCATAAATTTGTAAAACTACATTCCTAATATACCTTTGGGTAAAATAGGAATCAAAAAATTGGATAATAAATAATAATAAACTACAAGACGAAAAAAATAGGAGGTAACGAGATTTTGGAACGTATCATCACAAATTTGCAGTACTCAGACGATGAAGACAATAACAATGACGAATTATCTCTTAACGTAAGCAGCATTCACAGCTATACGGATACACCGCTGGTATTTCGTTTCATTAGAAAAATAAGTAATTCATAAACTATAATTAACTTTAAATATTTTAAAAACTTGCGTAGTATACAAATATTTATGTTGTAATTGTGATTTCAACAACTGCATTATTATAAAACTTTTGGAAAATTCAGTTTGTGTTCCCTTAAGTCTAGCGCCACGAAAACTCGCAAGTGTGCGAGAGAGATGGAAATATAAAAAGAGTGGGGATAGAGAGGTGGCAACGGTGAAGACTCTAACGCACCTGATTCGCTACAGGTGAGAACTCTTCTCATTTGAAACACATAATAATCACTCTAAATGGATTAAGAGTCAAATCAGAGCAGTTACTCTGCCTCTCCCCGTATTCCATGCACTTTTTGCAGTGCACGGTTAACTCCTCCTGAATTTTCTAGTCCTAAATTTCAACTCCTTCAACAGTATGCACACTGTGTCTGGAGAGTCCACTCTCCTGAGAGACGTGCCGCTTTGATCTATCAGGACTGCACGTGAACAATTTCCTCACTGCTGCAACATTCTCGCGGGACCACTGTCCAATTCTGCTTGTGTTTGTCTCGGACCCTGTTGTCATTAATTTCTTGTGACAGTCTCGTGTCGTGTTGGTGCGAGTGTCAGCACTTCGCTACTATCGCCGAATAAGGACGATGGATTTCCACACGTGAAGCTGTTTGGACACACACGTATTTCTTTTTTATTCCTCATTTGCTCTCTGATGGCAATGTCGTGCTACACAAAGATGCATTCAAGGACATTTAGCGAAGAAAAAAATTGCTAGTAGGTTAACAGTTAAACCCACAGGCATTTTGAATGGGAGAGTGTCTTTCTACCCAATCTGCACATGCATAGGACGGAAATGAGCATGCAAACATCAGCCTGAGGCAGTATGTTAGGAAAAGAGACTGTACCCATAAATATTATTTCTTACTCAGTGGAAAACATCACTGTTGATAATGTAAATTTATACTGAGGAATTAATCCTTAAAGAATTAATCCTTTTAAATACATTCTCCGGTATATGGGTGATTTTTAATTAATTAGAGCCAACTGAAAAATTCAATGCCATGGCCGGGATTTGAACCACGGATCTACTGGTTTCCGTCCAGTTGCGCTACCCCTTGAGCTACCATGGTCAACGGGCCCTCCTGACATTAAATTCTCCAATTGACTCATTATATTTCCCGGTAGACCACTAGGGGTTCTTATATTTGAGAAAACCACTTGTGGCGACTTACTATTGTAAGCACTTAATTACCAGAACTTTATTTTTAATGTAAATTTATATGTATATTTATTGTAATGTATATTTATATTCAGTTGGCTCTAATTAATTAAAAATCACCCATATACCGGAGAATGTATTTAAAAGGATTAATTCTTTAAGGATTAATTCCTCGATATAAATTTATATTAAAAATAATCAGCGATAAAAATCCTGGTAATTAAGTACTTACAATAGTGAGTCGCCACAAGTAGTTGTCTCAAATATGAGAACCCTAAGTGGTCTACCGGGAAATATAATGCGTCAATTGGAGAATTTAATGTCAGGAAGGCACGTTGACCATGGTAGCTCAAGGGGTAGAGCAACTGGACGGAAACCAGAGATCCGTGTTTCAAATCCCGGCCATGGCATTCAATTTTTCAATTGGCTCTAATTAATTAAAAATCACTGTTGATGTTGCTACTCCTAGACTTTTTTTTTAAAAAAAAATTACGTTCTCCAACGTTAAGTCATATCGGACGATGAATGGAATGGGTGAAATGATGCTCAAATGAGCCTGGGGTCCATAGAGCTTAGAGTTACCCGACATTCGTCTTACAGGATAAGGGAACCCCCCCGGGAAAAACCTTATCCAGGTAATTCACTGTGATCGAGATTCGAACTCGGGACCTCTTGAACGTGAGGCAGACACTCTACCACCACGCTACCGAGGCGGGCAACTCCTAGACTGATAGCCAACATCAGCAATTTTTTCCACTTGCGGCAGTACTATCTCTCCGCCTAACGGCTGCACGTACCTGGGTCGACGTCGGGACTCCTTCCTCGGTCTCCACGTCGTCGTCTGCTGCTTGCTTTACCCTTGGATTCTTTTTTGGGGTTCTCAGGGTGTTAAGGTTGAGATAACACAAACCAACGATAATCTCTGAACTGCTTTAATTTGTCATTACATTTGTGGAACCCGGGCACCCTTAAATAATTGCACTTTCAGCGGACATTTTATAATACATTTTACTTGACGCGGCATGTCGTTGGACACACCAGACGGATGTATATAATACACTTGAATGCAATGAGCAATGAGCAAAAATGAGGACTGAATGGAGGCTGCTACCCTCTTTTATACACAGCACGGCGTCACAAGGAAAGACTAAGAGTATATTGACCTGTGTAACGGTACAGTAAAATAGCTAGCATACCATTCTATTGTCTGACATCCTCCCTTCATAGACTGTCGCCCGGCAGTGCAGTGTTTCTCACGTATATCTGCCCAGGTTCGTTACAATATTTTATATCAAAGTCTACAATTTTACTTTCACTAACATAGCTACTTACAGTTCTCAAATTTATGTATAATTATTACACATATTACATAATTAAATTAATAATTGATCCGAGGACCAAAGTTCCTGTTTCACACTATTGTAGCTGTTCCCTAAGGCCATGTATAATTGTAAAATAGTTAGGTATACCATTCTTCTATTATACGAATAAATTTGTCTGCATTCAAGTTATTCTCGGGAAACAAGCCAGGTGAAAAGACGATTAGAAATCGACGTTTCGGGAGCGTACTTTACTACCATCATCAGGATATTTATAATAACTTTTATAAACACTATAGATATAACAGAAAAATCATCAAAGACAAAACACTACCAATATTCGCATCACTGAACAAAAGACTGTTTTCAGTCAATTAAATTACAGGTCAGTAGATGGCGTGAGTGTAGAAAACTAATTAGGCTAGAGAAACGTAACTACTTAACTTGATGATCAAGCTGTATAGATATGTGCTTCTTAAGTCGATAGATTTCCATTTTAAGGCTGGTTTCCAAGAGGAGCTGAACTGAAATCCAGCATCAAGATTAAGCGTGCTCCTCTCGGAGGAAATGGCCAAGGCCTCCTTATCTCTCCGCTTCCAATAACTGTTGCATTTTGTCAAGATGGTCATCTCCCGAAAGTTGGCTCTATGGTCGTTATCAAAGCAATGCTGTGCCAGCCCATACTTCTCAGGTTATATATATACAGGGTGTTTCAAAACGACACCGAACGAACATATTGTGACTTTGTGGGTTCGTGAAATTAAAAGTCCAGTTGCACAAACTCAAAATGTTCATTATTTCCACTGAATTACAGTTTATTCACTTACAGATCACAGCAGGATCACGTATCGCACACAATTACGTAACACTCATAATTACGCAACACTCACAATCACGTAACACTCGCTACTCGGCACCTTGCCGTACAACTCTCTCTAGAGCTGACTAAAAACTCCTCTGGTACACGTACGCAATCTTCCAGTCCGTTCACTAGCACTGCGCTCTTCACGGCTGCTCGCCAAGAAATGACTGACTCGTCCACTGCATCCCTTATATGGGCAGGTCGCTGTATCTGGAAGTTTCGCGGCTCAGTGAATCATCATGGTTGTTCCAGAAGTCAGGGGGAGGGGAAAGGGACGGTCCAGTGCCTTGTGGTAGTTTTCCCCCACCTCCTCAGCGAGCGCCAACGAGTCACAAGGGTAGGCGTAGCCTCGATGCTTTCTGTCCCCCCACCCTACCTGCCAGTTGGTCGTGCCTTCCAATAATTGGGTGACAGTATAGAAGTAGTTGCTCAGCTTCTGTGTGACTCATTTAGATAGTTTTTACCGTCAATAGAGAAACATAAAAATGCTCCAGAATGGGTGTGGATTAGGCAGTGACAGGAACAACGACGCGTGCCTCACGCTGTCGGAGTTCGCAGGTGGCTGACACCCCGTGCCGCGTGCTGTAACTGTTTGTAAACACACCGACATACTCCGCAGTGGCTTGCTACTATTAAGAATTTATTAGGCTTATGAAAGCGTAATAAAGAAGCTATTGCTTAATTTTTGGTTATGAGTGTTTAACGTGTTCCAAAATTCCGTTATAGCAGTCCATGATGGCAAATAAGCTGGTGGACATATGCAGCTTATACCTTTTAGAGGGAAGTTAATGATAGTGAGATTGAGGATGGAAGCATGAAATGATAAACAGAACAGAAAACAACATCAAAGAGTTGTAGATAAAGTTAACCAAAACTAAGTGGCTTATACAATGAGAGAAGCATTTTATTTCACTGTATTTAATAATACTAAAGGAAGCTGTTGATTTTACAGTAACTGGTTGAAAGTATTGCACAATTAAGATCATAGCAAAATGAGCAAGCTTTCAACTGTCCGAGTTATTAGTCGACTTTTTCACAAGTACTGCCCTTTTACCCATTATCTGAATGGTACGCTAGGGTCACTGATGAAGAACAAGGAGTAATGCTTTTGATTTCGTGGCCGAATAACAACTTTTGAGGTTCGCACACCAGTGATTCCTGCGCTGCCTAATCACAAAATGATGTAATATTTAATGCTGCATAAAAGTATACCTAATAGAACTTGGAAGCTGCGACACCGAAATTCGGATAAACTACGCAATGGCTATACTCCTTCGGCGTTGTTTTGAAATAACATATTGTGACTTTGTGGGTTCGTGAAATTAAAAGTCCGATTGCACCACTCAAAAATGTTCTTTATTTCCACCGACTTACAGTTGAACACTTGCCAATTACACAGAATTACGTAATGCATACAATTACGATTCACCAGTTCGTCCGTTACAGTTCCACTGCACGCTCACAATTACGTAAACTCCTCCTACGCACGTACACAGTCTTCTCGTCCTTCACTTACACGGCGCTCCTTCGCTGCTTGCCAAGCACTGACCCTCCAGCCCGACGTGTTGCTTATATAGGGCCGACTGGCCAATCTAGAAGGTTCTGGATTAGATGAAATATCCCGTAAGTTCGAGAACTCAGGAGGGAGCGGAAAGAGACGGCACAGTGATGTTTTTCTAGCGACCCCTCGTTACCGCTATAAGACAAATGAGTGGGCGTGTCCGAACGCCTCCGTCTCCTGCTGCTGCCGGCCGGTTCTATAGGGAGTTCCGACGTTCGGTGACAATATATATCAAGATATACATTTCATTTGTACTAAAAAATTTTAAGAATATGGAGTTTTAATTAAAATCATTAGTCACTTTGGAGAATATCACAATTTTTGAAACTGAGGAGATTTTCTTGTAAATCCTTTTATCACGTTCTTGGGAGATACTGAACTTAAATACCAATTTTTGTATTTAACTAACTTTTCGATTATTTTTCAGTTAGGCTGTTGAGACACACCTAGATCTTTTGCTAAAAATTCCTTTATGGATTCAGAAGGTACCAATAACTCCAGTGATATGTCGTGTAGTTTTTTTTATGGAATACCTTCTACCTAATATGTATGTGCATGGGAGAGAAAGTAAAGGTGAATTATATAACCGCCGACGTAATAGGGGACAGACCGTAGGGAAATCATTTCGCAAAGCCTTGCAATTTGATTGCCCTGATTCAATTTTGCTATTATTACTCTCTCTGGTACTTATTGTAAGTAGTGGAAATGTTGCAGCAATTTGATATAGAGATTTCGCTGTAAATAACGTGTTTTGGGACTTCAAAAATTAAAAAAGAAAATGTTTTGTACTTCCTGTATGCAGGGAAAGCATTGTATTGCACCCAAAACATGATATCGGTACTTCAGTGGAAATAATGTTTCGAGATTTAAAAAAAAGTAGAAAAAGGGTTGTAGGGGAACATGGGGCATTTGTGCATCTATGTTTCACATTTGAACATTTAGAAATTGTGTTTTGGTAATGTAAATGTGTTTATTATTGCATAATTACCTGAAAAAAAACATAAATTAAATAGACACTCCCAACAAATGGGAGTAGCTATCACGTCAAAAACAAAATTAGTACATTTGCCCCGTTTTCCCCATAGGTGCGGCAATAAGGGGTATTATTTCATTGACCAATTTTTGATCAGTTTTTTATTTCTTTTAAATTTAGTTCACTTCTCACAATATGCACAAATATGTACATCTTCATCATCACTTTCGACACCTGCACAAGAATTATGAGCCAACTGCAGGCAGCAGGGATATCTAACCCACCCTCCTTCTGAAATAGCGTAGCAGTAAGGACAATCATCTTCGTCGTATTTTGCCACTTCTTTCCTGTTACCAGCAGACAAATGACTTCTGGAACGTTTGGATTCAGGAGGATTAGGACATCTAGGCCTACCTTTCGATGATTCTCGTTTTGTTTTGCTTTCTGGCAGAGCAAGACGCCTTTTTACAGGTATTTTATTGATTTTTTCTTGTCCCGCATACAATAGCGCTTCTTTATAAGGGAAGTTGTCAGTACTGTGCTTTTCCCTCTGTTTTTCCAAACTCTCTTGTTTTTCTGATCTACCTTTGGAATAGGTGTGATACTTTCTGGGCTGGAACTGTGGAAACTACTGCAGCTTGGCATCTCAATTTTTTCTCTCCCCATAGGTGAACCAGAGACAACGGACATCTCAGAACTTGAAGGATTAACATCATCAGGAACTCCAGAAGAAAGTTCAATATCTGTCGTTTTGGACGGTAGTGACTTCTTTACGTAATTACTAACTATTCCGAAATCACATGAAACATGAGTAGTCAATCATATGAATAACACATAAAGAGTTTTACACCAGGGGCATAATGGGGTTATGCTCCACCCATATTGCCCCGTAAACAGATACTTAGTGTAATGCTTGTCAATGGTTCGATATTCAGAGATAACTTAGCGAAAAACATGGATTTAGAAGTAAATTAAGTGTTATATTCCATATTAATTCTTGTTTTTTATTTAAATGTAGATATGATGTACTTACATGCCTTGAAAGATATCGCGAATCTTGTAAAAACTGCTTCAAACTGTATCCAACACACAACTCGCACACAACAGATTCTGTTACGGCAGCCAACTGACGTGTACTAGTAGCTGTGATTGAGATGACGTAGTTTTCACAGATTCCGGTAGATTGTGACTCCTACTAGAGAGAAAACACGTATAACCCGTTCTGCCTCACTACCCCGATATGCCCCATGTTCCCCTATTTGTTTCTGTGTACAGCTTTGACCAATATACGAGCTACCAGGAAGTTAGATTCGGAAAACATAGGAATCATTCGCTGACGTTGCGTTCACAACATACGCCTTGGAAAGGTAGTCGCACTGAAAAGGTCAATGATTTGAATCCCGGCTATGGCATTGAAGTTTTCAGTCTGACTCTACCTTTTCATACTTTGACCTACACACGACTAGTGTGAATGAACAATTAATTTTTCCAGTATACACTTTGATATCACTCTGGTTTCATTTCAAAGCTATGCGATAGATAGGGAGATGCTTTGCGGCTTGGCCGTTTGTATGGTAGCCGAACAGTAAAACGCATGTGCCTCATAAGTGGACCAACATGAGTTCGAATTCTTGATGTACTTGTTTCTTTTTATATTTGTTACTTTAATATCAATTACATGTTTTTCTTGCTGTTGATAAATAATAATATTTAAAACCCATTCATTTATAAAAATGCAGATAACATATTCTTTCTTTTCAAAATAAACGCAGTGTTATTAGAAAATTGCCTTAATATTGGTTGTGCAAACCCTCGGGCTCATTCATTTGTTCTGAATGTTGCTGGCATATAATGCGAATTATCCTCTCGTGAACATTTCGCCAGGCATTTGTTCTCTTCCATGTCCCGTAGAATGAGGGCAGTAATAGAAGCAGAGGGTTTACACACCCGCTATTGAGTTAATTTCCATTTTATTTTATTTTACATATAGGAATAAGACATTTGTTTCAGTTAAATTAAAAACAGAGTAGAATGTTTTAGTTTTTATGTGTGACCATAAATGTCATAAATTCAAGAAATTGAAGCAATTGGAAGCTATGTTACAATGTGTGTAGTACTTATTTCGAACTTCTACAATAAAATTCGAACCTTTGTAGGTCTAGCTCCTACATACCTGTCTATAACAGCTCGACTATGTATGCATGTGTAGTGACTGTGATACCGAAATTAAGGGATGCAATGAATAAACAGTTGTAATGTTTATGTAAAAAACTGAAGCTGCTGACAGTGAAGTAAACTAGGTTATTAATAATAACTAAACACTAATAACACAACTTCACTAAATCCTGGGACCGGTTTCAAAGCAAAATATCTGCTTCATCCTCAACCACTCAGCTTGACACTCACCAACTGACTGACTGACCTTGACCACTACCGGAGTTTGAAGAATAGCTCCTTATCTAACTGCCATCTACCGGGGACAACACAAACTTATTGATGACATCTATTGGAGGGATATCAAAATTCATTACGCGATCCTTATTTTTCAAAATAAATATCTTCTCCCAAACCATTAAATCTATCGGTTCTTTCAATTGTTTCAATAATTTAACTTCTGGATTTACTTCATGATTATATGACCAAAAATGATCAGCCACTGCCGATTTCTGTCTGTCTGTCTATATTTAATATTTCTAAAATGTTCCTTCGCTCTGGTTTCTAAATTACGCTTGCTCCTACCAATATAGATCTTATCGCATTCTAAACAGTTAACTTGATAAATACCAGATTTATTGTTGTCTGAAACTTTGTCTTTTTTAGAAAACTGTAGTAAATTCTTTATACTGTAATTATTATGAGGTGCTAGTACTATACCCACTTCTTTGAATTTTTTGGAACTTTTTATTTGCCCATGGATGATAAGTAAATTTTTTGAAAAAATATATATATATTTTTTTTTACTTTTTAAGAGTGGAAACATCATTAACATTTTTTTGATATTTAAATTTTTCTACTCTTCTGATTATAAAATCTTTATTAAAGCCGTTAATTAAAGCAGTGTTTATAATAAGTTTATATTCCGCATTAAACTCTTCTTCATTTAGAGGCATATTTATCAATCTGTAAATCAAACTATCAAAAACAGCAAATTTGTGTGACATATGGTTAAAACTTTTATTTTTGATATAATTATCCGTGTGAGTTGACTTTCTATACATGCCAAAATGTAATTTATTGTTATTTTTTATTATCTTTAGATCTAGAAAGGGGATGTAACCATTGTTTTCAATTTCTATTGTGAACATTGATAGCTTTATCCCGTGAATTTAGAATTTTAAAGCATCATCTATATATCTCTCAGGATCTATGGCAAAAATGTCATCTACGTATCTATACCATATTTTAAAAATTGAAGGAAAAGCTTTAGCGACTTGTATTTAAAAAAAACGCATAAATAGATCAGCAAGAAAGGGTGAAAGGGGACTACCCATAGCTACTCCTGAAATTTGTTGCAAAACATTTCCATTGAAAGTAAAGAAATGTGTAATGTGTTTCAAAGGAACTTCGTATATTTGCTACAACACGAACAGGTGCAGTTGGTTGAGTCGATTAACAAAAGACACGGGAGAAAGAGGGTTCTTAGCAGGGATTCTAAGTGCATAACACTTGACTACTTTTGAAAAGGCATTGTTCGGACCCTTCATAATGGCATGATGGAGATTAGTAATCACAATGGACAAAATAGTCACAAAAGGAATTTTGGTGTGCATAAAGACAAGCTTCGAGAGGTGAAAGACACACACAGCTGCAGTGCCCAGAGAGGACACAGAACGTGGCTGGCGGTCCAGTAAGAAAGGCATCTGGTTGGGTCTTCGCCGAAGGCAGACCAGAACCGAGGAGAAAATGTATCAATCGGTTCCTACGTAAATAACGAATTAAGTGTTACCACGCAATATGCATTTGACATACGGTAACTCTGAACAGTGATATATTGGTAACCCTTGGTCGGTAACGTGCATCAACTGAGACTCAACTATGAGTCAATAATGAGACTAATTTATCGCACACATTACAGTGTGTAAAAAAGGAAAGATCCCCTATGTGGATATGCACGAAACATATGAAACAACACGTAATGTGTGAACATTCTCAGTATTATTATAATTGATAGGAATCAGTTGGACGAACTTAAAGAGACGCGTTCTGTGATACCATTGTAAACCGGCCGTGTAAAACAATGTGGACTTTGAAAAATATACGGTTCCAGAGTCTGTTTTTTTTTTCTTTCTTTCTTTCCTTCACTGTCCGATATAAATTAACGTTGGAGGGCGTAGATTTTAAAAATGGTTTGTACTAGAACAGAGAAAGGCCTATGAGAGCAACACATATTTCGTTTACCAACCACTAGGGATCTTTTTCTTTTCTGACATGCTACGTCAGTCCAAGTTTCGTGCTTTATTTAGATATCTACTTCTTTTACTTTCGACTTACTTTCTTATGGTTGTGCAGCTGATAAATTCACTTGAGAAGACTTTATCATAGGTACTTTGTTTTAAAAAAAAAAAGCTAAAATAGCCCTCCTTTAAGTGCACTGTCAACTGATTCTTTTCTTGCAATAAAATGTTCACAGAATATCTAAAGCCACATGAACTCATTGTCTTTCTCGTTATCAGCTATATCACCAACATGTTATTGCATCGTTACAAATAAAGTGCACTGTTTGTGCTAGGTTTGCACAAGTTAGTTGGCCTGACCCACACGTGTCTTTTCCTTGGCGTTCTGAATGATTTTCGGAAATTTTGGAAAATGTTCTCTCTTTCTAGCTTGGAATATTTGAATTTAAATGCAATGATCGTCCTTTGTAGTGAGTAATATATCGAATACAAAGCAAGGATTGTATAGATCGGGGGTTCTCAACCGTAGAGCACGTGCTCGCCTCCCTTACACATGTTACGTTAACCTCATCAGTGGCGGGCAACAAGAAGTAGTCCTATTAGTCAGAGCCGGATGAATATGTACACTTTTGATTTCTGTACGTAATAAACATCGCAGTGCCGTCACTGGAACGCAGTAACTATGTATAAGTGGGTCATTCTGTCACAGCGGGTGTAAGGAGGTGATTTCCCTTCCCTGTCTTGCCTCTGGCATATTCGTATCGCGATGTATTTTTCACCATGCTCTCTGAACTTGAAAATATTAGTTATTCTTAATGTCAGCACCAAGAATGCAAATGTGAAAAGATTATTTTGTTCGATTAACGTTCATTAAACCATAGAAACTCACCTAAGTCAGTTCAATACAGTTTCAAATTCTTAATTAAATTATCTGGAAGTTTACACCTAATGGCTTAAGCAAATAGGTTGAACAATGAAGTACTTCTGGCACACAGAAGAAGGGAGGGGGAACATCCAAATTATGAAACCTGTGAAGATGAGCAGTGGCGAGGCGTGAATTTCAAAGCGAGGGAAGCTCCAAATAATAATTGTCATTAAAATAAGAGAGAATAATGACTCAAAGAACAAAGGCTACTCTTTAGTACTCTTTCTATTGTACAGTCACACGTAGGTCCGGTAGCGAAGCGTGACTTTCAAAGTGAGGGAAGCTCCAAATAATAATTGTCATTAAAATAAGAGAGAATAATGACTCAAAGAACTAAGGCTACTCTTTAGTACTCTTTCTATTGTACAGTCACACGTAGGTCCAGTAGCGAGGCGTGACTTTCAAAACGAGGGAAGCTCCAAATAATAATTTTCATTAAAATAAAGGAGAATAATGACTCAAAGAACTAAGGCTACTCTTCAGTACCCTTTCTGTTGTACAGTCACACTTAGTTCCAGTGGCGAGGCTTGACTTTCAGAGCGATGGAAGCTCCAAATAATAATTTTCATTAAAATAAAAGAGAATAATGACTCAAAGAACTAAGGCTACTCTTTCTGTTTTACAGTCACACTTAATTCCAGTGGCGAGGCGTGACTTTTAGAGCGATGGAAGCTCCAAATAATAATTTTCATTAAAATATGAGAGAATAATGACTCGAACTAAAGCTACTTTTCAGTACTCTTTCTGTTGTACAGTCACAGATGCCCTTCTTGCATTGCAAGACTGTTCACAAGCAGACATTTCTGCTGCCCCTCTCCATTCAGACGTTCCAATTTTTCTGAGCTGGCCCATACCGCGTGAACAGCATGGAGAAAGTATGCAATTCACACAGTTTTGCTAATAACTTAAAATTTCACAAGAATTTCCTATTTGTCACCACTAAATACCAATTTACGTAAAATACTATTGTTAATGCTGTTGAGATGTATAGTATAACAAAAGAAAGAAGGTCTCCGGGGAATGAAACATTCTGACGGCTTCTACTTTTGTGAATGAATCTTCTCTGTTTTAGTGTAGAGAGAGAGAGAGAGAGAGAGAGAGAGAGAGAGAGAGAGAGAGAGAGAGAGAGAGAGAGAATAGGGTGCATATTTTAACTGTTCTGCTCCTTGTGTAGCATGCGTCCTCTGTCACACATTCTCTGTTCTTGTTCCACAGTGTAAGGGGGTGCATTCCTATCAGGGACTTACTTTGCGTTGGTGGACAGTACTTACAGTTTTATTTAAAAGCTCCTTATAAAACAAAAACAAGAGAGAAAATCTTTTCTTCGTGCGTTATAGAGACTTTACGTGACAAAATCTTTCACTGCTTCCTAACTATCGAAGAGTCGCGATTGCTTCCGGAAACCTACGAAGCATGGTATCGAAGCTTACGAATGCGTAAATACAGAAATATTCAGTATTGAATGAGCTCGAAACTGGTTACTTCAGTCTTAAGGAACTGTCAAATTGTGCGCAGCATCGCGATTGTTCGCGAATAAATTTGTAAATGTATCCAAAGCAAACAAAATATTATTAGGCGTGAATTTTCTTATTTTTCTCCTGAAATTCGTGGGGAAGCGGCGCTTCATTGCACATTTTGCCACTGAAGATGAGACATGTCATAGTAACAAGTATGAATGATTGAAAACTTTCTACTGGTAAAACAGTGAAGCTCAAAAGTTGTACCACTAGCAAAAGTTGGAAAAAATTGAGTCAAGTTTCGGAGGTATTCATCTATAACCTGAATCGAAATTGAGTTTTATTTATGGACGCCCCTTTAAAACCGCTGAATTCTGCACAGAGGCTCTTTATCAAGCTTGAAGTTTCTTTTCGTTCCTAAATTTACGGCAGGGACCATGGCTTTACTTCGCTTCCCATGAAAACAATGCCAGAAATGTTTACCGGTAAATTCTATCGCGCTCCGCGGTGTTTGAACTCGATATCTAGAGGCTAGTATGTTACCCGTAGTTCCTATAAGGAAATGTAGGGTAACACTATTCCTTTAAGTGTCTATATTAATTCCCATTAAATGGAATAATTAATTTCTGTAATAGAGTTCAGAGAAGTCGTGAAAATGCAGTATGTCAGAGTTCTGCATGTGTGTTTGGTGGATCGCGAAAACAGCTGAAGGCTACTTCTGTCCCTTGCCTAAGGCTAGAGCAATAGCCTCACAGTTCAATCACCGTGGGATGAAGTGACTTGACTACCGGTTACAATGACCCAGGCGCCGCAGGTTTACCAATGCATCAGCGCCACCTTCCAATACACCTGCAGATACTGCTTATTTATGTGTGTATTCTTGGATCGAACATCGCGGTCTGACATATCAAGGATCATAATTTGTCTTAAAATTGAAGCAGTCAGATTCAGAAGTTGTTAAAGTCAATGTTTTCGAGAAATCCTGTTAAACACACGATACGCACTCTGAATACCAGATCTGTAATAGTGCTAAAAGATTTGCGGATCAGAAGATGTTAGGTGCAGCATATTATGACCCTGGCCTGTTGAATGGGCATCAATTTCAGAAATAAAAGTTGTTAAGTCAGCCTTTTCGAGTTAGATGTTGTTAAGTCAAGTAGTTGCCGCATTAGCCGTTTGGTGGTGCAACTACACTGTGCCACCCAAGCTCTTTGATATCAGCTGTTGATACATTTTAGATTAGACATTTTTAATCTCCAGCACGCACAACAGCTCTCTTTAGATCGTCTAACTCATTGGTTCAGCACTTGGCGGATCTCATTGAACCCTCAGAAAACCGAAGCTAAAATCTTCACTCTTCGCCGATATACTCCGCTAACTCCGTTTTGTCTCTACAGGAACAATGTCCCTTGGCTCCCCACTACAACTCCCGTTAAATACCTTGGAGTGCTTTTGGACCTGGCGTGCTCATATCGATCGTCTTATATCACTGGCCTCCGGGCGACTTTCAAAACTCTCACCTCTGTTGCATCGCCGTTCCAGCCTCGGCCTACAGTCTTCATTGTTACTCTACAAATCACTCGTTCGTTCGCTTATTACATATGCCTGCCAAATGTGGGAGACCGCACACACATGTCATTTGCGTCCTCTTCAGGTCATACAGAATCGCTTCATGCGCATCGCTACCAACGCTCCATGGTTCATCCGTAATCAGCAGCTCCATCACGAACTAGGACTGTTACCTCTTCATGACTACATTCGCAGGATCGCTCGTCGTTTCTTTTCCACGCTGCAAGAAGTTCCAGGGGCTGTGCATTATAACGTCGACGTCCGCACGCGCCAGCCCTCACGCTTGAAGAGGAGACTACAACAGGACCTGCTTCTGAGTGATACATCTGATTTGAGTTATGCTAGTACTTGATGTCTGTCTCACATCTTCAATATTGACATAATTTCTCAAAGAGTATTATATGAGTTCTAACTTAATGTAGTTAGGGTGCGGTCTGTTAGCCTACCCCTGAGTGTTATTGTTCTTATTGTACTGTTACCTTCTTTTTACTCT
Source organism: Mantis religiosa (assembly GCA_030765055.1). Taxonomy (NCBI): domain Eukaryota; kingdom Metazoa; phylum Arthropoda; class Insecta; order Mantodea; family Mantidae; genus Mantis; species Mantis religiosa. Next base: position 143,289,415 of record CM060956.1, on the reverse strand, counting down.
GATCTGAAAAAAGATTAAACATTTAGACATTCCTCAAGTGCACTTTCAGCAAGTTTATCTGTAGTTCCCAATACCAGGGCACTCTTTCATGCCTATTGACAGAATTTTTGGCAATACTGAGAAGAAGAAGCGATCAATGGATAAAGTCTTAGTCCCTTCCACATGGGTGAAACTGATCAAAGATTCACTGCAGAAGAAGCCTATTGATGTTGTCCATGTCAAACGTCCACTGACTGATAACGGGGAACATGATGGCACTCCAGATGTTGACGTTCTTGACTTCAAAGATGCCCTTGACCATGTCCTTGTAAGAAGTGTTCCTGAATTCACTTTAATCCGGGGTGTGTATTTCCAAAGAGGATGTGTACCAGAAGTTCGTCACACAATGTCATTCTCACTTTATCGTCCCCAGTTTCTCTTGAGAAGAAGAGAGAGGTTGTAAGCCTTACACGAGGCATGTGATAGTGCGACAAACACACCAGATAGGCTTCGGAACATTAAGAAGGCAAAATATTACGATGTTCGTTCACTACTGGAACATATCACTCTGCTAGAAGGTACCACATTTTATGACACAATGACATATGGAAGTGATATAGAAGATGATGTAGCAGAGATGGAGTGATGTTTTGATGACAATGTTGTATGAAGTGCATACTTGATTAGTTCATAGTAGAGATGTATTGGTGAAAACAAAGTAATAGTCTATCCATGGCTACATATTATAATATTGTATAATGGAGAAAGTCTAACATTAAGAATCAGAAGCTATTAAGTCAACTTTTCATCCATTTTAAATTAAAAGTTGTTAAGTCCTAATAATAAAATATCCTGACACACATGCTATATACGTCAAAAAGTGAGAAACACTTCAACACAGTACTGTGTACCTCCAAACGGACCCATCACATAAAATTATTTCATTTGTATTAGTATTTTGGTATTGGAAATTACTTTTGAAAAGTTAAAGCAGCTCTCCTGCACAATTTTGAAACAGTGGCTTAGCAATTCTGTTTCTGACCGCTTCAATTGTCACTTACATAGTAGGCAGAAAGTATATTCCATTCTATTCAAAGCTTGGCTACCAAGATTTTAAAGTCACCTGAATTAAAACGTATAAAAGTAAGAAAAAAAATATGTGTGAAAGAGTAGAGCCAGACTGAAAAATTCAATGCCATAGCCAGGATTTGAACCAGGGATCTTCTGGTTTCCGTTCAGCCGCTCTAACCATTTGAGCTACTATGGCCAACGTGCCAACATGGCATTAAATTCTCCAACTGACTCGTGTTTTTCCTGGTAAACCACTAGGAGTAGTGGTAAAGTACTTAGAGCATAGTAAGTCGCCATTAAGGTAGTTATCTCATGTGTTTATGAGAACTCAACGGTGCAAAAAATGTGGAGGAAAGCGTAGAAACTATAATGCATGAGGTTTAACTTGGCCACTAGTTTGTAGAAAGAGAAAGAAATAGGTAGTCGCCATCTTTTTCTAACCCGCCCCTCTTTTATGGCCAGCCAGGCAGGGCAGACACATCAGTGGCGGATGATCCTTCTTCGACTGTTCTTCGTTCTCCAAATTTGGTTCCTGTTCCCCTTCCTCACTGTCAGAAATTTCAAAATTTTTCTTATTTTTACTTTTTTTTTTAATATATTAGATCGGTCAGCAATAGTATATGCTTGGCAGATCTGAGAGAACAGATACAATATAATCAGAGTAATAACATTGGATAGGTGGGACAGTGTGCCTCCTCTGAACTAAAACAAATGTTTTATTGCACTAATATAAATGTGGCACTGAACTAATAAAATGTTATACATACTTCCATAGTGAGCATTTACATAGCAGAACAGAATAATACAAAAGATAAATTGAAACAGTAGATTGTTCAGAAATGGAAGTGTCATCACTGTAAAGCAGGTCCTGTGGTAGTCGTCGCTTCAGTCGCGTTGGCCGGCGACTTCGGACGCCGATGTTATACGTCACAGCTCCTGGGACGTGGCGTAGATTGTAGAAGAAGCGTCGAGCAGTCTATCGGATGAAATGGTGGAGAGGAAGAAGTCCCAGCTCGTGATGCAGCTGCTGGTTGCGGATAAGAAAGGAGCATTGGTGGCGATTCGCAAGAATCGACTCTGGATGACCTGTAGACGCCTCAGGTGACAAGTACTGGCAGCCCCCCAGACCTGGCAGGCATAAGTAATAAGAGGCCGAACCAGAGATTTGTATAGGAGCAGTGAAGACTCTAAAGCAAGTGAAGTATGTTTGTGAAATAATGGAGACAGTTGTGAAAGACGAGCGGGTACCAGGGTAATGGTGCGGTCAATATGAGGCTTCCACGTAAGCCTAGTGTCCAGTAACACTCCAAGGTACTTGACTGGTGTAGGTGAAGGGAGCCACGGCACATGATCAGTCAGAAGGCGTATAGACGGAGGGGGATTATAGCGGCCTAAAGTAAAAATCTTGGCTTCAGTTTTCTGGGTATTAAGGGAGATGCACCAATTTTGACACCATTGAGTGAGGCGATCAAGAGAGAGCTGTAAGGTTCGTACAGCAGAATGCAGATCGGAGTGAGAGTAAAATAAAACAGTGTCGTCAGCATGCAGGGCAATTGAGGTTGGAGCCATGTCTGGAATATCAGAGGTGTAAATACTAAACAGCGTTGGTGCCAGTATTGAACCTTGTGCAACGCCTGCTGTAATACGACGCTCAGTTGAAAGAGTGCCTCCAATACGCACCGCAAAAGTGCGATCAGTGAGAAAACTGGTAATAATGTGGAGACCAATGCGATAGAGTTTAAGTAGCAAGCCAGAATGTTCACTTTCTGAATCTTCTACATTAATTATGAACCTATCACTAATTTCATCTATTAATCCATCTTTCTCTCAATAAAACTGTTCTATATTTTCAACATGTTCACAGCTCCCCGCCAATTTTGTTCGGACACTTCACCTACTGCACTATCAAATGACACTTTTACCTCACAATGTTTAAATGATATGTTGTGTTTCGTGACATTTTTTTTTTTATCTGTGCCCATATAAGTCCTGTAGCATTTAAATCACAATGATACGGAGGTAATCGTATTACAGTCTGGCCGTACATTTGAGCTATGCAAACTATTTCATAAATTATGAGACCGTCTTTTTTCAGCTTTATTAAGTCGTAAAGTACTGCTTTAGTGGAACGCGGATCAAACCCAATATTATTATCTTTTTTTCCTTGTTCCATTTACACTCCGCCTTTAACTGCTATGGTCATATCTTCGGCCGTTCTCCTTTGGAACATACTGAAGGTGTTATCTTTGGTTTTTTATCATTACATCACGCACACATTCACACTCTCATTCATACTTCCAGACTCTGGGGGAGATGGGGAATTATCTTGGTCGGGGAAAAAATTCCCCCATCGCCGGGAATCGAACCCGGGACCCCTAGCACGACAGGCAGGTGCTCTACCGACTGAGCTACGGGGCCAGCCTCAATATTACTGTCACGGAGCCGTGATTGCATTACTGATTTAAGCAGAGCGATCAGTTGCGTTATCTATTACTATAGCACTATTGGGAAGAATGTTGGGTAACATCTGATTAATAAACCAATTTTTAAATGTTTCACTGTCCATTTCTTCATGATAGTCTTTGCTTGATTTTGATTTAAAACTCAGGGGAGCGTTGGGAATGAAACCTGTCGAACTCCCCGCGTGTAAGAAAACGGTGACCTTTGCCGATTGGGATGCGTAGTGGAAATTCAAAATCGTCCTCTTTACTTTTCCATACTTTTGTTTTTCGTATGATTTATGTTGATTCATAAATCATAGGAGCACCGGAAGTCGTTACCTCTTTCATTGTTCATAGAAACGGGAATCTTTTGCAAAGACGTCTGGCCGTTCCATCAGAAACTTTCATTTGATGCAGTACTTTTCGCAAGCTCCATAAACTCAAATGAATTTTTTTTCTTTTAGAACTTTATTTATGTCTTCCAAGCTGGGCAGAAAATCAGTTCGATAACGTGAATAAATAGATTGTCTCATTGAGCTGTACAGAAAGAGCCTATTGCTGTTTTTGTGGGTTTTGCATTCGGACGATTTTTACCAGGAGTCTATAAAATTACCACTTAGTTACACTTCATTTTGTTCTTTAATCTTTTTACAGTACGAGATGAAACACATGTAGCTGTAGCAGTTCTTTGAATCATGCTCGACACATATAGTTGGCTTTCCTCATTTTAGGACCTCGCATTCGTCTGTAAAAAATGTATGATCCTTAATCACAGTTTCCCTACCATCTGATCTTATAGCTTTTCCCTTTCTTACCACGCCTCCTACAACTAACGTAGGCACTAGCACTATTCCCAGCAATAATTACAAAATGTTCAACTTCTAGAAAATATTTTTCACGTTTCCAACACGTTAACAACCGATACTTCACTTGCAACAGCACTGATGCTTGCTTGTGCTTCCCTTAATACCATTGCAATACAACACGGCTTTAAAGGGGACTGCCCATTTCAAGGAAAGAAACCCAGCGCCCATGCTAGACAAGGATAGTGCAAAAAGTGCCAAGTTAAATCTCGTGCATTATAGTTACATTGAAACTCTGCAGTTAACATGGAATGAAGATAAGGCCAAAACATGAATATCTTTGTGGATAAACTACTCTAGATCAAACTGTATCTCACTGTTCAAGGACAAAAAGGACATTAGTAATTTCCATAAACGCATACCATTCTTCTCTATAAATTGTTTTTTCTAACTTACGTCTGCAGCATTGATGCTAGAAAAGAAACTAGAGTGCGCACATAAATGTGTAATATTGTCTATAAATATTGATGATTGTTCAAAGCAGTTTTATTCTTCTCACAGAATAAAATCTCATTTTTAAATCATAAATAACTCCATTTATAAGCAGAATGGGGAGGTACTTCTCAGATAAAAGGGTTATTATGAATTGTACATATATAATTCGTGTTTGTGCATCCCTAAGCACTGCATTTGGGCTGGAGTCAATGCAAGAACCTGACAAAATGGCACGCAGTAGTCAAGGCCATTCCGCCCCCTCGATCTCTTTTGTTATACCTGGACAGGTAGTTGGATACACATATAGCCAGCAGGATAATGCCAACATTACAAACATTAAAGAATCGTCAAGCTTGCTATGTAGAACACATTAATTTTGGAAAGATACCCAGTAATGTGCCAAGCCGAAGTCATTATTAGGATTACTGAAGTTAACTATGATTGTGTAAATGGATATACAGAAAAGATCGCAAGAATTACACCCGTAGATTGTCTCTTTGGTATGGTAGCTTCCAAATCCAGAGGTCTCGTGTTCGAGGATGGGTTTTTTGGAAGTATAAGTGAGAGTGGAAATGTCTGCCTGTGAATTTAAGGTTTATAAAGAAAACTCAGTGACACAAACAGTAAACAAGAAGCATCTTTGCCGTTAAGTAATTGTTTCACTGAAAAAAGAAACACTAATATTACTATTAGATTATAGATGTCAGACAGCAACCTGTTCTGTTGGTTGATGGAGGGATGGAGTGCACTGCTATGCACTGAAAGAAACACCAGAAATTGTGATGCAATGTATTCATAGATATGTTCAAACAAGTCAACTTTATAATTGCAACGGAAAACTATTGTGAGTTGTAAAATGCATGTGCCCGATTTCACCAACAGATGTTAAAATCGACGTTAACAAATGTAACGTAACAATTGTCACAGCGCTAAAACTAATGTTAAATTTCTTACATTTCACCAACCTGTTTTCTTAAAATGTTAACAAACCTGTGTTAATGCCAAGAAACTTGTAAATATCACAGCTATAGAAGGCTATGGATGATTTTCTGACTTACTCCGATGCGCTTTTGTTTTCATTTTCGTCTGCACAAATGGCGGATGAACAAAATCATATATAAAGCCGTGAGACAAATTTCTCATCGACGGAGAAAGAATTGTTAATTGAAATGGTGACGAAGTGTAAGGATATCGTGGAAAATAAGAGGACGGATGCAGTGAATGTAAAAGAGAAAGATGTCGCGGGGAAAATATTGGAAACGAATTTAATTCAAATGCATGTGTCACTACTACAAGCACCAAACAACTTGTCAGTATTACGTAAATTTAAAACGAGGTGCGAAGAACAAGTGACTTAAACGTTTCAAGATTGGAGGTGGACAATGTGTTATCCACATAATTCAGTGAATTATAAAATCGCAAGGTTATTAATACTTGAAGCTAAGGCGAGATCGGCATATTCCTTTCGATGCATGTTCTAACCTCACTTGTACTTCCGCAGTAACCTTCATAGCAACTTGTTTCCACAGTCTATACCTCCGTAAAACAATTTTCTTCGGATAGTTCCTCAAAATCATTTCTTCTTATAGGCCGTACTCTATTATGAATGCCATTTAGACGGTCTTAAATATAGCAAATCGACATCAACAGCTGAGTTCTTGCTCGCCATCTTGATTATTTAGAATTGTTAAGGACTTAACCTAAGATATTTGGCTTGTTAGTTTAACAACAGATTTAACACGAGTGTTATTCTAACACTTGTTGGTGAAATACAATTTTTGTTTTAACTATTGCTAAACTCGTGTTAAGTCTTAACATTTGTTGGTGAAATCGGCCGATGATGGTAGAAATCGACGTTCTAGAAGACCCGCGTTATGGCGATAATTTTGCAACGGGACATTTTGCAAAAGACGTGATGATGGATGATAAATTACTCTCACCTTTGGTGACGATCTGGTAGAATGAGTCTGGAGCAATGAGTCTTATCTCTGGTCGTAGTATCGGAGTGAAGGTATTTTATGCTGCAATTATTGGGAAATAATTCTTCTCCTTTAAATATTGTAGGATTTATTCCACGAAACCATTCATAAATTCTGTTACAATTCTAAATGACGTAGATTCTGTCCTTTCATAAATTATTGTTGCATCGATGAGCTTTTGGTTTCTGCCACACGCAACACAAATGCGTTTACAACTCAAAAGTGTTTCTACAAACTTGCAGAGCGACATCAAAAACACGTCTTACTCTCAGGACCGTTGTATGCCAAGCGATGCTAAACTATCTGATTATTCTGGGTTCTCTGCACACGATGTTTCTTTTATTGGTCCACGTCACCACATCAGGTAACTACATTTTTGACCGCCTCAGCGTAGACGATAAGGTGTCTGCCTCACGTTTAAGAGGTTCCGAGTTTGAATCTCGGTCAGAGTGAGTTGTTACCTGGATAAGGTTTTTGCGAGGTTTTCCCTTATCTGAAGGACGAATGTCGGGTAATTCTAAGCTCCATGGACTCTGGACTCATATGAGCATCCTTTCACCCAGTTCATTGACAGTCCTATATGACTTAATGTTGGAGGACGTAAATTAAAAAAAAAAAAAAAAAAGGAACTACATTATTGAAATTACCGATAACAATATTATGTAACATTTAAATTTCATTGTATTATTCCGTGGCCTATACAGTTTCACATTTTCTATTTTGTACAAATTACTTTTTCCAGAACAATTCAGAACAAATTCTTAAATATTTGAAAAACATTAAATAATCGTCACATAACTTAGAAAAATCACAGACGCAATAACCTCTGTGTTAACGTGTATACAGTGATTACTAGGGCTAGAAAGTTGACGACCTATAATTTTTTTGAAATGGACCTTTAAAAGGACTAAGATATCCCAAAAAGGATCTAAAGATTACAAAAAAGGACTGAAGACGTTTTACTAGGCTTAATTTTTTGCATGTTTGCGGCCAGAATTTTTTTTCACAAACTGTAAAACTGTGGTGAAACCACTAGGTCACTTTTACGATGCTAATAAAAATAAAGTGATATTTAGGGAGGATTTGCTAGGTTCTCTGCTTGTACTAATGACTTAATACAATAGAAAGGGTCCTCTCACCTGTTACCTGCTATAGCCAGTCTCAGGAGTGTTAAAAGAAATTAGAATTTACACTAGACTCTGTTGAACAGGAAAAAGATAGTCAAAAGAAGTTAAAGTTACACAAAAAAAAAAAAAACTTTAAATCAGAAAGTAGCTAAGAAAGACAGAAAAGAACAAATAAAATCCTCCATTTTTTTCCTATAGAGACCATAATTAACATATATAGGGTGCTTCAACAAGAGTGCCATATCTTTAACATGTAATAGCTGTCATTGTTATTGAGTTATAACAGTCTTTTTTTTTTCGTGTATTTGCAGTTGTTATTGACAAACAGCCATGTAACGTTACAGCATTCAGCAACGCGTAGAAATCTTGAAAATTTATTATAAAAATCAAGATGGAGAAGCTCTGTCAATGGAGCTCTTATGCGGAACTATTTTTGACCTCAATTGGATGGTATGAAATGAGATGGCTGGGGAAACCTGAAGATCCCGGAGAAAAAACGCCCCAACGCCGTATTGTCGGCACATATCTCACATACGGTCGCCTGGGATCGAACCCGGGCCGCCTTGGTAAAAGCCACGCGGTCTAACCGCTCGGCCACGGCGTGGTCTGTCGGGCGAGGAACAGAAACTGGATCAGATAGATAACCCAGGATGGGTGATCAGTCCGATGATGTGTATGAGAGTGAGAGAAGTAGATGACAGAGTGAGGGCGAAATTAATGAAAGGAATGATGATAAAGGGGTAATTGGTGGAATAATAGCGGGGGAAAACGGAGATCCCTGAGAAAATGCACCTCTGCACCGTGCCATTTATCAGAAATCTCGCATGCGGTCACCTGGGATCGAATCCGGGCCACCTTGGTGAGAATCAAGATGTTTAATTAGTCTGACTCTCTTCAAACCTTGTGTGATAATTAATTTTCATTGTACAAGACTAGAGAAAGCCTCCTGAGTATAACACATCAGATTTTGTATAGTTATATTTTGTCTACTCATTCATCAGGGTACAAGGCTATTGTTGTTATATGATACTCCACGATGGATGCCGACACCACCGCAATCCCCAGACAGGGATCCAATGGAGAATTTGTGGAGTATACAGGGCAAAAGTATTAGAAATCATCAGATATCTAATATAAAGGATCTAAAGAACGCTCTACCAGAGGAATGACGTAAAATTACAGTGGAAACAACACAGTCTTTGATGAAATCCATACCAAGGAGAATGCAAGAGATTATAAAGAGGAATGGAGGGCCTACTAAGTACTAACTGTAACTTTCTACACCATTTTCAGTATGCAGACGAATACTTATTTTGCATCCTATGTTGTATACCTTTACTTTTGAATGTTTAACCATGTTTACGTGAATGGATACTATGTGTCTTTTATTGTATTCTCTTTTTCACTAATCATTAAATAAGACAGTGTCCCTGCTGTACTTTATTCTGATGATTGCCCACTATCCATACGTCCTTAAACATAAACGTATTTGTTTGCTTCACTGTTAATAGCTTCATATTTTACGTATTTGCTGATCTTGTAGTTGAACGCCCTTAAACAAACATCTAATCCTTGTTTCACATAAGCTTGCCCCGTATCTCTTAACTGTCACGTGACCGTATCACATCTCATTGACTGCTGTTGTGGTGTAGACTGTTGTGCGGTAAAAATTAGTTCGTTATTTAACATGGTGATATATCTTTATATGTTGGAATAGAATTGTCAAATTTATATTTTCGTAACCTTTTGAATTAAATATATTATGCATCAGAGTTGATTTATCTGAAATGCTTGTTAATTCTTAAACGAAGTAAAGAGGAGGTTCCTTTGCTCTCAAGCACATGACACGATAGCACGTGATTTAACGGTAGTGATGACATATTTGTTTATATGACTTTTATCACTGACCTTGTTTTGAACTGGATTAGTCATTCATCGCCATTCGAAGGTGTGTTGTGCCGAATGCGAGAGAAAAATCATTTTATTGATCGTTTATTGCGCGTGTACTTATTATATGTATAATGAGAGTCTACCGCCAGTTTTTCGCTGAAGTATCGCAAGGGAAAACCTTTACAAAGCGGCGAAAAAAAATTGTGGTTCATGTGTTTAATGGACTCACAGAGAAGAATCCGTCTTTGTCAGTGAGAGAAGTCGAACAGCTGTGCTCTGAACTTACAGGGTGAGTGTTAGATGCGTAGGAACATCGCGACATGAAACTGAGACAACAGGAAAACTTACCACTCCAGGGGCGATATTGCTGTGTGGCGAAGACGTTATTTAAGGACAATCAGACTGTACCGAGATACAAGTCCCAAAATATATTACCTTGGCGAGACTTGGGTGAATGAAAGACACACGACAAGTATGGCGTGACACGACTTTTAAGACTGAAAGACAAGCATTTTTGCAAGGTATGTGTGCTGGTTAAAAAAAAAAAAAAAAAAAAAAAAACAGTGGAAAAGGCCAAAGGCCAAAGGCCAAAGGCCTTTCATTATAAACTTGTTCCAGTTTCATTGCTCATTCATTCAGTTTCAACTTGCTCAGTTTTATTATAAATTTTATTATTTTTGCATGCCTTCATATTCTTATTTGTATGATTTTATTTATCTTCCTGACAATGATTATGACGTTTTTTCAATGTGACGGGAAGGCACCGCCTATAGCCTATGGCGCGAAAGCATTAGCCAATTAGGATGAGGGGGAAGTTAGTTGCACGCGGAGTGATACCTGTCAGCGGGGCAAGGTTATATGAAACAGAGATTAGGTACTGGACAGAGTTAGTCCACTCTATCCTTCGACCTCGGAAGCTGAAGTTGGGGCAGTCTGCGGGGGTCACCTTTTCTTGCTGATCTTTTTATGAGCTTTTTGGAAATGCAAGTCACTAAAGCATTCCTAATATAACTTTGGGTAAAATAGGAATAAAAAAATTGGATAATAAATAAATAAAGCATTCCCTTTAATTTTTAAAGTTTTGTATAGATATGTTGATGATATTTCTGCAATCGTTCCCGAAAAACCCATAAACGATGATTTAAAATTACTAAATTTGCAAGATAAAGCTATAAAATTTACATTAGAAACTGAAATTAATTGATTTCTTCCTTTTCTATATCTAAAGATATTAAGAAATAATAATAAATTAAACTTTGGTATTTATACGAAGTCTACTGTTATTGATAATTACATAAAACATAAAAGTTTTAACTCTTTTTCACATAAATTTGCTGTTTTCAATAGTTTGATTTATAAATTAATAAATATACCCCTGAATAAAGATGAATTTAATAAAGAATATAAACATATTATTAATATTACTTTAATAATGGTCTTAATAAATACTTTATAAATAAAAAATTTGAAAAATTCAAATATTAAAAAACTGTTAACGATATTTCTACCCTTAAAAATAAAAAGCCATTATAATTTTAAAAAATTTACTTACCATCCTTGGGTTAGTAAGCATTTTCAAATTTTTTAAAAGAATTTGGTACAAATTTAGTTCTTCAAAATAACTGTAGTATTAAAATTTTATTTCATTGCTCTAAAAAAGATAAAGTTCCTAACAATAAAAAATCTGGTGTTTATCAATTTGATTGTTTAGATTGTGATCAAGTTAATATTGGAAAGACAAAATTTAGAAACCAGAACGAAATAACATTTTCGTAACATTAAGTATAAACAAATTGATAAATCAGCCATAGCGGATCATTTTGATCATTTACACATAAAATAAATGCAGAAGTTAAATTATTAAAACAGTTAAATGGTCCAATGGATTTGATGGTTTGGGAAAATATATTTATTTTAAAAAACAAACATCGCGTAATGAAATTTAAAATACCGGCAGTCGATTCTGTGTTTTAAATTTGTTCTATTTTCAGATTTTGGTAGTACTAACAAGAACATATTAACGTCTAATGTTTAGTAAGTATGGTGACAGCTTTGTTTTTCCAGCTGAAGATGTGTGTGAATATACCTACATGAAATCGCAATCCTGGAGAATTTATAAGAATTGTCATTTCTTATGAGATAAGTGAAGTTTTAAGTCAGAAATTATTATATTTGTATATATTTGTTTGCTTCACTGTTAATAGCTTCATATATTACGTATTTACTGATCTTGTAGTTGAACGCCCTTAAACACACATCTAGCTGCTTTACACACCCATCCCTTGTTTTCAATTCTGGAAGTTGGTAGCCCTTGTAGCGTACAATAGAAACTGCGTAAACGGATTCTCAGGCAACTGCAGACAACTTTAGCCCAGGGCATGTTTTCTTTGTAACCGAACGTAACAGGGTAGAATGCTTTGATGTAAAAAGAATTATGATGGCAAGGGGATGACAAGAGCTTTCAGAAAGGCACGCAGAATCTGTGGACGTTCCTCGCACATGCGCACTAAGCCGTCCGCTCTTATTACGCACCTGTAAAAGCAGCTCCTGTGAAGACAGTGACTTTCCATTAGCTTAGCTGTTCTTTCACGCCAATCGTTTATACAGAATCTAAATTATAAAGACAACTCAACTGCGTACAAAATGAAATGAAGTTTTAAAATAACCATCTTTATAAGAGTAAACTTGAATGGTTAGAGAATCGTAAAATGGACTTTACCTGTAAACATAGAGGTTACGTTATTGTGTCCTTTTAACATTACAGTTTTCTACACTTTACAGTTTGTCCAATTTTTTAACAAACTTATTTCCAAGAAATGGCCCTCTGCTTACCCATTTCACTCCACCTCCCCCCCCCCCCCCCCCGTACAAAGCTGTTAGTACAATAGCACTACGCGTTTTGTGGGTTTATTGAGCAGGATTGCACTGTTGCAAAATATACTAGTTGTCAGTTCTGTGTTGCTAGTAACCTAAATAAAATGTTTCTCTTTAATCCGTGGCTAAATACTGAGTACTAATATCGAGAACGAGGAAATTAACGAAGGTAATACAAATGGTGACTTAATAAATTGTGAAGTTAACGAAGCTGATAATAATTTCTTAATACAACCGTCAGCTAGGACTCCAGCCAAGAAGAGACGTTATAGGGAGAGGAAGCAAGATCAGGAAACAGAGCGCAAATATGTTAGTGAATTTTACAAACTTTCTGAAACTGAAATTGAAATTGGGGGTACTACCGTCGAAAAAATTGAATTAATTAACAGCCGATGCGGCTGGTGTAGGAATAACAACGGTCAGAAAAATTGCATCAATTGACATCGCTAGTTACAGCATTCCAAATAAAAAGAAATTAAACAAAACTAATATAATACAATAAAATATTTAGTGATTATATTCCACTTATCTTAAGAAGTTGATGACAATACTTCTATCTTCTCTAATTGAAATTAATTTCGTAGACATTTGCCCACATCTTCAGTCAAACACACTTTGTTGTCAAGGATACAATGTATTTACGTATTTGCGTATTACCAACATCTGAAGAACCAAACCTAAAACAGAATCAATTGTCGGTATGTCAAAATTCATTACGCGATTTTTATTTTTTAGAATAAATATTTTTCCCAAACCATTAAATCTATGGGAACATTTATTGTTTTAATAATTTAACTTCGAGATTTATTTCATGGTTATATGGCCAAAAATAATCTGCCGTGGCCGATTTATCAATTTGTTTATATCTAATGTTACGAAAATGTTCTTTCTTTCTTTCTTTCTTTCTTTCTTTCTTTCTTTCTTTCTTTCTTTCTTTCTTTTCTTTCTTTCTTTCTTTCTTTCTTTCTTTCTTTCTTTCTTTCTTTCTTTCTTTCTTTCTTTCTTTCTTTTCTTTCTTTCTTTCTTTCTTTCTTTCTTTCTTTCTTTCTTTCTTTCTTTCTTTCTTTCTTTCTTTCTTTCTTTCTTTCTTTCTTTCTTTCTTTCTTTCTTTCTTTCTTTCTTTCTTTCTTTCTTTTCTTTCTTTCTTTCTTTCTTTCTTTTCTTTCTTTCTTTCTTTCTTTCTTTCTTTCTTTCTTTCTTTCTTTCTTTCTTTCTTTCTTTTCTTTCTTTCTTTCTTTCTTTCTTTCTTTCTTTCTTTCTTTCTTTCTTTCTTTCTTTCTTTCTTACTTTCTTTCTTTCTTTCTTTCTTTCTTTCTTTCTTTCTTTCTTTCTTTCTTTCTCTCTCTCTTTCTTTCTTTCTTTCTTTCTTTCTCTCTCTCTTTCTTTCTTTCTTTCTTTCTTTCTCTCTTTCTTTCTTTCTTTCTTTCTTTCTTTCTCTCTTTCTTTCTTTCTTTCTCTCTCTCTCTTTCTTTCTTTCTTTCTTTCTGGTTCCCAAACTACGTTTCGTCTTTCTAATATAAACCTGATCACAATCTAAGCAATTAAATTGATAAATAAAAGATTTTTTACTATTAGGAATTTTATCTTTTTTAGAAAATTGTAATACATTGTTAATACTATATTTTGAGGAACTAAAGTTAGACCAACTTCTTTAAAAAAAATTTGAAAATGTTTATTAACCCAAGGATGGTAATTAAATTTTTTTTAAATTTATAATCATTTTGTATTTTTTAAGAGTAGAAATATCATTAATACTTTTTTGATATTTAAATTTTTCATTTTTTTTGTATAAAATCTTTATTAAAACCATTAATTAAAGCAGTATTAATAATATGTCTATATTCTTTATTAAATTCTTCTTTATTCAGGGGTATATTTATTAATCTATAAATCAAACTATTAAAAACAGCAAATTTATGTGGAAAAATTTAAAAATTTATTTACCATCTTTGGGTTAATAAACATTTTCAAAGGGTTTTAAGGTTTTTCCGGGGTTTTCCCTTATCCTGAAAGACGAATGTTGCGTAACTCTAAGCTCCATGGACCCCGGACTCATTGAGCATCATTTCACCCATTTCATTCATCGTCCGATATGACTAAATGTCGGAGGACGTAAATTACAAAAACAAGGCCTACTGTAATCCCTTGTACCTACAAGAAAATTAGCAATAAGTTTTTCAAAGCATCTCAGTGAATAGTTTTTAAAAGAGTATAGAAAGTCATACGAGTGCAACACATGTATAAATTATAGTTATTACGCTTCGCCAAAATGTGAACGAGCCGCCACTGCATGTAAAGTTCTTTTCGATGTTTCTGTCATTCTAGCTAGAACACAATCGGCTTATCGCATTCCGATTTTATTGTTAATCTGTCCTTACAGAAGACCCTGTTTTGTCGCAGTTCCCCCTGCTACCTGCCATTGGGAAAAAGCAGGTAGCGTTTTTTGCTCTCTCACCCCTGATTTCCTTTACAGCTGTGTGCTTATCTCATACGCCGTTTCCATGGTGAAGTGAAATCAATATGACTGCACGTCCCGAATGAATACTGCATAGATTCAGGGACTAGAATAGAAATGAATCTTAGATTCGATTCTATCAGAAACTATTGAAATCGTAATGCCAAAGATAAATAAACTGTCAACGTAGTATTGTTAAATCACTCATTTCTGTTTACTTTTTCTAGTATTCATTTATAATTAGAAGAGAAAGTAAAGCATTCTGTCCAATTTTATATCGAGACTTCACCAGAACTACAAATTTTGATGCTTCCAGAATGAAGAAGAACATTTTTAGACAAAAGAAAATGGCTAAATATGTGTATTTGAACAGGATAACTCGAAAATCAGAAGTCATTTAAATCCAAACTTGATAATTAAGTTCAACGTCTTCCAAAAATACAGTGTAGAAAAATCCCTACCCCAAACTTCAGTTTTCTGATACTTTTTTGCATTCTCCCAGTTTTGATTAAAATGCATGCTTGATATTTTTATTTCAAACAAAGTAAATAGTCTGTAAAGTCCTTTTAATCCTGAATACTTATGTATAACTAGTAAGCTGAAACTAGAATTTATTGAGTACTAAACACATTATGCAGTGCGATCCATATAAACCTGAACCATTTCAATAGGCCATAACTTATGGCCTTGAAACTATAATAGGACACACGTGCAACTTTGGAAGAATATAATAAACAATTGGGAGATTACATTGCACTATTTAAATCTCAGAGAAAATGTTGCAAGTGTCCTCCACCAGCATCTATACATGTTTGCACTCGTCTCACCATATTCTCTGAAGTTTTACGGAGAGTATCCTCGTCAATGTTACTTATTTCGGTTCGAATGGATTCCTTGAGAATATCAATTGTCCGTGGCCTATTGTTGTACACTCTTTTTATAGATACCCCCACAAGAAAAAAATCCGGTGAGGTTAGGTCAGGGGATCTGGGGTGCCACCGACCTTTTGAGATTATTCTATTGTCAAAGAAACTAGTTACAAGTTTCATGGTGCCATTAGATGTATGACACGTTGCTCCATCTTGCTGGAAATAACCTTCTCCCAATTCGATATGTCCGTGAAAATTCAGACGTAAAATTGTACGTCAGACCATGGGAGGAAGGTTGAGCGGAAAGTGTCCTACAGGCGGCCAGAATCTATCACAGACGACACTATAGCTACGGTGGGTACCTAACAGTTGTGGGTAGGTTCTTCAGCATAATGGAGTTGCAGATCGCTGTAGAGAGCCCGCCGCTAGAGTAGCTACAAAATAAGAGTCAACATGGGCTTGGCCAATACAGTGATGGTGCTCTCTTGGGGTTGCCAGTTCCACAGCAAGCAGCGTCAGAGATGGAAGATATATCTGTCTTTGTCTCTCTGAAACCGCCTAGTTGGTAAACGGAGCTCCTTTATCGCTCCGATGTGTTACAGGTATCATAGAAACATATCCTTAAATTATATATAAAGAGTAGTACAAAAGCCAGCATTAACAAACAGTTCAATCATAATTCTTGCTGTAGTGATTTTGATTAATCCAGGTGTCACCCAAATAAAAGATGGGGAACATCTGTACTTGTAACGTGCCTTTGTGCAGAAATTTTAACCTTGAAGCAACAATATCACTTCTTTCAAGTAGAAATTTGCGACATCACTGGATTTCCTGTATTTAAGCCCAAGAGATTTCAAAATGTTATATATAGAGCATACAAAACTCCCTCATTAAATTGGCCAGCCTTCTAGCATTTAAATATTCGCCCTTGTCTTATAAATAAAATGTTTCTACGTAAAACACACTTTGGAGCACATTTTTTCACTGCTCAATGCTTTCCAGAAGACATAAATATGAGAACTTCTAATTTAGCAAACTGCTTGGCTTATTTAACTATATTCATTACAGAAGCATAAGCAACATCACTTGAATAGCTGAAGGCAGAACTTGTGGAAAAACGGCCACATTTGCAGAAAAAGAAAATCCTGTTTCACCAAGACACCTCAGCGGTTGCAATGGCAAAAATCCACGAATTATGATTTGAACTGCTTAACCATCCACCTTACTCACCAGATCTAGCACTAAGAGACTTCTTTTTGTTCCCTCATCTGAAAATTGCGCTTGGAGGACAGAGATTTTCGTCAAATGAAGAGTCAATCGCCTTCATAAACAATTATTTTACAGATAAAAAAGCCGAGTACTATTTGGACGGGTGACAGAGATGGCAGCATTGCTGGGAGAAGTGTGTAGAGTTACAAGGGGACTATGTTGAAAAACGCCGAGTACTATTTGGACGGTTACAGAGATGGGAGCATCGCTGGGAAAAGTGTGTGGAGTTACAAGGAGACTATGCTGAAAAACGCCGAGTACTATTTGGACGGGCTACAGAGATGGGAGCATCGCTGGGAGAAGTGTGTGGAGTTACAAGGAGACCATGTTGATAAACGCCGAGTACTATTTGGAGGGGTTACAGAGATGAGAGCATCGCTGGGAAAAGTGTGTAGAGTTACAAGGAGACTATGCTGAAAAACGCCGAGTACTATTTGGACGGGCTACAGAGATGGCAGCATTGCTGGGAGAAGTGTGTAGAGTTACAAGGAGACCATGTTGATAAACGCCGAGTACTATTTGGACGGGCTACAGAGATGGCAGCATTGCTGGGAGAAGTGTGTAGAGTTACAAGGAGACTATGTTGAAAAACGCCGAGTACTATTTGGACGGGTTACAGGGATGAGAGCATCGCTGGGAGAAGTGTGTAGAGTTACAAGGAGACTATGCTGAAAAACACCGAGTACTATTTGGACGGGCTACAGAGATGGCAGCATTGCTGGGAGAAGTGTGTAGAGTAACAAAGAGACTATGTTGAAAAACGCCGAGTACTATTTGGACGGGTTACAGGGATGAGAGCATCGCTGGGAAAAGTGTGTAGTGTTACAAGGAGACTATGCTGAAAAACGCCGAGTACTATTTGGACGGGTTACAGAGATGGGAGCATCGCTGGGAGAAGTGTGTAGAGTTACAAGGAAACTATGTTGAAAAACGCCGAGTACTATTTGGACAGGTAACAGAGATGGGAGCATCGCTGGGAGAAGTGTGTAGAGTTACAAGGAGACTATGTTGAAAAACGCCGAGTACTATTTGGACGGTTTACAGAGATGGGAGCATCACTGGGAGAAGTGTGTAGAGTTACAAGGAGATTATGTTGAAAAACGCCGAGTACTATTTGGACGGGTTACAGAGATTAGAGCATCGCTGGGAGAAGTGTGTAGAGTTACAAGGAGACTATGTTGATAAAAGTCGAGCACTATTTGGACGGGTTATAGAGCTGAGCGCATCGCTGGGAGAAGTGTGTAGAGTTACAAGGAGACTATGTTGAAGAACGCCGAGTACTATTTGGACGGGCTACAGAGATGGCAGCATTGCTGGGAGAAGTGTGTAGAGTTACAAGGGGACTATGTTGAAAAACGCCGAGTACTATTTGGACGGTTACAGAGATGGGAGCATCGCTGGGAAAAGTGTGTGGAGTTACAAGGAGACTATGTTGAAAAACGCCGAGTACTATTTGGACGGGCTACAGAGATGAGAGCATTGCTAGGAGAAGTGTGTAGAGTTACAAGGAGACTATGTTGAAAAACGCCGAGTACTATGTGGACGAGTTACAAAGATGGGAGCATCGCTGAGAGAAGTGTATAGAGTTACAAGGAAACTATGTTGAAAAACGCCGAGTACTACTTGGACGGATTACAGAGATGGGAGCATCCCTGGGAGAAGTGTGTAGAGTTACAAAGAGACTATGTTGAAAAACGCCAAGTACTATTTGGACGGGTTACAGAGATGGGAGTATCGTTGGGAGAAGTGTGTAGAGTTACAAGGAGACTATGTTGAAAAACGTCCAATTCTATTTGGCCGGATTACAGAGATGGGAACATCGCTGGGAGAAGTGTGTAGAGTTACAAGGAGACTATGTTGAAAAACGTCGAGTACTATTTGGACGGATTGCAGAGATGAGAGCATCGCTGGCAGAAGTGTGTAGAGTTACAGGGAGACTATGTTGAAAAACGCCGAGTACTGTTTGGACGGGTTACAGAGATGGGAGCATCGCTGGGAGAAGTGTGTAGAGTTACAAGGAGACTATGTTGATAAAAGTCGAGTATTATTTGGACGGGTTATAGAGAGGAGCGCATCGCTGGAAGAAGTGTGTAGAGTTACAAGGAGACTATGTTGAAAAACGCCGAGTACTATTTGGACGGGTTACAGAGGTGAGAACAGCGCTGGGAGAAGTGTGTAGAGTTACAAGGAGACTATGTTGAAGAACGCCGAGTAATATTTGGACGTGCTACAGAGATGGCAGCATTGCTGGGAGAAGTGTGTAGAGTTATAAAGAGACTATGTTGAAAAACGCCGAGTACTATTTGGACGGGTTACAGAGATGAGAGCATCGCTGGGAAAAGTGTGTAGTGTTACAAGGAGACTATGCTGAAAAACGCCGAGTACTATTTGGACGGGTTACAGAGATGGGAGCATCGCTGGGAAAAGTGTGTAGTGTTACAAGGAGACTATGTTGAAAAACGCCGAGTACTATTTGGACGGGCTACAGAGATGGCAGCATTGCTGGGAGAAGTGTGTAGAGTTACAAGGAGACTACGTTGAAAAACGCCGAATACTATTTGGACGGGCTACAGAGATGGCAGCATTGCTGGGAGAAGTGTGTAGAGTTACAAGGAGACTATGTTGAAAAACGCCGAGTACTATTTGGACGGGTTACAGAGATGGGAGCATCGCTGGGAGAAGTGTATAGAGTTACAAGGAGACTATGTTGAAAAACGCCGAGTACTATTTGGACGGATTACAGAGATGGGAACATCGCTGGGAGAAGTGTGTAGAGTTACAAGGAGACTGTGTTGAAAAACGCCGAGTACTATTTGGACGTGCTACAGAGATGGGAACATCGCTGGGAGAAGTGTGTAGAGTTACAAGGAGGCTATGTTGAAAAACGCCGAGTACTATTTGGACGGGTTACAGAGATGGGAACATCGCTGGGACAAGTGTGTAGAGTTACAAGGAGACTGTGTTGAAAAACGCCGAGTACTATTTGGACGGTTTACAGAGATGGGAACATCGCTGGGAGAAATGTGTAGAGTTAGAGGGAGACTATGTTGAAGGTCAGAAAATTTTCAGACCACCCTCATACCTTACTGCTAAAATAGAATTATTTCATTTGGAGAATAAATAGATAAATGTAGTATGTTTCATTGGCTCCCACCAATGTTTACTGCTCTCTTTTGCCCAACTTTACGTTTCCTCTGTTTGTTGTAAAATAGCGTTGTGATAGTCAAGTTTTGAACTAAGTTTCACAAGAAAATTAGTTTCATTTTATTGTGCCTGTCTTTCACGCTCCCACTTGTTTTGAAACAATAAACCTATCCGATATAATAGGATCGTCTTTTATTTTCAAACTAACTTCACACATTATTTACAAAACCATACATTATCTCGAAACCTCCGCCTATAAAACAGTTTAACAGGTTCGCCCTTCGGCAAAGTTAATCTAATCGAACAACATAAAATCTTGAATTATTCATTCTCGAAACTTGCTATCCAGATCGATCTCACTTGCATATTGCATTTAACACGTTTAGTGACCTACGTTTGGTTTGAATGCGTAGTTATATTCAAGTTACATAACAGAATATCAAATACATAGGTGGAAAAGGTCATGTTAATGTTACTACCTATGCTTTCTTTAATGCTGTATATAAAAATATTTAATTTCTGCATCACGAGCTGGGACTTCTTCCTCTCTACCCTTTCATCCGACAGATTGCTTGACGCTTCTTCTACAATCTACGCCACGTTCCAGTAGCTGTGACGTAACACCGGCCAACGCGACTGAAGTGACTAAAGTCTCTCTAGTGAACGCGAGTGCAGTTGCGTCACAAAGGAACCTGACCCTCCCGCCCACGAATGACCGTCATAAATCTATCTCCACAATTCAAAAGTGGAACACTGTCGTTGAGGACCAATAGCAACACTGATTTTCTGGAAATTACAGTCGCATGTTTACTCCACGTGGAATCTCAGTTGCCAAAGTTCCAACTTCCAGTTCATATGTTTCATTACGTGCAGAAATTCGTTGTGTGTCACAATGTGGAGACCGTGGGAGGTAAATGCAGCGGTAATTGCAAATGAAGTAGTAGATAACTTTCAGTCACGTGAACATAATCAAAGTGAAGACAATAGCGTGAATGAATTGGAAAGTGTTACTGGGCCGAGTTATGTTATGGGAGAAGCCTCAAAAAACAAAGTTACAACGGGAACTGTTTCTAAGCAAATTCAAGCGCTTGTTTCGAACACATATAAATATGTGCTGACAAATAATCTTGGTAAGGGGTCATGCAATGAACCTGATGATAAATTCTGGGTATTCACAGAAATACAGTAAGAAATATTGTGGCAAAGGAATACCAAAGACGCCGATCAAGTGTGAAAACAAAAGGAAATGTTTCTGTAAAGTAGATAATTTCACATGCGATTTAATTCGCCAAGAAATTTATAGATTATATGCAAAAGGGGGAGTGCCCACCTTAGATGAATTGTTTGCACATTTGTAAGAAATTTGTGATTTTCCTTATGGGCACTTCACTTTGCGCGGCCTCCTAAAGGAGCTGGGTTTCAAATACCGCACTTTAAATAAGTTAAGGCTTATTATGAAATCCAGTAGAATTGTAGCTTGGCGATATACATCTGTCAAAATTAAGGAAGCTTTGCAGTAATAGACTTAAGACAATTTATTCAGACGAAACCTCGTACGATACCCATGACGTATTGAGAGAGGTGGCAATCTTGCAGAAAGGACTGGGAGAATGAGGGTCAGTGTTGTAAATAGTAAGGGTTCGTCAAAGAAGGCGGCCTACCTGCACTCGCGTTAACTAAACAGACTTTACCACAGGACCTGCTTTACAGTGATGACACTTCTACTTCTGAATGATCTACTGCTCCACATTTGCTTTTCTATTCTTCTGTTCTACTGTGTAAATTCTCACCATTGAAGTATGTATACCATTTTATTAGTTCAGTGTCACATTTGTATTAGTTCAGAGAGGCACACTGTCCTACCTCTACAGTATTATTACTCTATAATGATTTGTATCTGTTCTATTTGTATCTGCAAAGCATATATTATTGCTGACCGATGTTATATATATATATATATATATATATATATATATATATATATATATATATATATTTCTACAGTAGATACAGATCCTTTAGGCAGATATTTTATGCTGTAAACTAGCGGGGCATAAAATGTAGTTCATTCTCCCAAAGTGCAATAGTATTTCCTCCCTTTGTAAGGTTTATATCTTCAGGCAGTCAACGTTTGACTCCATCCAGCTACTGTGTCTTTCAAATGGGATTACGTACTTGAATGCTACCAGACCAGCAACCAATTGGAGTCCTGCGTTGTCTCTTCATGGATACAAAAGCAAAATAATGAACGGTGTTTACTAAAATGAAGAGGTTCAGATATCACCTTTATGAAACAGATATTTGCGACTGTCTTTATATTGAACGACAGCTACACTTATTGGTGTCTAAATAGGAACTAAAGAATTAAAACTTACCTGAACATGGTTCTAAAAATGGTTTGTTCTGCCTCCATTGAACTTTCGCACCCAGGAACGCACATTATATACATCCATGGTAGAAGTCTTTAGTTAACGCGTGAGCAGTTCGGAGTCAAAGGAACCTGACCCTCCCGCCCACTAATTACCGTCATAAATCTATCTCCACACTTCAGAAATGGAACACTGTCGTTGAGGACCAATAGCAACCCTGATTTTCTCGAAGTGACAGTCGCATGTCCACTCCACGTGGAGTCTCAGTTGCCAAAGTTCCGACTTCCAGTTGATCTGTTTCATTACGTGCAGCAATTCGTTGTGTGTCACGATGTGGAGGCCGTAGGGGGGAAATGCAGTGGTAAATGCAAATGAAGTAGTAGATAACTTTCAGTCACGTGAAAATAATCAAATTGAGGACAAAAGTATGAATGAATTGGAAAGTGTTGCTGGGCCAAGTTATATTACTGGAGAAGCCTCAAAAAACAAAGTTATAACAGGAATTCTTTCTAAGCAAATTCAAGCGCTTGTTTTGAACACGTATAAATATATGCTGACAAATAATCTTGGTAAGGGGTCATGCAATGAACCTGATGATAAATTCTGGGTATTCACAGAAATACAGTAAGAAATATTGTGACGAAAGGAATACCAAAGACGCTGATCAAGTGTGAAAACAAAAGGAAACGTTTCTCTAAAGTAGATAATTTCACATGCGATTTAATTCGTCGAGAAATTTATAGATTCTATGCAAAAGGAAGGGCGCCCACCTTAGACGAATTGGTTGCACATTTGCAAGAAATTTGTGATTTTCCTTATGGGTGCTTCACTTTGCGCGGTCTCCTAAAGGAGCTGGGTTTCAAATACCGCACTTGGAATAATTTAAGGGTTATTATGGAATCCAGTAGTATTGTAGCTTGGCGATATATATACATACATTTGTCAAAACTAAGGAAGTTTCGCAGTAATGGACATAAGATAATTTATTTAGACGAAACCTCGTACGATACCCATGACGTATCGGGAAAGTTGGCAACCTTGCAGAAAGGACTGCGAGAAAGAGGGTCTGTCTTGTAAAACGATTATAAGGGTTCGTCAAAGGCAGAGGCCGACGTGCACACGCGTTAACTAAACAAACCCTCATGCCTCACTCAACTGGCGATGAATTTGAATAGGTGTCAGACCACGAAAATGGAGAAGACGAATCATTACACGCTGTTCTTGGAATGAAAACGTCGACATTTTAAATATCAAAAACAGTCCTAACTCTCGTTGCTGCCACTAAGTTCTATGCACTGTACAGTGCTGCCATCTCTGTCACGCATTCATAAAGAATCCACGAGTGTTTTAAAGAAAATTACAAGTTCGTATCTGGTCTCAGTCTTGAAAAATAAATAGGAGATGTTATATCTTGAACGCACCTCCTATAATTTCAATAGGAAGTCCAAATGCCGATCTGAAACCTTTACAAATTAAATCACCGATCAGACATTTAATTTTGATCTTTCCTGCTGCAGTGCATCAGCAGAACGATCTTTTTCAGCGTTCCGCAGAATACACACTTATTTAAGAAACACTCAAACTCAGAATATACTTTCATCTCTATCCTATAATCAGTGGAAAAAGTATTTTAATAAACTTAAAAAGTAATAGCAAGCAACTTTTCAAAACTCTGTCATTGGTGTTTTCTTGAAGAAGAATCTGCGCTTTGGACTGAAATACAAATAGATACTGTAAATTAGAGAAATTTAAATAAATTTTAAATGAGGCATGTCTCTATAATTTGTATTTATGTATCTGTGTTTTGTTTTGTGCAACAACCTATATAATATTAAAATGGAAACACTCGGAATTCACAACTACCACTCCCAAATTAAGTCTGAATCAACCGACAACACTTATGAATCACCCACGCTACGCCTCATCAGTACAGTACTTAGTCGTTATATGTATGTTATAAATGCTCGGAATTGTTTATTTGTCAATGGTAGTGTGTATCTTCCTGCGTCGCCATCGACCTGGACATGACGAGCTCTTTGAGCGGTCACCCATCCAAGTGGTGAATATATCAAAGGAGGCTGGCTGATGCAAATGTTGCCACTTAGAATAAGCGGTCAGGGCACTAGTGTCCGGTCACCCCAATACTATCTAACAAACACGCAGTATCTTGGATCAGTGGCTGCTGCAGCTAACGTGAGTGTTTCTTACTTAAAATGGGGATGGTTTCAATAAAAGTACAGCGAGTTATCCCTTTTCCTCACCTACGTTGTGTAACACCCATTGAAATTCTTCGGCATTTAAGTGACGCATGTGGTGGTAGTGTCGTAAGTGTGAAAAACATGCGTCCGTGGGTGTGAAAGTTCACGTGTCAACGAACTGACACATCAGCTTCGCACCAGCTGTCAAATATCAGGGTTGCAAGAGTGGGAAAAGGAGGATCGCTGATTAAGTGTGGAAAAAATGTTGGGTGAACATCAGTGCTGGGTTTTGGGACGATGTTGGTGTGATCCATATGCAACGGTACTACGTACGGGCGCATTCTAACAAGATGTCTTGAAGAAAAACCTCACCTAAATTGTAAGAAACACGCGGAAAAGCCTGTAAATATGTTATTCCCCCCCAAGACAATGTACCGGTCCATCTGGTGAACACAACAGAGCCAACTTCCCTAGAGGAGTTAAAAACCAATTTAAGCGAAACTATAACTCGCTTACAGAAGTGGTTCACGAGTAATGGCCTCAAACTTAACACCTCCAGTTATGCAGTTCAGCACTCAAGGAAAGAATTCTGAGAGGTTTATCACAACTGATGCTATAAATCCTACAGAAAACTCAAAAAATTTGGGTATTTTTTTAAAATCAGCAATTAAAATAGGATGACCACATCCGTTATTTGTCCAAAAGATTAAACAGTGCATCCTTCAATATGAGCTGCATAACTAAATTAACAAACCTCGAAACCAGAAAAATACAGTCCAACCGCTCTCTTTATAATGAGAGTATAGGACTATATTAGCTTCAAAACACTGAAATCCAACTTGTGATTTCATTATCATGCAAGATATTCTTTACAACATCACTCTATTCGAATACTTCGTTCATACCTTTCACGCACACCAACTGCTTCTGTTGGTGGTATTGGGAGTCTGTACATCCGGTGTTGTGGTTAGGAAGTTAAAACTGTCTGCTAGCGCCAATCAGCGTTGTCGCTGCTATGCGTGGCTTGCAAATCCAGTACCGTGTTGCCGCTGCAATTTTGTGTGGACCACGTGGCTCTTAGTTGCTTTTAGATCCCGCGCTGGTGGTTTGTTTAATTTGTTGTGTGTGCGTGAATTCCGATTTGTAGCGTCTGTAAGTCTTATTATTACCGCTATTATAGTAATATGGCTATTGGTTCGTTAGAATTCAAGAAAAAATCGGTTATTATAAGAGCCAAATCCATGAATTTATATTCAGGCTACGTGAGTACTTAGAGAAGGAGCGGGGCAATGGTGGACCTCTACTACCTGTTACCAAGGTGCTGGACAGCGTTTGTGACGCCTTGAAGGTGGGAAGAATGTGACGAAGGAAAAGTGCCAGCTGATTTAAGTTCGGCGTCTGCAGTTCTGCGTACACCGGGAAAGCAAAGGCAACGAGGCAGCCTTAAAGCTTCACTTGATGTTTTTCAAATGTATGCTATAAGGCGACATATATATCAATATTATATGAGAAAGGAATTTCCCACTCGTGCGAAGTAGCATTTTGTTATTTCTTTTCCAGTAAATGGTATATTGTCTCCATATGCAACTATTCTGGGATCATGTATATACACGCTGTCCACGTACATTTACGACGTTACGATCTGAAAATGCGTGAAATATTTAAAATACAGTTGTTCCTCTGCTTGAAATTCCCGCTAAAAAACTGGCAACAACGCGCTTCCCCCTCTCGAGAACTGTCAGAGCCGGAGATAGGGTGGCCGGACAGTAGTGTACTTCAGTTACTTCCACTCTTTGATGACATACGGAATAATACTATGGGGGAACTCTACGGGATGGGAAACGATCTTTAAAAGTCAAAAAAAAAAAAAAAGATAATTCGCATGATGACTCAATCAAGGCCAAAAGTTTCATGCAGAAACCTGTTCAAAAACCTGAAGATATTAACCTTACCATCCCAATACCTGTATGATATAAATAAATAAATACATCCATTCAAATTTTGATACAATTTATAATTCACAAATGCAACATAATCATGGAACGAGAAATAAAAATAATCTAAAACCACCCATGCACAGATTAGCACTGTATGAAAAAAATCCCACAATATTCAGGAATAAAAATATATAATAAATTACCTGTAAGAATCCTTGAAATGAAAAACCTCAAATGCTTTAATAAAGCAATAAAAAACCTGCTAATGGACAAAGCCTACTACTCGATTATTGAATATATGGATGATAAAATTGAATTATAATGAAATTGTTTGTCATTTTGTAATTCTAATATTCTGACAATATTATTCCAAGGGCATGTCATAATTATAACAATATTTGTATATAGTTGTATTGATATTAGTATTATTAGTATTTATATTATTAGTGTTATTGTTATTTTGTGTAATTATTATTTTAAATTTTCTACTGTTGACGAGTCACCTG
Source organism: Mantis religiosa (assembly GCA_030765055.1). NCBI lineage: Eukaryota > Metazoa > Arthropoda > Insecta > Mantodea > Mantidae > Mantis > Mantis religiosa. Next base: position 143,262,009 of record CM060956.1, on the reverse strand, counting down.
TTTACTGAGTTTTTACTCACTATTTGTAAGCGTATGTGACAATAAAGCATCTTATCTTATCCCTGACCCGTGGGTATTTTCGGAGGGGGGGTAGTGAGGTGAAATGGAGAGATAGATTCGGGAGATGTGATTATCCTTTACCTCCGAAACTATCTATGGGTCAGGGAGTTTGGTTCTGAGAATCTAATCTACGGTCTCTCGAATGCTGTGCACAACGCTACCGACTGATCTCCCTCGGTTAATTATACACAAGTCATCCAGAATGCAGAGAACTTGACAGTCCACTCTCGGAAAGTTCAAGACACACATTTTTGAGAAAATCAAAATTTTTCCCATATAAAAGGTTATTTGGGATGCTGATTTTCTTTAGTCTCGTGTCGCATATCCAGACTTTGTGTGCCCGCCTCGGTAGCGTGGTGGTAGCATGTCTGCCTCACGCTCATGAGGTCCCGAGTTCGAATCTCGGTTAGGGTGAGTTACCTGGATAAGGTTTTCTCAGGTTTTTTTCCTTATCCTTAAAAGACGAATGTCGGGTAGTTCCAAGCTCCATGGATCCCGGAATCATTTCAGCATCATTTCAGCCATTTCATTCATCGTCCGATATGACTTAACGTTGGAGGACGTAAACTGCAACAAAGAGAGAGAGAGAGAGAGAGAGAGAGAGGGAGAGAGAGAGAGAGAGAGAGAGAGAGAGAGAGAGAGAGAGAGAGAGAGAGAGAGAGACTTTGTGTTAGAGTAATGCTCTTCACAGACACACACTTTTATTCCGGATCTTCTCGGGAAGCAAGCCAGGTGAAAAGACGATTAGAAATCGACGTTTCGGGAGCGTACACCGCTCCCATCGTCAGGATTTTTAAGAAATGCTATAACCACATAATGTATTACTGGATATTACAGAAATATCAACAAAGACTATTCGTATTACTGAACAAAATACAGTTTCAATAAATTAAATGCCAGGTCAGCAGATGGCGTGAGCATAGAAAATTATGTCAAAGAAACGTAACTATTTAACTTGATTATCAAGTTGTATAGATCTGTGCTTCTTAAACCTACGGATTTCTATTTTAAGGCCGGTTTTCAAGAGAAGCTGACTAAAATCCAGCATCACGATTAAGCGTGCTCCTGTCGTAGGAAATGGTCAAAGCCTCCTTAACTCTCTGCTCCCAGTAACTGTTGCATTTTGCCAAGATGGCCGTCTCCCGAAAGTTGGTTCTATGGTCGTTATCAAAACAATGCTGTGCCAATCCAGACTTCTGAGGTTGCATTAAACGAATTCTCCGTTCATGTTCGTTTATTCTGGTAGCGATGGTCCTTCTGGTTTGTCCTATATACGGGAAGTCCTATACTTGGAAGTCCATTTTGTCTTTCACTGGTCTCAACAGATGTTTAATCTTCAGAGGTGGCTTGTGGATGGTCCTGATGTTGTATTTGACGAGAATTCTGCTGATTCTGCCGGATAGATTGCGGGAAACGAGGTGCAGGCTATAGCGTGGGCGTATCTGACGCTTGCTGTATTACAGGTTTCCCTTTCCTTCTTCTGGTGATCGAGGCTTCAACGTCATATTCGGAGTAGCCGTTCTGACGGAAAGTGAGTCTCAGGTGCTGTAATTCTTGTATTAAGTGGCTGGGATCAGAAATAGACAAAGCTCTGTGGGCCAGAGTATTGAGAACTCCCAGTCGTTGAGACTTATGATGGAAACTATGAGCGTTCAGATAGAGATCGGTGTGTGTAGGCTTGCGGTATACAGCATGCCCCAGTGTACCGTGGTAAAATCTCGCTATAAAATTACTAGAATGCAATACTCCCTATGCTTATTTTAGGTAACAAGTAAAGAATGTAATAAACAGTAGGAAGATGGTCAAATGTGGATTACATAAAACCACAAAATTACTTGCAGCCAGTTCATTTCATTTTTTATGTCATACCATAGTTTTGACGTAAGCATGAATTTTGTAAACACCAAAGTGCTGGTAAAGGATGGCAAAATCAAATCAAATTGATTTAAAATGTATAGATTTCTGCATGTTTACACTCATTCATTTTTTTCTTTCAGAAATATGGTGGACTATTTTGAGGCTGGCAAAAATGTGTTGGGAACATACGACTATGTTGCTGTGGGAATCTACTACATCGTGGTCCTTTCCGTCAGCATTTATGTGAGTATGATATAACTACATTAAATTAATATTATGGGAGAGGGGCACAAGTAAGTTTCCGATCTTTTTCAGTAAAATATCAAAGTACACAATCCAGATCACAACCGATCCTCTCTGGTGTTCCACAAGGAAGTATTCTAGGCCCACTTCAGTGTATACCTCAGACGTTCCTCAACACGCTCAAGTAACCATTGCGCATTTTGCTGATGATGTTGCAATCCTTAGTAAAGGCAGTTGTGAATCAGCAGCTGAGAAACTAAATAACTTCTGCACTGAAAACACAAAATGGTGTTCTAACTGGAGAGTGGTGATGAATCCACAGAAATCGCAAATAGTATATTTTGCATATAAAAAGCAGATAACATATCAGTCACTATACCCACCGCTCAGTTCGTTACCTCGGCCTCATATCGGACAGTAAACTAACTTGGAATCTCCACATCACATACCTTCTCTCAAGACTAAGTCACCGAACCAACAAATCAAATACATAATACAGTCAAAATGCTTCTTGCAATGGCATATAAACGTATTCTATGCAACTCACTGATTAAACCTATTTGGATATATGGTCGCTCCATATGGGGCTCTGCCGCAGCGTCACGAGTAAAAAGAATCCCAGTAATCCAAAACAGATACTAAGATTGTTCACAGATGCCCCATGGTATGTTAGCAATACCATACTTTACAGGGACCTGAACATACCAGAAGTGATGAATGTCATCAGGACAAGTTACCAAACTCTTGCCTATCATCCAAATCCACTGCTACAAGACATTTTCCTACATCCTCCTCCACAACCGCAAAATAGAAGACTAAAAAGAAAACGACACAACGACCTGCTCATTTAATATCATGTGTTTTGTGTGTATGTTAAAGTGTTTTTTGTGTGATTATAATATATGTATGTTAATATTTAAAATTAGTGTTGCGTGATTTAATAGATTCACCGAAACGATTAATCGATTAATTCTTTAGTTTATAGCTTAAAATGTTAATCGATTAATCGAGTCGATTAAAATTAATCGATTACAATAAAAATTAATCAAAGCTCTTTTAGCCAAATTTTGCCCTCTTTGTTTTGATGTTATTGCTAACAACGAAATCTCTTATTATTTTAGTTAATTGATGTCAATTAACTAAAATAATAAGAGTTAAATGATGAAGCCTGGGACTGAAGTACTTACAATAGTAAATCGCCACAAACGGTGTATCGCGGATGCGAGAGCCCCTAGTGGTCTACCGGGGAAATATTTGAGTCAACTGGAGAATTTAATGTCAGGACGGTACGTTGACCATGGTAGCTCAAAGGTTAAGAGCGACTGGACGGAAACCAGGAGATCCGTGGTCCAAATCCCGGCCATGGCATTGAATTTTTCATGTTGACTCTATCCATCAAATATCTTAGCCTATATACGGCTAGTGTGGAGAAATGATTAATTTCCATCAATTAACTAAAATAATAAGAGTTAAATGATGAAGCCTGGGACTTAAGTACTTACAATAGTAAGTCGCCACAAACGGTGTATCTCGGATGCAGAGCCCCTAGTGGTCTACCGGGGAAATATTTGAGTCAACTGGAGAATTTAATGTCAGGACGGTACGTTGGCCATGGTAGCTCAAAGGTTAAGAGCGACTGGACGGAAACCAGGAGATCCGTAGTCCAAATCCCGGCCATGGCATTGAATTTTTCATGTTGACTCTATCCAACGTAATCTCTGTTTCATATAACCTTGCCCCACTGACATGTATCACTCCGCGTGCAACTACCTTCCCTCTCACCCTAATTGGCTAATGCTTTCGTGCCATAGGCCATAGGCGGTGCCTTCCCGTCACATTGAAACCTGCAGTAAACGTCATTATAATTGCCAGGAAGCTAGATAAAATCATACAAATAAGAATAGGAAGGCATGCAAAAGTAATGAAGTTTATAATGAAAGTGAGCAAGTTGAAACTGAATGAATGAGCAATGAAACCGAAACAAGTTTATAATGAAAGGCCTTCGGCCTTTTCCATTGGGATTTTTTAAACCAGCACACATACCTTGTAAACATGCTTGTCTTTCAGTCTTAAAAGTCGTGTCACGCCATACTTGTCGTGTGTCCTTCATTCACCCAAGTCTCGTCACGGTAGTATATTTTGCGAATTGGACAACCTGGTTGTCCTTAAATAACGTCTTCGCCACACAGCAATTTCGCCCCTGGAGTGGTAAGTTTTTCTGTTGTCTCAATTTCATGTCGCGATGTTCCTAAGCATCTAACACACCTGTAAGTTCAGGGCACAGCTGTTCGACTTCTCTCACTGACAAAGACGGATTCTTCTCTGTGAGTGCATTAAACAAATACAACACAATTCTTTTTTCGCCGCTTTGTAAAGGTTTCGCCTTGCGATGCTTCAGCGAAAAACTGGCGGTAGACTCTGTCATTATACATACAATAAGTACACGCGCAATAAACGATCAATAAAATAATTTAGCTCTCGCACTCGGCACAACACACCTTCGAATGGCGATATATGACTAATCCAGTTCAAAACAAGGTCAGTGATAAAAGTCATATAAACAAATGTCACCACTACCGCTAAATCACGTGCTATCGTGCCATGTGCTTGAGAGCAAAGGAACCTCCTCTTTACTTCATTTAAGAATTAACATGCATTTCAGATAAATCAACTCTGTTGCGTAATATATTTAATTCAAACAGTTACGAAAATATAAATTTGACAATTCTCTCCCAACATATAAAGATATATCACCATGTTAAATAACGAACTAATTTTTATCGCACAACAATCTATACTGCAGTAGCAGCCAATGAGGGGTGATAAGGTCACGTGACCGTTAAGATATACGGGGCAAGCTTATGTGAAACAAGGATCAAACCGCCTTTCCAACGCATCAAGCTTTCACGAGACACATAATGTTCTTTGAACTTTGAGATAATATAACTCCTGATAACTAAAAGAAATCACTCTGAACCCTGAGAGAGTCTATATAACACTTCTGCTGTGAAATATTCTAAGAGGTACTACATGGCAAAGCGAGAAAGTGCATCGGAAAAAACTCGTAACACAGAGATGTTTACCTCAGCTTATCGCACATACACGGCGAGTCCAGTGTGTGTGTAGTCTGTTCAGATATAATCATGTGTTCTGGACAGCAACGTGTCATACATCGGCAGGCGCGAGACACACGCACCTTCCAATCTCTCAATTTGTGTTTCGTAACTTACTGTACGTCAACTTACTAATATTTCACTCTTCTAATCGATTAGATAAGACCCGATAAGAGACGAATACAGCGCTGGTCACCTGAAGGTCGATACGCCTCAACGCTCTGTCCAGTTATACATAACTACATACACTCCAATTAACTTGAGCTGGCAGCTGGATAAAGATGTACACTAAATGAATTAGTCTGTTACCAATTCTAAAAGGAGACTGAGGATGATTTTATACATTTGGAGCCATAGTTGTTACATGTATCAACTACTCCATATGTATAAATCATCTTCAGCCCTTTTTCAGGATTGGTAACTGACTTATTCATTTAGCGTACATTTTTACTCAGCTGCCACCTCAAGCTAATCGGACTTTACAGATGTTGACAGAGAGGTTTCCTTCCTTACAGCTTGTTTGTGACAGCATATCGTATACAACTGATTATTTATCACTTGCTAGCATAAACTGAACTGTACAACCTTGAACCGAACACTTCGATTACGCAGCTATGGAAACAATAGCTGATCCCTCTTCTCAGGGCTGGTGGTGGTGTAACTGTGCTGTGAACTGCAGTAAGCCAGTAACGTTTTATGAGTTCGTGACAGTAAGTGAAAGTTTTGTGTTAAAAAAGTTAAAATAGGGGAAAAGTAAGTGCATGTCAGTCTCACAAATCTTAGTAGATATTGATATAATACGTTACTAAATAATTACAAATATATTGAGGATCTAATTCAGTACATATATAAAGCATGTGCACTTGATGCAAACATAAATTTTGAATCTAACTATTTAAAAGTTTTATAACTAATGAAATGTACAGAGTATTAAAGTACTTTATATTGTGACGACCTGACTATGAATTGTAAAAGTTACGGGAGCACATGGTCAGATCGAACACGGGGAAATTACTCAGGGTAGAAAATGCATGCTTTACGAGGGGTTGGGCTTTTCTAGGAAAGAGAGGGATGACATTAATTAACATTACAATTCACTTGATAAGAATATTTACTACAAATAAGCAGATTACAAAGATGGCCATAAGTCATTTACCTTCCCTCAAGAGGTTGCGTACGCTTTGCAGCTTTACCTGCAAAATGAGCAGTGTGGTGGTATGTTCTGCTAGGGGGTTATGTTTTGAATTTTTAGGGAAATTTGGTTTGGGATGCCCTTGATTGATCTCAAAAGACAGCTGCATTTTTGCGTTCCCCCGTTTTGGGAGATACGAATTAATGTTTTTGCTCCATTTTGGTTACGGGTTGCATATCGCTTGAGCCATCAGGCGTAAATATGAGTCCTACAGACATCTGGGGTTTCTCTTGGGTTAACCAAGGGGCCCCAAGACATTTATTGGTAGTTTGTACAATGGCAAGCGTCTTTGTTCCCTCTGGTCATATCTGCCCAGCGTGTTCACCAAAGGGTCGTTGTAGGTTTGGAGTTTGTCGTACATTGATCGTGCCCTCTCGCGGATGACATCGACAATGTACGGGATCTGGGAGTGCTCATGCAGGATATGAGCAGGAAATCTCCAGTCTGTATCGTATATGATACCAAGTGCTTTGTTCTGCAGCGTCTGGTGCCTGACGAAGGTGGCCAGATCTCACAGCCGTACAGAATCATAGGCGGAATGATCACCCGATATAGCTGGAGTTTGAGACGGATGGCCATGGTTGAACGGAGTATAGGGTATAGTGCGACGTGCCCCAGCTGGACCTTGCCCTTGACGTGCGGAACGTATGTTAATTTACGGTCCAGCGTCACTCCTAGATACTTCGCCGTTTGCACCCATGGGATTCTACGGCGCCGTAAATCGAAGTTCTGCTGTAACCGGTTGGCTCTGGTTTTCGCCAGGAGAATTGCAGAGCTCTTCTCCGGGTTAATTGCCATTCGCCAATGGCCCGGAGCTGGGTTTGGATTTGCCGGAAGCTGTACAGCTAGTCCAAGAGAGAAAGCAAGCATCCGGCTTACAAACATTTATCCAACAAGTGATGGAGTGGGGGAGTGACGTCACACGTACTACTGAAGTCACCTTAACTATTAATACAGTCACTTGTGACATCATAATCCTTACACCTAATTTTTGAACAGATAATATCTCGATTAATTAATAGATTAATCGATTAAAGTAACATGGTTAATCGATTAAAGATTTTGATATATCTACGGCACTAATTTAAGTGTAACTGATGTAGGACCGTTATTGAACAGCATCCTAACACACGTTTCACGTGATGTAACATTACTCTTGCTCACAACTATAAGTACCATAATGTATTTGGATACAATAAAGTTTATCGACAATTAAAAAAAAACAAGTTTATTTACATGAAAGTTCAAATGAAGTCACCCCTATAGCACATTTAGCAAGGCGACCATACATACTTTCTGTGGAGTTCTTCTTCTTCTTCTTCTTCTTCTTCTTCTTCTTCTTCTTCTTCTTCTTCTTCTTCTTCTTCTTCTTCTTCTTCTTCTACCTTCATGGATTAGGCTATAGCCTGTTCCGGTCTCACATCGATCCATCGTTTCCTAGGTCGTCCTATTGATCTTTGTACTTTCTGTTTATATTCCGTTATTTGTTTAGGGATTCTCTCTGGAGTCATTCTTCCAAAATGTTGGAGTCAATTTTCTCTATATTCCATTAATTTTAATAAAACAGAATTGATGTTTAATTCATTTCTTATGTCTTCATGTCTAATTTGATCTTCCCTTGTACATCCCATAACAGATCTTAGGAAACGCATCTCTGCTGCTTGTATTTTACTAAAATCTTTGTTTCTAATGTCCATATCTCGCTTCCATAATTCAGTTTCTCTTCTTGTTTTACCTTTTAGTGTTCTATTAATTGTTCCAGTTACTGCTTGAAACTTACTTATTTTCTGATTTATATATTGATCCATTTCATAACTTAGGTCGCATTCAGATACTTAAAATGTGACTCTTGTTCAATAATATTATTCTCAATTAGAATTTTTGTCCTTACCGGGTATTTGCCGTGGAATGCCATTCCTTGGTTTTTTTATTTGAAATTTTCATATTATATATTTTACTGATTTTATTCAATTCATACTTTGCTTTTTGCAGCTTATCCACATTGCCAAATATTAAAACTACATCATCAGCAAACATTAATATATTTAACGTTCTTTGTCCTATGTTAATACCACTATTTACATCAAATTTCCATTTGTTTAAAATATCATCTAGATATATATTAAATAAAATGGGTGATAGACTGCACACTTGTTTAAGTCCTATTCTCTTTTCTATAATTTGCTTAAGGATAAATACGTTGTCAACAAATGACATTCCTTTCCTAAATCCACTCTGCTCTTCCACGATTTCTTTTTCTGATATTATTTTTAATCTATTACATACTATTTTTGCATAAACTTTATAGATAGTGTTTAAAAGACTTATACCTCTATAATTATTGCAGTCCGTTATATCTGCTTTCTTGAATACAGAGACTACTTTGGCTATTTTCCATGCATTTGGTACTTTTTTACTTTTCCAACACATATTTATTAAATGTAGAAGTCTTAGTGTAAGTAATATACCTCCATACTTAAATAATTCCACTTGTAGACCATCTGTGCCTGCAGCTTTCCTATTCTTGGACCTCTTTAAAGCTTCATTTAGTTCTTCAAGGGTGAAAAGATCTACTGATTCTTCAATTTGTTCATTTTCTAAGTCTATACTTTCAATGTTTTCATTATACCATAGGCTTTTATAGTGGTTTACCCAATCTGCTTTAGTAATACACGATAACCTCGCTAAGTCTCTTTCAGTTGAAGTCAATCCTCTCAAAGTTTTCCAAGCAATTGTCTCCCATGGACATCATGTTCAATATTTGCTATATGTCTGTCCCGGGATTCCCAATGAGATTTACGTATCATTTCTTTCGCAGTATTTCATCTTCTTACATATTGTTTCTTTGTATCTTCGTCTTGTTTTTGTAAAAACAAGAGTTGGTCATGATTTTTGTTTTTGTGAGGTTCATTCGTAATTCCACTATTTTGCTCTTGTCGTTGACACTCTTCAACATCTCTTGTAGTTTTGTCGCTAAGTTTGCAAATAATGTCATCTTCAAATTTTAGGTTGGTTAACTTCTTCCAGTTTATATTGAGCCCCCAGCTTTTCTTCCATTTTATCCATCTAAATGCTAACTGTAGTTGCAGTTGAGAGTTTTGGCGATATTGGGTCTCCTTGTCTGACACCTTTTGTTATTTCAAAGTGCTGTATTATTATATATTTTAGCAATATAGCACTTAGTTTAAGATATTTATACAAAAAAATACATATGTTGATGGCCACGAATCCAGCCCCACAGCTTGGTCTTAGCACGTGCAGAACTCTCGGACATTCCATGCTTGAAAGATGCTCAGGATCCATAAAATTAAAATAGAAAAAATAAGAGTCTAAAAATGATATTCTCACGTGGCCCACATAGCTATAAATACGCCACTTGGAGGCTGTGTGGGGTGTATTCGTGCACTGGATGGACAATCCAGAATTTTTTACTGTTAACTTGAAATTGAGTGTAGATTTTCCAATTATAAGGTTAAAACTGATGGTTGATAATACATACAAGTGTTAAAAATAGTTTAGCTCGTGTGAGTACACTAGTTTTAAACAGACCTTAAGTTCGTAAGACAAATATACTAGGAGTATATTGATAACACCGAGTAACACGCATTTGTGGAGTTCCCGGGTTCGAGTCTCGTCAACCATTCCTTCTGTCCGTGGGTTCGTGATTTTTTCTTTCGATAGGCCAAATGCTACAAATGGATGGTGCTTGCTGCAATGAAGAAGTGTTCTCGTGTACACCATTATGATTTTGAAATGGGATTATATGTCCTTGATTGCTACCACGCCAGCAACCAATCGGAGTTCTGCGTTTATTTTTATTTATTTATTTTGTAGTTTACGTCTTCCAACGTTAAGTCATATCGGGCGATGAATGGAATGGGCGAAATGATGCTCAAATGAGCCCAGGGTCCATAGAGCTTAGAGTTACCCGACATTCGTCTTTCCGGATAAGGGAAACCCCCGGAAAAACCTTATCCAAGTAACTCACCCTGACCGAGGTTCGAACTCGGGACTTCTTGAACGTGAGGCAGACATGCTACCACCACGCTACCGAGGCGGGAGGAGTTCTGCGGTGTTGTCATATTCCATTCCTCTTAAGTGGGTGTCACAAGCGCCAAATGAATTCATTTTTAATAAATACTATTTGAGCTAAGACAAAAATTCAAATTTTGCAAAAAGGTAATCCACGAGGAAGATAGCGAGTAATGTTTCTAACACAAAATTTTAATTCATAATACAAATATAGATAGTCAAAACTGAAAAATTCAATGCCATGGCCGGGATATGAACCACGGATTTCCTGGTTTCCGTCCAGTAGCTCTTACCCATTGAGCTAACATGGCCAACGTGCCGTCCTGGCATTAAATTCTCTGATTGTTTCATATATTTCCCGATAAACCACTAGGGGCTGTCGTATTCGAGATACACCCGGCCATGGCTTTGAATTTTTCATGTTGACTCTATCTATCCAAAACCTTAGCCTATATACAGCTGGTGTGAGGAAATGATTAATTTCCACCAATTAACTAAAATAATAATAAGAATTAATGATAAATCCTGTGACTCAAGTACTTACAATAGTAAGTCGCCGCAAACTGTGTATCTCGAATGCGAGAGCCTATAGTGGTCTACCGGAGAAATTATATATATATATATGAGTCAACTGGAGAAATTAATATCAGGAGAGCACGTTGGCCATGGTAGCTCAGTATCTCGGATGCGAGAGCTCCTAGTGGTTTACCGGGGAAATATATACGAATCAAATGGAGAATTTAATGTCATGACGGCACATTGGCTATGGTAGCTCAAAGGGTAAGAGCGACTAGACGGAAACCAGGAGATCCGTGGTTCAAATCCCGGGCATGGCATTGAATTTTTCAGTTTGACCTTATCTTATAGACGGCTAGTGTGAAGGAACGACTAATTTCCTCTGTTCCGAGGAGTCAGGTTCAAACCTTGCAGAAGACGATGGATTTTTACGTGCGTGAAAATCCTCAACATGACATTCTTCGGAAAGGAAGTAAAGCACGTGGTCCCGTGATTTAGACTTGCGACATTTAAAGGGTCTTCAAACATGATAGAAGGTCCTTGAGCCTGATAAAGAGGCTTCTGAGCAAAAGTAAGCCTAGTAGAGATTGGGAGGCTGTCCAGTTTTCTCCAGCATTTTGATAAGTGTGCAAATGTTTATTTCGCTTATCATGAAATAGACAAAGGAATAAAAGAGTGGGATGGCGTCAAGTTTGTGTAGCTACAGTAGGTTTATTATTATTATTATTATTATTATTATTATTATTATTATTATTATTATTATTATTATTATTATTATTATTATTATTATTATTATTATTATTATTATTATTATTATTATTATTATTATTATTATTATTATTATTATTATTATTATTATTATTATTATTATTATTATTATTATTATTATTATTATTATTATTATTATTATTATTATTATTATTATTATTATTATTATTATTATTATTATTATTATTATTATTATTATTATTATTATTATTATTATTTTATTATTATTATTATTATTATTATCATCATCATCATTATCATCATCATCATCATTATTATCATTATTATTATCATTATTATTATTATTATTATTATTATTATTATTATTATTATTATTATTATTATTATTATTATTATTATTTACGACCTCCAACGTAAGTCATATCGGACGATGGATGAAATTGGTGAAATGATATTCATATGAGTCCATGGTCCATAGAGTTTCCTGACATTTACGATAAGGGAAAACCCTGGATAAAAGGGCCTTATCCAGATAACTCAGCCTTACTGAGTTCGAACTGGGGACTCTTGAACGTGAGACAGCTACAGCCATCGCTACTGAGGCGGGCTTGGTAGACAGTGATTTTTCAATTACAGTGCGATCCATATAAACCCGAACCACTTCAGTAGGTCGTAACTTTTGAATCAAAAATAGACACACTTACAACTTTGGGAGAATATAATACACAATTGGGAGATTACATTATACTATTTACAACTCAGAGAAAATGTTGGAAGGGTCCTCCACCAGCACCTATAGATTATACGACTGTAGACACTGAAGTTTATATGGGTATCTTCAAGACATTTGTGGAGCAGCTGGATTATATCGAATTGAGAGAAGGTTATTTCCGGCAAGATGGAGCAACGTGCCATACATCTAATGATACCAATGGAACTTGTAACCAGTTTCTTTGATAATCGAATAATCTCAGAAGGTCTGTGGCCCCCCAGATCCCCTGATCCAACCTCACCGGATTTGTTCTTGTGGGGGTATCAGTGTACAAGAACAGACCACGGACAATTGATGTTCTCAAGGAATCCATTCGAACCGAAATAAGTAACATTTGCAAGGATGCTTTCCGTAAAACTTCAGAGAATATGGCGAGACGAATGCAAATATGTATAGATGTTAGTGGAGGACACTTCCAACATTTTCTCTCAGATGTAAATAGTGTAATGTAATTTCCCAATTGTGTATTATATTCTGTCCAAGTTGCACATGTGCCCTATTATTGGTTCAGATTTATATGGATCGCACTACACTATTGTATCATTGGAAAACCCTCCGATATCACAACTGCGAGATTGACTTTCTTACGTCACTCCAATGAATGTCAGAAATGGTAAATGCAATATTCTTTTCCATGTGGTGTAGACATTTCTCCAGGCTTGCCTCCGCGGGCTCGTGACCTTGGAGAGGAGCATGCCACCATGCCCTGCTTTACCCAGACTAGTGTGTGCGTGGGAAGGGGTTGCCATGGTAACCACCAGCTGGCAGATCGATATGCTCCAGCAATTATTAGAACCTCAATATCAACCTGAGGGCGCTTTAAATTCATTGATAAACCTTGCTGGTACGCTCTAAGGAAAATAGAGTTATCGAGACAAAATCTTACGCAGCCACTGAAGCATAAATGGATAGAACTGCAGTAATAACACCAAAAATACATTGTCTTGTAAACGGTCATTGAACTCTTTTTTCTCCCTCGCTTCTTTAGCGTAGGTGGCAGAGTTTCTGCTTCACAGTCAAGAGCACCGAAGTTCCAATCTCGGTCAGGGGTATTTTTTTAAGTTACGTCCTCCAACGTTAAGTCATATCGGACGATGAATGGAATGGGTGAAATGATGCTCAAATGAACCCGGGGTTCATGGAGCTTAGAGTTACCCGATATTCGTCTTTGAGGATAAGGGAAAACCCCGGAAAAACCTTATCCAGGTAACCCACCCTGACCGAGATTCGAACTTGGAACCTCTTGAACGTGAGGTAGACATGCTACCACCACGCTACCGAGGCGGGCGGTCAGGGGTATTTACCTGGATAATATTTTTCCAGGTTTTCCCATATCCTGAGAGATGAATGTCTGGTAAATCCAAACTCTATGGACTCTGGGCTAATTTTTGTATCATTTCATTCATCGTTCGATGTGACCTAACGTTGCAGGTTTTCCCCTATTCTGGTAACTCTAAGCTCTATGTATACTGGACTCATTTGAACATCATTACCTTCATCGTCCGATATGGCTTAACGTTGGAGGTTTTCCCTTATCCTGAAAGATGAATATCGGGTAATTTAAGCTCTATGTACCCTGGGCTCATTTGAACATCATTTAATTCATCGTCCGATATGACAATGTTGGAAGTTTTCCCTTATCCTGAAAGCTGAATGTCTGGTAACTCTAAGCTCTGTGGACTCTGGACTCATTTGAATATCATTTCATTCATCGTCCGATATTATTTAACGTTGGAGGTTTTCTCTTATTTTGAAAGCTGTATGTCTGGCAACTCTAAGCTCTATGTACCCTGGACTCTTTTGAACACCATTTCATTCATCGTCCGATATGACTTAACGTTGGAGGTTTTCCCTTATCCTGAAAGCTGAATGTCTGGTAACTCTAAGCTCTATGTACCCTGTACTCATTTGAACATTTCATTCATCGTCCGATATTATTTAACGTTGGAGGTTTTCTCTTATCCTGAAAGATGAATGTCTGGTAACTGTAAGCTCTATGTGCCCTGTACTCATTTGAACATCATTTCATTCATCGTCCGATATGACTTAATGTTGGAGGTTTCCTCTTATCCTGAAAGATGAAACCTTCCTTTCGATGGATAATTCAAACTATTCTATACTTGTATATTTTCTCTATTACTTTCACCGCATTTTTCCATTGAAATTGACATTCTATTAAGTGTTAAAGTCTTGTAATTTTTTGCTTATTCAGAGTCTATATTTCTGAGCCATAACATATTATAGGTACTCCTAATACTTTGTAAAAGTGCAGTGTCCTTCCTTCCTTCCTTCCTTCCTTCCTTCCTTCCTTCCTTCCTTCCTTCCTTACCTCCCTCCCTCCTTCCCCCCTCCCTCCTTCCTTCCTTCCCTCCTTCCTTCCGTCCTTCCTTTCTTTCTTAGTGTTCCTTTTAATGTGGTACATGGGTATGGAATCATTTGTAATTCATTTTTATATTTTTCTCTTAATCACAACCTAAAAAAACACTTAATAATTGAAGTATTTTTGTAGTATTTTTTTTTTTTTCATTTAGATCTATTTTTATTCGTTGTATTTCTTTGCCACATTGGATTATTATCGTTGTTTTTGTTGGTAAAATATCTAGGTTATAATCTTGTGCTATTTTAATTTAAATATGTGCCAGCGCCGCCGATGTCAACGGCCGGACTGTAGGTGACAGGGGCTGCGTCAATAATAAGAGTTCAATGATGAAGCATGGGATTCAAGTACTTACACTAGTTAGTCGCCACAAACTGTGTATCTCGAATGCGGGAGCCCTTAGTGGTCTACAGGGGAAATATATAAGTCAATTGGAGAATTTAATGTCAGGACGGCACGTTGGCCATGGTAACTCAATGGGTAAGAGTGACTGGACGGAAATCAGGAGATCCGTGGATCAAATCTCGGCCATGGCATTGAATTTTTCATGTTGACTCTATCAAAAAACTTAGCCTCTATATGGCTAGTGTGAAGAAATGATTAATTTCCATCAATTAACTAAAATAATAAGATTTAAATGATGAAGCATGGGATTCGTGTATTTAGGATAGTAAGTCGCCACAAATGGTGTATCTCGGAGACTGGTTTACCGGGGAAATGTATATGAGTCAGTTGGAGAATTGAATGTCTGGATGGAAACAAGGAGAAGGCCACGCCGTGGCTCAGTGGTTAAACCGCTTGGCTCTCACCAAGGCGGCCGGGGTTCGATCCCAGGCGACCGCAAAGTGAGATTTGTGGTGGACAACACGGCGCTGGGGCGGGTTTTCTCCGGGATCTCCGGTTTCCTCCGCCATCTCATTCCACCGGTGCTCCATCTTCATCTCATGTATCATCAATGTCACCGCCTACGATGCCGTATGTAGTAAAAGCGGGCGTTAAACACTACACATTTGGAAAGGAGATCCGTGGCTCAAATCCCGGGCATGGCATTCAATTTTTCACGTTGACTCTATGTGCTTTGCTATTTGATTAAATTTTGAATATTCCTGCTTCTTTTCATTGCTGTGATAATTTATTTTTTTCTCGTTATGCCTTGGAAAGAGAATTATTTTGTTAGGTCACCGATTTTTAGCAAAAGCTTATCGATTGATTTCTCTATCCCCCTGTACCCTAAAGGAAATGAGGAATGATCTATTTCTGCAAACGTTTTTCGTCAACATTATATACATAGTCAAAGGACAGAACTTCAAAGGCGTCACATACGATTTGCTTTCCAAACATCTAACTGGTTTAAATTAATGTATTATTTCACCTACAGTAAAATGTGTAAATATGAAAAGAAAGCTTATCTCGTGTTATAAATAATGAACGAAGAACAAGCTCCTGTAGCAGTGGTTGTTATTACAGTGGGTAGAGAGTGTAGTGTGAAACTGTTTGTCACAGACAGACTTGGCAACCTTTAAATTCACAATTCTGGAGAGAGGACAGAAGTGACTGTGCAGTTCTATTTACTGCAAACAAATAAAATCCAAGTCTGATAGTTTTTTGTTTCCAATTAAGGAGTTACGTCTTTAGGAAACAGCGCGTAAGTACTTTTAAGAATTTAACTACTACTTGAGATAATAGTGGTTAACTACGGGTTAACTACGTATTTGTCACTGGGGTGCACATGCCACTCAAGGCCACGATTGGCACCACTGGTCTACAGCAAAGACTAAATAGCAAAGTACACCAAATTGTAAGCAGAAGACTATCTACTTTCTACAAAAATAACTGAGGAGCAAGAGACGCGAAAGTCTGCCCACCAATTGGAAACGGAAGACTGCAACAACTGAAGAGCAGGAGAGGTGAAGCTGTAAGCACACCAGCAAGTAAACAAATGACTACGACTGTAGAACAAGTGACGTGAAGGTCTCAGCACAAGAGCTGTAAACAGAAGACTGTCTGCAACAGTAACTACACTAGACTATACCACAGGAAAGAAAGTCTCCGGGGGATGAGAAGCAGCGGTGGGAGGGGACTGGAAAAGGTTCCTACACCCTCCCTTGGTAATTTATGACACTCCCATGTCAATTCAGTTACAGACCATTGAAAAACATTCTGACGGCTTCTATGAGGGTGGGTCAAAAAGTAATGCCTCCTATTTTTTTCCCTTAAATATGTAAGTTATGTGAAAACTTTCTTCTCCAATCCCCTGCAGTAGTAACTTCCTAAGTCAACAGGTGGCAGCACTGCATTCTCTTGCAAAATGCCTGACATAGACATTCGTATTAGACAGTGTTCTGTGATTGCTTTTTTGACTGCGGAAGGTGAAACGCCAATTCGCGTTCACGAAACGTTAAAACATATATATGGTGATGCAACGGTGGATGTCAGCACTGTTAGACGATGGGTTCGTCGCTGTAACGAAGCTGAAGGGCAAACACCATTGGCAGATGAAAAGCGAAGTTGCAGGCCGGTGACTGCAGTAACTCCATGCAACATTCAGCGAGTCGATGACATCATTCGTGGTGATCGCCGGGTAACAACAGGTGAATTGTGTCACATTAACTCCCTCAGTAAAGGCAGTGTGATGACGATTATTCAACAACTGGGTTACTCAAAAGTTTGTTCACGTTGGGTACCAAGAATGTTAACCGCCCAAAACAAAGAAACAAGGAAAACAATAGCCTCCGAACACTTGCAGCGCTTCAATTTGTAGGGAGTGGAGTTTCTGGAGAAAATTATTACTGGAGATGAAACGTGGGTTAATTTTTTTTTAAACCTGAATCAAAGAGGCAGTCAATGGAATGACATCACACAACGTCACCGAAGAAAACAAAATCAAAACTCGGCGGTCGGCAGGGAAAGTTGTGGCGACAGTGTTTTGGGATGCAGAGGGTGTGCTTATGATTGATTTCTTTGTATCAGGGATGCACAATAAATTCTGTCCAATACGTTAGAACTTGCAAATATGCTGAAAGCACGTCTTCGCCGAGTTCGCCCAACAAAAACTATGGCGGATGTTCTTTTGCATGAAAATGCAAGACCACACACCAGGCGTTACACCACTGAAGAAATTGAGAAATTGGGATGGCAAGTCTTACCTCACCCCCCATACAGCCCTGACCTGGCACCATCAGACTTCCATCTGTTCGGGCCACTAAAGGAAGCTCATCGTGGGATTCATTTTGAAGATGAGGAGGCTGTGAAAACGTCCGTGCGTCAATGGCTTAGGAAGCAAGACCATGTGTTTTACCACACTGGAATACATGTCCTAGTTAAAAGGTGGACCAAAACTGTGGAAAAGGACGGAGATTATATTGAATCGTGACAAATTAATCGTCAATGTTGTAGTTTTCAAGCTATGTAAATTGGATTCAATTTTCTTGGCAATTAAAAGAGAAAAAAATTAGGAGGCATTACTTTTTGACCCACCCTCTTACCTTTGTGAATGAATCTTCTCGGTTTTAATGTACAGAGTGAATAGGGCGCATGTTTTTTTAACAGTTTTGTTCCTTGTGTAGCATGCGTTCTCTGTCACACACATTCGCTGTCCTTGGCCAACTGTGTAAGGGGGCGCATTCCTTTCAGAGACTTACTTTGCTGGACAGTATGCTCAACGAGAGAATAAAGTATGGTAAACAAAACACCGGTCTGTATCACTCCGCGTCCGCATGCGTTTGGAATGACAGTACTCTTACCGCTTCGTTAAGTATAATATTAATACGTATTAATAATATGAATATGCATTTTAAACACAAAAAAACACGTATTTATTCAAGCCAACCCCTTAATCGCTTCGTTAGGTGTAATATTAATATAAATTTTCGACATCAAAGACACTTTTTTCGAGCTAAGTATCACGCAGCACACTATTAATATCCATGAAAATCAACTGCTACTTAGTGTTTTTGTTTGGATTTTAAGTCCCGGGTATAGGACCGTGTCCACTCAGCATCGTGAGGAAAGTGAGGAGCTACGATAGGTTGCCAAAGCCAACTTTCCGGCTGGGACGCCGAGAATGCTGACCACATCTCGTCCCCGTATCGGTTGAATGATTGCCCACCTCTGCCTTGCATATCTGGGCGTGAGGCCGGCAGTCGGGTTGGCAGGCCTTGGCCCACCAAGTCTGTTACGCCGTGGATTCTTTATTATTATATTTAAGATACTTGCAAATATCAGGCGCAAATACAGATGCATGTCCTACACATTCTGGGAATAACCTATAAGGTGTTCTTTATTCTAAATAACTTTTTATGATTGCTAAACGGTAAGAATGTATGAATTTGTTGCAGCCTTGTTTTACAGTAAAATACTCAGGATAATATCTCTTAAAAATTGCTATCATCTTCATAGGCTATAATAAATTCATATTAAAACTTCCTCATCTATTATCTGTTTCAAATGGGATTATGTTTGTCCTTGAGCGCTGCTAGGTGAGCAACCAATCGGAGTCCTGCGGTGTTGTAGTATTGCATTCCCCCTAAGTGGTATGTGTCAAGCGCCAACCTAATGAATATCTAATAAATACTATTCGCGATAAGACAAAAATTCAGATTTTGCAAAACCTGATACATGAGGAAGGTAGAGAGTAATGTATTTAGCATAACCTTAAAAACCCCATATTTTTAGCTCATTTAGCTTTCCTAATACAAATAAAGTACTGTTATAACAATGCATCGCGTCGTAAACAATGCAATGAATAACATTATTGGTTGGCATGTATGCGTGTATAAGTATATTTGCAATTACTCAGAACTGAAACGAAACGTTTTACATGACGTAATAAAAGAATTACTTTGAATAAGCCAACGTGTTTGTTAAATTCGAACGAGAGGAAACAATACACTTCCTACTGGCCTAGCAGAACGTGCCTCTTTTCATTATATATTTGTTTATGAATGGTTTTGTAATCTCTATTTACTCTAGAGAGTTCAAAGCAGCATTATTCAGTTGTTCTGTTTAAAAGCCAGGGCAAGTGTATCAGCTGGATCAGCTTCCAATTGAAATGAGGCACAAGGTATTATATATACTACCTTCCCCGTTACCACTGCCAGAACAATACAATTGAGTTAAAGTGGGCTCAAATTATGTTGCAAGCAGAAATAATACTTCTAAACTGAAGTTGAGCGACTTAGGGCCTGTATTACGATCTCCGGTTACTAGCGGAAGTTTGTTACCTTTCAGTTATCAATAACTATTGGTTAGGTTCAGTGCCTCGTATTACGAACTCAATTTACCTGTCGGTTTATTACCCTATGCATTATGGTGGAATGTGAACGGTTGGCAATATTTTCCACTAGGATTTTACCTTGTTTGCAACGCTCTCATGTGTTTAGAATGTGAATTAGCGTGAATACAAAACATATGTAGTAGCATCAGGCGTCTTGTTTTAACTTTTTATTAGCTGTTCTCTATATATTTTCGTGATATTTGCATTAATAGTTTATTCGTAATAAGATCTAGGATAGTTCGTTTACAGTTTAGATTTTTCCATAGCGTTATATTATTTTACATAGCGTTAGGTCAGTGTTATAGGTTATATAGGTTGCGTTTTGTTAGTGTTATTATAGATTAGGTGAGATATATGGAGAATATATTAAATGCCTTGTTAATTTATAAACACCAAGAGATTTGTAGTCAAAATATTTTTAAAATAAGGCCACATAACTTATTAATTCTAATAATAGTATTGCACAAATATAATTTGGCTAAAAGAATTTGGTTAGTAGTTTATCCTCACGAATAAATCACCTCTTCTTATATAAATTATCATTTCACAGAGGTATATGCAAAGAGGGAAGGTCCACAAATTACGAGTCATCCATGAATAAAAGCAAGGTTATAAAATATGCATTCTGGGACCAGTAACTTGGTACCTGATTTTTTTAAACATAGTATATTTGGCTAGTTATGAAGCAATATGTATGCTTTTTCCTATAAGGAAACAGGTTACAGCACACTTATATTTCTCCTTGGCACTTCATAAACGCCACATTTCAGTCACAGCATTGTGTCCTTGATTGAAAAACGCAATTGAACAAATAAATGGCTTCATTTAAATACCACGGGATACAAGATGGGAAGGTTTTAACATTTCTTTACATGTGCAATTCGCAGCAAATATATTTATGTACTGCATTTGCACAATCTATAGTACGTACGGCAAGAATCATAAGTAATACTTTAACTTGTATTGAGACAGCGCACACAATGCATAAATCGCAATATAGTTAGCAAATTTTATTCTTTAAGGCACATTGTAGGACAAAACCATTATGATATTGTACATGTAATTAGCTACATTACATGTGTGAACAGCGTTTGCAATAACGGTTTGTATATCGATACAAATTGCATAACCTAAAAGATTTGTTTTATTCAACATGTCACTGACACCATGGGACACTAGAAATTATCATTCCATAACCTATTACGTCAAGACACCTAATTATCATATGTATATACGAAATTATCGTTCCACATTCTAAATCTTTTAGCTCTTCTTTTATTAAATAAATACTGTGCCAACATTTTGTTCTCAGAATCGCTGTCAACATTCAATCTGGCCTGGAGGTACGCCATTTTCTTTTTTGTGTATGAAGGTAAACTCTGAGTTATGTCACTAACCGCTACTCGAGGTGAGGGTTAGTTAACTCCAGAAATAACTCTCAGTTAGCCCTTAACCGAAGGTCGTAATACGGACCACTGCGTGTAACTCCAAGTTAACTGTTAACCAACACCTTAACCGGAGATCGTAATACAGGCCCTTAGTCACGAAGAAATTGACAAGGAACACAAGACTGGGAAAACTGCGTGAGGCATCAGATAAACTACAAGAAGACGACTTTTGGAAAGAAATAGCACGTGACCGGATTTTGGAACCTTCATCATAAATTTACAACAGTCAGACGATGAAGACAATGACAATGACGAATTATCTCTTAACCTATACATTCACAGCTATATGGATGCACTGCTGGTATTTTCGTTGAATTAGAATGATAAGTAATTCATAAACTATAATTATTTTTAAACTATATACCTAATATATGTGCGTAATGTACGAATATCGATGTTGAAATTATGATTTCAACAACCGTATTATTATGAAACTTTGGAAAATTGAGTTTGCGTTCCCTTACGTTTAGCGCCAAAGACTCCCAAGTGTGTGAGAGAGAGGGAAATATAAAAAAGAGTGAGGGTAACGAGGTGGCAACGCTGAAGGCTCTAACGCATCTGATTCGCTACAGGCGAGAACTCTTCCCATTTGAAACACATAATGAATCCCTTGCATTCTTGAAGATATATTCAGGAAAAGCATTTGTCATTTTGGTTGATCAGTTCTGTAACAACAGGGAATTGTTGTATAATCTTCTTTGCAAGCCGATTCAGGGCCTGTATTACTATCTCTGGTTAAGGTGTTGGTTAACGATTAACTTGGAGTTACACGCAGATGTCGGTATTACGACCTTCGGTTAAGGGCTAACTGAGTTATTTCTCGAGGTAAACTAACCCTCACCTCGAGTAGCGGCTAGTGAATTAACTTGGAGTTTACCTTCACACACAAATAAAATGGCGTACCTGCAGTCCAGATTGAATCTCAACAGTGATTCTGAGGATGAAATGTTGGCACAGTATTTAATAGAAGATCTAAAAGAATTAGAATGCGGGAAGATAATTTTGAGGAGTATATACATATGTGACATATTCGTGACATGCTGAAAATGAAGTAAAATAAACCACATAAATATTAGGTAACTTAACGTAATAGGTTATGGAATGATAATTTCTTGTCTCCCTGGTGTCAGTGACTTCTTGCAAGCAATGCAATATTTTATACGACCATATTACATGTTTTAACGAACATAAATGTAATAAACAAAGCATGTTAAACCTATACCGGAAAATACACGAAATACTATACGTGTAGATGCGTAGGTATAAAAGTTCAGAAACATGCTGAAGTAGTAAACATTCGATTTTGCTAATAGTGGGTGCAATGTTTAATTTGCGTTTCGTTAAAGCATTACCAGAAGAAAGTAACAAGCTGTAAAGCAAACAGTGAATAAAACAAATTTTGTAGGTTATGCAATTTGTATCGATGTAAAAACCGTTATTGCAAACACTATTGACATATGTAATGTAGCTAATTAATGTACAATACCATAATGGTTTTGTCCTACAATGTGCCTTAATGAATACCATTTGCTAATTATATTGTGGTTTAGGCAGTGTGTGCACCGTCTCAATGCAAGTTGAAGTATAACTCCTGATTCTTACTTTGACCTACCATAGGTAGTGCAAATGCAGTACATAAATATATTCTGCGAATTGCACACGTAAAGAAATGTTAAAAACTGCCCATCTTGTACCCCGTTGTATTTATATGAAACCATTTGTTTAATTGCGTTTTTCAATCAAGGGCACAATGCTATGACTGAAATGTGGCCGTTTGATCATGAAGTGCCAAGAGGAAATAAGTTTGCTATAACCCGTTTTCTTAAAAGAAAGCCATAGATAGTTATTGCTTCTTAACTAGCCAAATATATTACGTTTAAAAACAAAAACATTTCAGGTACCAAGTTACCCTTGCCAGAATGCGTATTTTATAACCTTGCTTTTATTCATGGATGACTTGTAATTTGTAGACCTTCCCTCTTCGCATATACCTTTGTGACATGATAATTCATATAAGAAGATGTGATTTATCCATAAGGATAAACTACTAACCAAATGAATTTACCCAAGTTATAACATTTGTTGAATACTATTATCAGAATTAATAACAGTGGCGTGGACTTATTTTTAAAATTTTTGACTGGAAATCTCTTGGTGTTCATATATTAATAAAGCATTTCATATATTTTCCATATATCTAACCTATATAATCTATAACACTAACCTAACGCAACCTATATAGCCTGTAACACTAACCTAACGCTATGAAACAGAATCTGTCTAACGCTATGGAAAAATCTAAACTGTAAACAAATTATAATAATAAATATACAGAGCTATGCTAAACCGTATTACAACTGAATTATTAATGAAAATATTACGAAAATATACAGAAAACAGCTAATAAAAGGTTAAAACAAGACGCCTGATGATGCTACTACATATGTATGGTTTTCCCGCTAATTACACATTCTAAACACAAGATAGCGTTGCAAACAAGGTAAAATTCTAGTGGAAGATATTACCAACCGTTCACATTCCACCATAATGCACAGGGTATTCGTACTATGAAATTAAATGATATATGAAAACGATTAGGACACTGAGCAGAAGAAAGAAGCTACATGAAAGAACGGCCCTGCAAAATTATGGAGAAGTGCCCCAGTGGTGGTAGAAGTTCTTTAATTACATTTCATTGGTCGAAAGTAGATGTGTTATGAAGGAAATTATCACTATAACTCTTGACATATTCAACTACTGCCACGTAGTAAACTTTCGATAAAGAGAGGACATTCTGAATATTAAAATTACTGAGATATTCTTGAGTCCTTGTTTCGTTGTTAAATTTGTCCAGCACTTTGAAGGAGATTCCATCTACACATTTTTCTTCTGAGAGACTGCCAACGATGCAGTAGCCAACATGCATTCCAAGATATATCAATCGATTCGTCTAATGGCCTGAAATTGATTTATGTGACTTGTGTGTGCTTAATATAAACGTTAATTAACCCGCTCCTCCGACAGTCTGGTTAGTAAACATGACTTCTAAAGCCCTGATTGGAGGGTGTGGGTGTCTCGGAGGAGATTCGCGTGGATACACTTGGCAAACATGCTCTGATGAGTGAGTTGATCTTTACATGGACTGCATGACATCAAGATTTGTTAAATATCGAGGCGTGCGCTTAAGATGTCAGTAAATATTAATCTGTTATTTCTCCATTACTAGAAACACAACACATCAATACTTTTGATTGAACGATTGAAGGATATCCGTCTTAGGATAGTAAGTGAAAGATAGCTTTCACTGCCAGATAAAGTGATTGTGTATAACATTCGAACAGTAGCATAAACTGCACAAATCAGTAGTCCTTGTGTCATAGTTGAAGAGAAAGACATATTCCAAAAACATCACAGGAAGAAACTCCAAAATATAATTAAATAAATACATTTGTTCATATGCCCAATGCATGTTAATCAAATAAATGAAACTAATTTAGTTTACAATTTCATATCTGGAAGCATCTTGTTAAGCATTTCAGATCTTAAGGTTCTAGTCACTGTCTTGTTACAGGAATAATTACAATTATTGCTTAACTATAAAGTAAAAAGAGAATGAATTATTACAGTTTACAATTAAAATGGTAACAATTAAGTACATTAAAACGTAGACTGGCAAATACAGGTTAGTTAAATTATAATCGAACCCACTTACGGCCTCTCTCTACTGCGCGATACAGCGGGCAGTCGCCGAGAAACTTACGCTGACAGAGGCGGACTAAAATAGATTCCTTACCTTGTAATATATGCTGTAAATTTTGATCTGCTCTCAAACATTGAGCATACCTCGTGAAAATGTTCTTGTTCACTCTCCAAAACTCCGAAACTATGATTTCCGTACAGTGTTTTCCCCCAAGTTACTGTATTGTGCGAGAATTGGAACGATACACGTCGGTTGAAACTGAAGCCTTATCGCTACACTTGTGTGCAAGCGTTGAAGCCAAGGGATCTTGCTAAAGGTGTGAATTATTGTAACTGTTTTTCCAATCCATTTAAAGGGGTTTCATTGATATACAGTTTTTTGTTTTCCATTGATGAATCTTGGTTTCATTTAACTCGGCGTTTGAATACTCACAACGGTCGACACTGGGCTTTTGAAAAACCTGTGCTACTGGATGAAACGCTCCATTATGTTCAGAAAATTGGAGCGTGTGTGGTGTGCGATAAGTGCTGAAAAAATAATAGAGCCCATATTCTTTTGTGAAACAGTAAATGCAGAGCGATATCAGAAGCTAATTGTAAAGCCATTTTTCTATCGCTTGACAAAAGAGAAATCGTATGGCTGCTCCAGCACGATTCTACAACAGCATACACAGCTACCAAATAATTAAATACTGCAAGAGAGGTGTTTGATGATAGCATAACTAGTGTTGATTTGTAGCCCACTCCCTCTCCTGACCTAACAAGTGACTTTTATTTATGGGGTTCCTTAAAAGACAAAGTGCATCGTTCCAGTACTAGCACAGTAAAGCAACTTAGGGAAAATATTGTGCAAGAAATCACAAGAATAGTGTTTGCCCAGGACAAGAAGGCAAGCTAGAGGAATGTGTAAGGTAATCACTTTTGCTGTCAGCACGGTGTATATGTTCCCCGTCCGAGTATGATAAGAATGGAAGAACTTCCCATGCTTTGTAATGATTTTAAAAATTAATTTAGAATAAGAAATATAAAAATAATAATGTGGCATTGTTGTGCTGCCGCGACAAGCCGGAGCCGGGCGCATGGGCAGGAGAGAAAGAGAGAGACGGAGTGAGGCTCCAGAGCGTTAGATTCGGTCCATTGTTGCCGAGAAATTTCTCGGAAGGTCTGTGGCATATTAGAAACAATTGCTCGGGAGATATAAATATCCCGCAAGGTGTTAGAAGCGGCAGTTTGATGGTTTTTACGACAGTCGACGATTAAAGTGTACCTCAGTGATTTCTTTCACTTGTTTTCATGCAGCAAAACACCGAGTCAGCCTCAAAGACAGCTGATTGTCAATTTCTCATCTTTTTTTCTGCAGCCAAAAGTTGTTATAGATGTCTGCAAACCGGATTTCCGAATCTACGTAACCCACGCAGTCACAATAATGTTTTGGGGTTTGAAATTAAGGACAACTGTTTCATATTTTAATTTTTGATTCAGATTCTACCTGTCCGAATATGGTCCTACGTACTGCTTGTGAAAAAGAACTGTTATTTATTAGGATTAATGTCGAGAGCTTGTGTGTTATACAATTGTTTAATGGATAAATATAATCCACGTTTTCAGAAAAAAATGTTTTAACCGAGTTATATTTCATTTCAAATATGTTGAGTAACCATAAGCAAACTTACGTCACACTCTTAACAAGGTAGACCGCTCGACTCTCGCCAAGGCTCGATCTCAAGCTACCGCAAAGTGAGATTTGAGTGGACAACATGGACAACTCCGGGAGTTCCGGTTTCCCCCGCCATCTCACGTAACACCAGTGTCACCGCCTGCGGTGCTGCATGTAGTAAAAGGGGCGTTACACATTACACATTTAATTGTCTTAACAAAATAAAACTCGTTTTACTTAATAATGCTTTTCTTTCAAATATAGCTAAATGTGTAGTATCAAATGAGTTGTATAGAATACTACTGTAGCATTTTAAACATTTTAATAAAAATAAGATATAAAGACTTTCTACATATACGAGGGTGGTCGGAAAAGTTTCCAACCTAATAAAGATACATTTTTTCATTTTTTTTTTTTTCCAACATAGTCTCCTTGTAACTCTACACACTTCTCCCAGCAATGCTCACATCTCTGTAACCCGTCCAAATAGTACTCGGCGTTTTTCAACATAGTCTCCTTGTAACTCTACACACTTCTCCCAGCGATGTTCCCATCTCTGTAACCCGTCCAAATAGTACTCGGCGTTATTCAGCATAGTCTCCTTGTAACTCTACACACTTCTCCCAGCGATGTTCCCATCTCTGTAACCCGTCCAAATATTACTCGGCGTTTTTCAACATAGTCTCCTTGTAACTCTACACACTTCTCCCAGCGATGTTCCCATCTCTGTAACCCGTCCAAATAGTACTCGGCGTTTTTCAACATAGTCTCCTTGTAACTCTACACACTTCTCGCAGCGATGCCCCAATCTCTGTAACCCGTCCAAATAGTACTCGGCGTTTTTCAACATAGTCTCCTTGTAACTCTACACACTTCTCCCAGCGATGTTCCCATCTCTGTAACCCGTCCAAATAGTACTCGGCGTTTTTCAACATAGTCTCCTTGTAACTCTACACACTTCTCCCAGCGATGCTCTCATCTCTGTAACCCGTCCAAATAGTACTCGGCGTTTTTCAACATAGTCTCCTTGTAACTCTACACACTTCTCCCAGCGATGTTCCCATCTCTGTAACCCGTCCAAATAGTACTCGGCGTTTTTCAACATAGTCTCCTTGTAACTCTACACACTTCTCCCAGCGATGCTCCCATCTCTGTAACTCGTCCAAATAGTAATCGACGTTTTTCAACATAGTCTCCTTGTAACTCTACACACTTCTCCCAGCGATGCTCTCATCTCTGTAACCCGTCCAAATAGTACTCGGCGTTTTTCAACATAGTCTCCTTGTAACTCTACACACTTCTCCCAGCGATGCTCCCATCTCTGTAACCCGTCCAAATAGTAATCGACGTTTTTCAACATAGTCTCCTTGTAACTCTACACACTTCTCGCAGCGATGCCCCAATCTCTGTAACCCGTCCAAATAGTACTCGGCGTTTTTCAACATAGTCTCCTTGTAACTCTACACACTTCTCGCAGCGATGCCCCAATCTCTGTAACCCGTCCAAATAGTACTCGGCGTTTTTCTCTGTAAAATAATGGTTCATGAAGGCGACTGCCTCTTCATTTGACGAAAATCTCTGTCCTCCGAGCGTAATTTTCAGATGAGGGAAACAAAAAGAAGTCGCTTGGGGCTAGATCTGATGAGTGAGGCGGATGGTCAAGCAATTCAAACCGTAATTCGTGGATTTTCACCACTGCAACCGCTGAGGTTTGAGATGGTGCGTTGTCTTGGTGAAACAGGATTTTCTTTTTCTGCAAATGTGGCCGTTTTTCCGCAAGTTCTGCCTTCAGCTTGTCATGTAATGATGCGTAGTGTGCTCCTGTAATGGGTTTTCCTATTTGAAGATAATCGATTAAAATAACTCCATGACTATCCCCCCCCCCCCCCAAAGTCACCATTACTTTCCCAGCCGAAGAAAAACAAACAGGTTCTGCTTTATTTTGGAGCCGGATCCCCGTTTGCAGTCTACTGTTTGGACTGTATTTTTGTTTCGGGCATATAATGGTGTATCCAAGTTTCATCTACAGTAATTAATCGGTGCCAAAAACTCGGATTTATTGTGGCTAAACTGCGCCAACATAGCGTTGGAAATGTTCATTCGAACACGTTTTTGGTCTAATGTGAGCAAACGCGGCACCCAACACGCGGACAGCTTTCTCATGTCTAAGTGTTGATTTAATATGTGACAAACACGTTCTTTTGACATTTTCATAGCCTCTGCTATCTCTCTCATTTTAATTCGGCGGTCGTCTATACCATTTGGTGAACTTCGGCGATGTTTTCGTCGGTAGTTGCAGTTTTTTGATGTCCCGAAAGTTCGTCTCCCAAGCTCTTACGGCCACTTTTAAATTCAGCTGCTCAAAATTTTAGTGTCGTAAATGATGGTGCAGAGTCCCTATATACAGAATCCAACTCATCTTGATTTGCGTAGGCGTATTACCTTTCAAAAACAAATATTTAATGACAGCTCCATACTCGATATTGTCCATTTTCATAAAAACACTCACATCAACTCACTCAAATGACAGTTACATAACAACTGAGTGTCCAAAATGGCTGAAACTTTGGTAACTGCCAACAGATGGACAGTGAAATTTACTAGCTTTTATTTACGAGGCTGCCATCTTCATGTTCAGATCGGAAAATTTTCAGACCACCCTTGTATAGATACACAACTCCTATAAGGGAGCTACCACTATGCTGATACCCGTATTCGCTTGAGAGTTTGATGGTAATATCTCTGCTTTATGTGGGGCTTGCGTGCCAAAATCTGTTGCGGAGTGGAACCGCAACGCCAAAAACTGTAGCCAGAAAGGTGTGGCATGCGACCACTTGCAAGTAGCTGCTGGACATCTCTCGTCAGCTCTGTGGCGGCGCTCCTTACATAGGTCATGTTGTTGCAAATCAGGATGGATTGATAAAGGGGTGAAGGACTTACAAACCTAATCAACAAGTGGGGGTGTAGCTACTGAAAGGATAAGTGAGCAGATGTTAAAAATAAACAGGTCAAAGGGTTGGGACATGATTAGGTTTAAATTACAGTGATGGGTTCCCCGTAACATTGACAAATATATTTTAAAGATTGGGGAAATCAAACCAAACAAAGCTCTCCTTTATCTTGAAGAGATAAAGGGTGCAATCAAGACAGACATTGAATCAATTAATACATAATAAATAAATGTTACCTTTTATGTAGAGTAGCGTATTCTGAACAACAGGTGGCTGGTTCACTTTGATGAGTTAAGTTTTGTAGAAGTGTTAACAAGTTCTATGATGAGACTAGAGTAGCAGCATCCAACCTTCCAACCAACTAAGAATGATCTGACTAACTGACTGACCAACTGATGACTGACTAACTCTTCCTTACTGGCTGTAATCGTTTAAATAGAACTGACTTCCAAAATGTCTACCATCATACGACTCAGTGGTTCTTCACCGAGGGTTTACATCCTATGGTGCAATCTTGTGCAACCCAAGAATGACTTCTTAATTTTTCTGCCGATTTATCAGAGCACATATGAGCTGGCAGGTCAATTCCACTGTTTACTCTGATCACCGAGTCATCCGACCTGTCTGAACTTGTTAATTCCTGCTAAAGCCTGGAGCTTACCACGAAATGAAATGTGAACCTCCAATAATTAAAATATTTCCCAGATCTTATACGCAACAATATGTAGACCGCTGCCCGCAGGGGTAAACAATCCTTCCCGTACAGTGATATATATAAGCTTGAGGGTATCTACCAGGGCAGAGCCTCACAGAGTGAAGAATGACCCCCTCTTGACGACCAGGGAGTTACCGAGCTGTCCCAAAAGGGCACCCGGCGCCTCCGTGGGCCTTTTCCTGTGGACTCAAGACGGGATGGAAGTGGATACGCCACTTACGCGCGCCAACTCTAAAATGGAAAGGTTACCGATATGACCTGCGTAGAGCGGCACTGTCACGCTGGCGTGATGAGTGGTCTGCTCTGCGTAATAACAAGCTCAGAAGAGTGAAAGAGCTTCCGGATAACTGGGCGACCTCCTGTCGCTTATCGCGTCGGGAGGAGGTGAGTTTGGCTCGGTTGCGTATTGGGCGCTGCTACTTCTCACACAGTCACTTGTTGAGGAGGGTCCCTGCTCCTATTTGCGTCGGGAGGAGGTGAGTTTGGCTCGGTTGTGTATTGGGCGCTGCTACTTCTCACACAGTCACTTGTTGAGGAGGGTCCCTGCTCCTATTTGCGTCGGGAGGAGGTGAGTTTGGCTCGGCTGTGTATTGGGCACTGCTGCTTCTCACACAGTCGCTTGTTGAGGAGGGTCCCTGCTCCTATTTGCGTCGGGAGGAGGTGAGCTTGGCTCGGTTGTGTATTGGGCACTGCTACTTCTCACAGTCACTTGTGGAGGAGGGTCCCTGCTCCTATTTGCGTCGGTAGGAGGTGAGTTTGGCTCGGCTGTGTATTGGGCGCTGCTACTTCTCACAGTCACTTGTTGAGGAGGGTCCCTGCTCCTATTTGCGTCGGGAGGAGGTGAGTTTGGCTCGGCTGTGTATTGGGCGCTGCTACTTCTCACAGTCACTTGTTGAGGAGGGTCCCTGCTCCTATTTGCGTCGGTAGGAGGTGAGTTTGGCTCGGTTGTGTATTGGGCACTGCTACTTCTCACAGTCACTTGTTGAGGAGGGTCCCTGCTCCTATTTGCGTCGGGAGGAGGTGAGTTTGGCTCGGCTGTGTATTGGGCACTGCTACTTCTCACACAGTCACTTGTTGAGGAGGGTCCCTGCTCCTATTTGCGTCGGGAGGAGGTGAGTTTGGCTCGTTTGTGTATTGGGCACTGCTACTTCTCACAGTCACTTGTTGAGGAGGGTCCCTGCTCCTATTTGCGTCGGGAGGAGGTGAGTTTGGCTCGGCTGTGTATTGGGCACTGCTACTTCTCACACAGTCACTTGTTGAGGAGGGTCCCTGCTCCTATTTGCGTCGGGAGGAGGTGAGTTTGGCTCGGTTGTGTATTGGGCGCTGCTACTTCTCACACAGTCGCTTGTTGAGGAGGGTCCCTGCTCCTATTTGCGTCGGGAGGAGGTGAGTTTGGCTCGGTTGTGTATTGGGTACTGCTACTTCTCACACAGTCACTTGTTGAGGAGGGTCCCTGCTCCTATTTGTGTCGGTAGGAGGTAAGTTTGGCTCGGTTGTGTATTGGGTACTGCTACTTCACACAGTCACTTGTTGAGGAGGGTCCCTGCTCCTATTTGCGTCGGGAGGAGGTGAGTTTGGCTCGGTTGTGTATTGGGCACTGCTACTTCACACAGTCACTTGTTGAGGAGGGTCCCTGCTCCCATTTGCGTCGGGAGGAGGTGAGTTTGGCTCGGTTGTGTATTGGGTACTGCTACTTCTCACAGTCACTTGTTGAGGAGGGTCCCTGCTCCTATTTGCGTCGGGAGGAGGTGAGTTTGGCTCGGTTGTGTATTGGGTACTGCTACTTCTCACAGTCACTTGTTGAGGAGGGTCCCTGCTCCTATTTGCATCGGGAGGAGGTGAGTTTGGCTCGGCTGTGTATTGGGCACTGCTACTTCTCACTCAGTCACTTGTTGAGGAGGGTCCCTGCTCCTATTTGCGTCGGGAGGAGGTGAGTTTGGCTCGGTTGTGTATTGGGCGCTGCTACTTCTCACACAGTCACTTGTTGAGGAGGGTCCCTGCTCCTATTTGCGTCGGGAGGAGGTGAGTTTGGCTCGGTTGTGTATTGGGCGCTGCTACTTCTCACACAGTCACTTGTTGAGGAGGGTCCCTGCTCCTATTTGCGTCGGGAGGAGGTGAGTTTGGCTCGGTTGTGTATTGGGCACTGCTGCTTCTCACACAGTCACTTGTTGAGGAGGGTCCCTGCTCCTATTTGCGTCGGGAGGAGGTGAGTTTGGCTCGGTTGTGTATTGGGCGCTGCTACTTCTCACACAGTCACTTGTTGAGGAGGGTCCCTGCTCCTATTTGCGTCGGGAGGAGGTGAGTTTGGCTCGGTTGTGTATTGGGCGCTGCTACTTATACAGTCACTTGTTGAGGAGGGTCCCTGCTTTTACTTGCGAGTTGTGTGGTCTGGCTCACTCGGTCCGTCATGTGCTGCTAGTGTATTCACCTAGCAGACCTGCGGGAGTCTCTGCAGCTGCCCGTCAGCTTGACGGAGATCCTGGCAGACAATAACTCTGCGGTGGAAAAAGTGCTACGATACATCGCCAGAGTTGATTTTAGGATTTAATCGTTTGTATGGTCTGTTATTTTATATATAGTTTCATAGTCTATCGCTGGCTTCTGCCACGTTTTGTTACAGATATACATCTTTGTTTTATGTTTACACTTAATATTCTATGGTAATATTTTTATATTCTCCATTGTTGTCCTAGGTTCCTTTTTAAGTGTTGTTTTGTTTTGTTTTTTCCTCTTAAATGTTTATTTTATTAGATATATTTTTACGTAGTGTGTAAATTTATACATCTCATCTTCCACATTTGTTTTTTAACGGGCGCTGATGACCCTGTAGTTGAGCGCCCTTAAACGCAAATCATCATCATGATCATCATCGGTGAGGCCGCCTGGTGATCTAGCACACCTTCTACTAGCTATGCAGGCTAGTACGCGAGAATATTGTGGCTTCCCTCAACCCCGTCCGGAGACGTACCCGATCTCCCACGGGTATCGGGAACCACTGTCCCCTCGAGTGCAACCAAATCCGAACAACTCCCATTCAGGGAGGGACTTGAACGTTCGGCCCGAGGTTCCTCTAGTAACGTCAGAGGTACGAGTGCTAAGGGTCCGCAGCGCCCGCACCACGACAGCTGAAGGGGACGGATCCCCTCTCCCACGGAGGCTGTGTTATTATACCTACATGTTCCTACATATTCTGAACTCATTTTCGGGTACTTTCAGCTATACTCCGAACACAGGCTCCACATAGAGCAGAGATGGTGCCATCAAACTCTCAAGCGAAAATTCAGGTATGAACATAGTGATAGTTCCTTTGTCAGTTTTTGACAATAGGCGCCTCTGTTATGCGTGTGGATATCACAGCCGTTACAATGGGAGTGCTTTTAGATATTTTCACATGTTACTGTTTTGCGGGTGCAGTTAAGTCGGTAAATAAGTTCACTCTAAAACTTATATATTCCGATTCTCTAGCTGCTTCAGGTATAGTTTTATTAAGCTATTGAGAACGTGTTTACGCATTGTAGTTTTTAAAAACGTAGTCTGCAATTTCAGTGAATTTCCATGTCAATAATTGTACAGATGCCACTGAATATGTACCTTCCGTCACTAAATTGGTGTAATTTATGGTCATTTTTATCAAGGAATTGACAGTTGGGTATTTCCTGCTTTTAACCCTGGCAGCTTTCATGCAGCACGGAATTTATTTTCCTTCATGTCTGTGTGGATGTATTACTCATCTGTTGGTCAAATGTCCTTTTAGTTGCTACCAAATCTTTGCCAAGCTCGGTCTTACGGAGGGTGCCATGAAATTAATTAGAAAACAACCAACTCCAAGAGTTTCGACGAATTTTAAATAGCTGCACCACTTCCACATTGAAGCTGGGAACAGATATTCCTATATCCCTGACATTACCTTGTGTTACCCCTCGTGTATCTCTAAAGATACTTGAAAATATAGGATGTTTTACATTCATATCACTCTTGTATTGTCTGACGAATGAGTACAATTTTTATGAGAGGTCGCTGGTGTAGTACGGCTCGGTTTAGAGAGGTCAGAGAAGGTGGGAACATAGTACCTTCTGTGCAATCTATTAAAACATCTACACAGCGTACGTAACTCGACGTTTATTTTGTTTTCTTCCGAAATCAGTATCCTGTGCCTTTAAGTATTCTCCAGAATGTGCCATACCTTCAGAAGGGATGTTTTCTTTTACAGCATTCCTACGTATTGCAGGAATTTCTCCTCTCTGTTCGTAAAACTCGAGAAAAATTCTGCATAGAATACATTTTTTTCACTTTACATTTTTTTTTTATGTTGGCGATGTTTACCAGGTTTCGAAAGTTGTATAAACAATTTATTTACAACCTCTGTTTCAACCATGGAACCTACGGATATTTAAATTTATTGTACAATTCCTATACGTTTATACCAGGCGGTTTCGTCTGTGGCCCGCAGTCGGGTGACCCGGGTTCGATTCCCATGGCCGACCTACCTGAAACATGTTTTTTTCTTCGGTTGGTTTCCGGTGATGCTAGGCGAATGCTGGGTTGGTTAATTACATCCGCCGAATTTCCTGTCCCTCCATTTCATCTCCATTATCATTTCACATCATCTCTTATCTGGTGGTGGTCTCGCGTGTGTTTGTTTGTTTGTTATTTTACGTCCTCCAAGGTTAAGTCATATCGGACGGTGAATGAAATGGGTGAAATGATGCTCAAGTGTGCCCAGGGTCCATGGAGCTTAGAGCTACCCTACATTCGTCTTTATGGAAACGGGAAAACCCCGGAAAAACCTTATCCAGGTAACTCACCCTGTCCGAGATTCGAACTCGGGACCTCTTGAACGTGAAGCAGGCATGCTACCATCTACGCTACCGAGGCGGGCGTCTCGTGGGTGTCTCGGCGGTACATGGCTCTGAGGAAAACTAGTTCCTCCTCCGGTAGATCGTTTGCCGGTCTCGGAACCCGCTGCCGAGACCATTTCCATACCGCAGTAATGGTGACTGCATGTTCGTTGTCCTGGCCTGCCGTGGGCGGTATCTAAGTAAAAAAGTAAAATGTAGGGACCCTGCCCTCTGCACTGTCGTGGTTTCTTGGGAGGACTGCCCTCTGTCTCCTCTCGTCTCACACTGAGACAACAAACGTGTGACAACAAACCAAGACATCGCCTCCAAAATTGGCATTTCCGTAGGATCTGTGCACAGTCATGTTATGTGTAGAGGATCTACCCAAAAGTTCAAAGACCCTGGCCTCCTTCAATCCGGGAGCGATGGATAACTCCGGGGATCTTTCCATAGGGCAATACCTGATTTCTTAAACAGCCCCCCTCCCATTGACAACGTCAAGACGGGATGGAAGTGGATACGCCACTTAAGCGCGTCAACCCCGCAGGGAAGACTACCGAAGACCTTGGTGGGGCCGCCTGGTGATCTAGCACATCTTCTACTAGCTCTGCAGGCTAGTACGCGGGACTTATTAGACAACCCTCTACCCCCTCAGGGCGGCCGTAGCCTGGCCGGAGATACCCAATTTCCCGTGAGTGTCGGGAAACACTGGCCCCTCGAGTCCAACCCAATCCGAACAACTCCCCGACGGGAGGGACTCGGCAGTTCGGCCCGAGGTTCCTTTAGTAACGTCAGAGGTACCACGAGTGCTAAGGGTCCGCAGCGCCCGCACCATGGCAGCTGAAGGGGACGGATCCCCTTCCCTACGGGATCTGTGTGGGATCTTGCATACTCACCTGCATGAAGATCTGAAAATGCTCAATCGGCGATCCTCCAAAACAACGTTCTCCACTCGCTGGATCATGTCGTCAGACAGGCTGGTGTGAGGCCGTGACTATCTTGGTTTGTCGTCAGCGATGTTCTGTCTTCACTGAACTTTCGCACCCGGGTACGCACGTTAGACACATCCATGGTACCATCACCACATGCCTCACTCAACTGGCGATGAAATTCAATAGATGTCACTCCACGAAAATAGAGAAAACGTATGATTAGACGTTGTTCTTGCAATGAAAACGTCGCCATTTTCACACACACACACACACACACACACACACACACACACACACACACACACACACACACACACACACACACACACGACTGGACAGTGAAGATCTGAATGTCAGTCCTTCGGTCTCAAGCCAGATCAGTGCTAGGCCCTCTACTGGCAGTGGAGTGTTTGGTAAGGAAGGATAATATGCGGCAGAAGATGAGGTTCGAGTTATATATAAGCCATCTGATCTATTATTTTATGTGCCTGGAAGCAGTCTTGGGTGTTTGTAGCGCTCTCCAGGATCGATGTCGTACTCACTCACCTAGACCGCGGATGAGGGAGTTGAAGTTTTGGGAGAGGTTTTTATAGAAGGAACGTGAAAGGGTATGGATAGTCTGTTATTGTGGGGATACGTAGGTCTCGTCGGATAACTAGATTGGGGATGTACCAAGGGGAGTCTGTGGTAATGCGGAGGAATCGGGATTGTAGAATTTCAAGGCGGTGTAGTGAGACTTGGCTGCTACTCTCCATATTTCACCGGCGTATGTGATGACTGGCCGGAGTACTTGCTTATACAGGAGCAGTTTTGTAGTCAGAGACATCACCGATCGTCGGTTATAGAGAGGGTATAGCATACCCATTCTTTTGCTAAATTTATTAGCCACATATGTAATGTGGTCTCTCCACGTCAATTCGGAGGCGATGTCTGCAACTAAGATGGTTTGTTGTCACACGATGTTCTGCCTTCATTGAACTGTCGCACCAAGGAACGCAAATTAGACACATCCATGGTACCATCACCACATGCCTCACTCAACTGGCGATGAATTTCAATAGGGACCACACCACGAAAATGGAGAACGTTGTTCTTGCAATGAAAACGTTGCCATTTTAAGTATCAAAAACAGTCCTAACTCGTCGTGCTACCAGAGTTCTATGCAATGTACGGTGCTGCCATCTGTCACTCATTTACTGAAGTCCACGTGTATTTTTTAAAGAAACATGAGGGATCTGATTCCCTCTAGGCAACCATTTAAAGTAAACATCACTTTTTTGCAGGGGCGGTTCCTCCATAAGGTTGCAGGTTTGCGCTACACCCACTGATTCTGAATATACACTAGGTGCACTTTGCACATTAAAGCTGTACTTGTTTGCATTGTTTTATATACAAACATGTTTCAATTACGCTTATCGTCTGTAGCTGCCCATGACCGCAGAAGTCGAAATAAACAGTGATTAGCTGTAGGAGCCCCCAGGTTTGCAGCGAAGTGTTAACCTAAGATTTCGCCCAAATGTAGGCTCTCCGAGGGGGTTGCGGGAAGGTGAAGAGATGGGAGGGGCTTCTTATACATTGCTTAAATGGAGGTTTATAAACCTAGCTCCTCCTACTCTTAGCAACGGCTATAGCGTGACCTTCAGGCTTAGCTTCTGTGTGCTGTGCTTTTCGAACACAGGGAGAATTTAATTAAATGCATGGAGGTTATTGGGAAGAGAACTCTGTAAAACAACAAAGCCACACTTGTTCAGGCTTCTGGGTTTATGGCCACTTTGAAAGATTATAATTTTGTTTTGTGGCTGTCTTTCTTCTACAAGATCATGCCCCATATGGACATTTTTTACAATCAGCTACAGAAACGAGACTGCAACGCAACATTTGCCATCGCCCAGCTAAACGCATTTGAAAGGGAAGTGCAAAAGGTAAGAAATAGCGTATATATCGAGGAACACGAAGAAACTGCAATTAAGAGGAGAAGAATAGAAGATCATGATGTGAAAAGAGGAGAAGCTCTTGAAGTATGTGACATTGTTAGAGAAGCAAAGGACAGATTTAGCTTCACGGGGCATCTGGTAGCCTCAACTTTGTTTCATCAAGAAAATTTCTAAGACATTTGCAGAGGATTCCTTTAGAGAAACAATAAGGTTGTATCCTTTTATCATTGGAACAAAAATTCGTAGAGAACTGACTGTAATTTACAGTCGAGAGGAATTTCGTGGAATGTCCGGCGCTTTGTGCTTGATGGACTTCAATAAGGAAAACAATTTATGTACTACATTCAGCGAATATGTCAAACTCCTCCGAGTACTGTTAACTATGCCAATGTCTACCGCTGAAGCAGAATGCTGTTTCTCAACTTTAAAAGGAATAAAAACTTTCCTTAGGAACACAATGTCACAGGACCGATTGTCAGCATTAGCAATGCTTTCAATTGAAAGGGAGTTTCTTATGAAGATCAGCGACTTCAACGCAAAAGTTATCGATAGATTCGCCAGGTCTAAGGAGAGTAGAGCAGAGAATCTGTATAAATAGGTGAGTCATTACTACTCTGTATTTTATTTTTCATTTGTGCTCCACCAATAATTTAACCCACCAGCCGCCACTGCTTTTTTGCTACAGACGTAATGGGATTTTGATAGAGTATTCCCATAGCAAATATACTGTCTACCCTATTATTTTGTATCCCCATGATCAGCTGTGCTGGCCTTGTCAGTGTTACCAATTTCCAAGATTATGTTTTCATTGATGTCTGTCTTAATATGTGAATGCTAGATGAATCTTACCTTTTAAGTGGTTCTGATCTAATTGCTAATTGTGTAATTGCTATAATGACGATATTTTGTTGCAGTCGGCATGTCGGCCAAACCGGAACACACTCAGTGGATACTTCCTGGCAGGAAGATACATGTCCTGGCTTCCGGTAAGTATTACAACACACAGTATTTTCCAATTTACTAATTCGGTTATATACTATCTTTTTGACTCACAATAATACAAAGGATGTATTGGACATCACTCAAAAATTCGATACCTAACTTTCACCAAAAGTATACGTTACGAAATTACACGAGTCCAAAAAAAAAAAAACATTTTCAGACAAGGATCTGTAAACCACATAAATAAAAATAAAAGTCGGTGAATACACACACTCATGGACCCTTTTCTAAAAATGCATTATACAGTAAAACCTCGTTAATCCGGACCAATTGGGGCTTAATGTTGTCCGGATTATCAAAAGTCCAAATTAAGTGAAATGAACACCGCAGAGAAAAATTGTGAGTGAAATTAGAGTTTATACTAGGGCTGTTCAATAAAGAATGATCACAAATTTTTTTGACGTTTCTTTACTCATCCTCATAATTTTGATGGTCCTTCTCAAAATAGTCTCCCCTGAATGCGATGCACTTGTCCCAGCGTTTCTGCCAGTCTTCAAAGACATGCTGGAAACCATTTTTTGAGAGATCCTTCAAAATCGCCTCCGCAGCCTTCACCACTGCTTCTAATGATGGATAATGCCTCCCACGAAGGCGTTTCTTCAAGTTAGGGAATAGAAAAATGTCACATGGGGCTAAATTCAGACTATATGGAGGGTGAGGGATGCACTTTACGTTGATTTTTGCAAGATATTCAGCAACAACATTGGCAATATGCGGCCGTGCATTATCATGGTGCAGTATCCAGCCTGCAGGTCTTTTGCGACTGATATTGACTTGCAATGTTTTCAGGACATCCCTGTAGTATTGTCCAGTTACTGATGTGTGTGCAGGTACAACATGCTGATAAACCACTCCATGAATATCAAAGAATCAGATGACCATAACTTTCCCAGCAGAAGCAACCACTTTTGCTTTTTTAGGGGTTGGTGATGAAAGATATATCCACACAGAGCTTTGCTATTTGCTCTCAGGATCAAAATGATGTAGCCAAGTTTTATCAGCAGTGATTACGTTTGAAAGAAAGTCCGGATCTTCCTCTAACATCAACTTTAACTGCGTGTTACCTCCATTGCAGCGGTAGCCGATACTGAACATGTCTGAACTTGCCTGGTTCTCACAGGCGGAAACCAGCAGTACCAACAATGAAACTACTACGGTGTGTTTGTTTCACATTAGGCTAACAGAAAAATAATGACCGTAAAACATTATGATCATTCTGTATTGAACAGCCCTCGTACTTATTGTATAATTTAATTATAACGTAAGATACAATAGGTGCATCTGATTATAATTACACAATCGTTATTTGTTTGGTATGAGAAACTATCAATTTTCTTTTGTGGTTTGTTGCACATCTCTTTCACAATGAGATCACGAAAGCTCCTTATATGGTGCTACGAGGGGCACTATTTATTTTTGAGCCTAATAATTATAACAAAATAAATTCTGATTGAAAACTACTTTATTGTTAAAATAAGACCTAAAGCTTTCCTGGCGACGAATACGCTCAATTTCTTCTCGGGAAGCAAGCCAGGTGAAAAGACGATTAGAAATCGACGTTTCGGGAGTGTGCATCTCTCCCATTATCGGGATATTTATTAAATATTATAACTACAAATGTATTACTGGATATAACACAAATATAAACAAAGACAAAACACTATCAAAATTCGCATTACTGAACAAAAGACTGTTTTCAGTAAATTAAATGCCAGGTCAGGAGATGGCGTGAGTATAGAAAGTTAAATGGGTCAAGGATGGCAAGTAAATTTTTTAAAATTATAATCGTCTTTTATTTTTTTAAGGGTAGGAATATAATTAGCAGTATTTTTTATATTTAAATTTTTCTATCTTCTTTCGTAATTTTTTTTACTTCTTTTTATTTTCTAAACTATTTGTTTAGATTGTGATCAGGATTATATTGAAAAAAACGGAACATAATTTAGAAACCAGAACGAAATAACATTTTCGTAGCACTAAGCTTCAACAAACTGGTCAATCGCTCATAGCAGATCATTTTTGGTCATTCAACCATGAAATAAATCCTGAAGTTAAATTATTAAAACAATTAAATGATCCGATAAATTTAATTGTTTGGGAAAATATATTTATTTTAAGAAATAAACATCGCGTAGTGAATTTTGAAATACCAGCAGTTGATTCTGCTTTTAGGTTTCGTTTTCAGAATTTTGTAATACTGAAAATACATAATATACTTGACATACTTGACGACGAGGTGTGTTTACTGACGACGCAAGCTATTTGTTTGTGAAATCGATCTCAATTACTAAGAAAAGTCGACATCATTTTCTTAAGATAAGTGAAGTTTTTGTTACAAATAGTTATATTTGTGTTATATTCATTGCTTCACTGTAGCTACTGTCGCAACACAAAGAAGGTCACTGAAAGGAATGTGCTGTCTTACACAGTAGGATATTTATTGTCATCAGCAGGGGGCGCCTATAAATGCCTATTTCTTACATTTGTGCCTATTATGTTTATTAGTGCCTCAAACTACCGTTTTAGCCAATTTCTTCTGCTTGTAATTTGCTATAACAGCTTTTGCATTAGTTGGTTTCAATGAGAAGTGTTCGGGGAAGAGAAATTTCTTACTGCTGCACATTGGATATACAAAAAGGGGTTTAAGAAGACACATCTGTGCAAATTGGCCCAAAACTTACAACAGTACCAAATTTAGTTTTTTTCCCCTTAAAATTAACATAGACATACTTCAATAATATAAAGTTGTTTTCTTTTCTCTCTAGAGGCACTACAGAAAACATTACATGACTATTTAAATAACCTTACACATGAATCATAGCTGCTGTTACGTAATTTTAAGTTCAGATTTCTCAGATTCCACATTTTCTACATTTTCCTAACTTCACAATGTTCCACAGGATGCAGTTTTCTATTAGTCTGTATGAAATTCTAAACATGCCTCTAAGGGCAACTGCTTATTAAGTGTACCCATTTATATTTGTTGTGTTTTTGTTATTTGTATTGAAAATGATTATAATGCTTACTTCTTACTGAAAACGTTTAGGAAAATAAAAATTGTTAAATAGGTATGATTATTTTTTCCCTTCGTTGATATGGCGAAGACAAATAATTCATATAGGTACAGGTCATTAATAGGTTAAAATGGGTACAGAAACTTATACCCCAAGCATTAATTTTTAAAATTATAATATGTGGGACATTTTGAAAATTGCCTGTAATTTAGGCATAAACTATTAATTCCTCAGAAACTATTGTA
The DNA here is from genome assembly GCA_030765055.1 of Mantis religiosa. Classification (NCBI taxonomy): domain Eukaryota; kingdom Metazoa; phylum Arthropoda; class Insecta; order Mantodea; family Mantidae; genus Mantis; species Mantis religiosa. The sequence continues at coordinate 143,219,408 of CM060956.1, read as the reverse complement.
ACTAGAAAGTTAAAACTTGGTATTATTCCATTCTTGATCGATCAGAAAAATAAATGGTATAAATTTGAAACAAATCTAACTAAAGCTTCAGATATTTCAGTTTTTACCCTTAAGCCCCCCAAACCCATGTTTTGTTTTCTAACATAGTTCTAATTCTTACTATAGTAGTAATCTTCACGCTTTTGTTGGATCTTAAATAGTACATAGACATTTGGAACAAAACCCTGTTCTCCTCCAGCAGACATGATAAACAACTGACGGCCTTTCAATATCGCTGCAGAGTCCCTGTAACGTATTTCACTCCAGGCATATGGTCCAGTATGTGCTGTATTTATATAAGTTTCATCCATATAAACTTCACTTCGATATCTCGGAATATTTCGTAAATACTTAAGCCTTTTTGCACGTATGGTGCTATGTTCGATTAAAATTTGTCTGTCACACTTAGTGTTTTTTTTTTTCCCCCTTCAAATAATCCTAGCTTCAAAAGAACTCTTCTTAATGTTCAGACACTGCCTTGGAAGTCAGTAGAATTTTTAAGCTTCATAAGCACTTTCTTCAAAGTTGGTCTTTGTTTTTCTGTGCTTTAAAAATTATTCATAGCTCGCCTAACTACTTCTGAATTAAAACATCCAAATTAGATTTTGTGCGTGTTCTTAATCTTTGTTTACTGGGCATAGAGAAGGACGTTGTTGCACTAGCACCAATGGCTTTTCTTTCCTTAATAACTCTCCTAAACTGCTTTCAGAAACAACTGTTTCCTCAGATACCCTTCCCCATATTTTTATAGCTGACCCAGACCATTGTCCCTTTTTTAAAAAAAAATCTATGGATATTGGTTATTACTTCTCGTGTTTCTAAATGTAGCACTTTATTTCCTAATATGCTGCTAGGAGGCGTCATTTATAAATGTTCTCTTGGAACCAGGAGACAAACATATTTTGAAACAAGCTGTAGTGTTACCGAGTAGCTCTGCACGTGTTTCATTGCTCGCAACTGGTACGCAACTGACCTGCCCTCCCCTCCAGTTGCAACCGTTCTGAGGTGGACTCGTCCAGATACCACTACGCATCGCTCTGTACTTTTCAAGATAAAAAAATACCTCTGTACTGGATGCAGAAATACACACTTTCAAAAAAAAAATCGGATGAAAACAACACACAAACAAATTGCTGTACAGCAAATACCAGAGGCAGTCAGACCTGGGCTGCTAATGAAAGGAAGTTGCTGCTGTACACTTGAGAATCACGTGATTTGCAGCTTTGCCCACCTTTTCTTATAGTGGTGGGAGAAGGACAAATTTAGCACATTATCCATGTAAAATGTAAAGATTTCCATTGCGGCAACTGTATTTTCAGTATAGGATCCTCTTAATAAAGATTGATATCTTAGCTTTCGTCTTGAATATACTAAGCTTAAAAATAAATAATTGGGTTGTGTTTGCAGGTGGGTGCTTCGCTGTTCGCTAGCAACATAGGCAGCGAACACTTCATAGGGCTGTCTGGATCCGGGGCGGCGGCAGGCATCGCTGTAGGAGCCTTCGAGTTAAATGTAAGTACCACTTCAGTTCAGATGTGATAACTAGAATGACGTAATAAAGAGCTATATGTAAAGCCAGCGTTTGTTGCTTTTTTTCAGGCACTGATCCTATTGCAAGTGCTGGGTTGGATCTTCCTGCCAGTCTTCATCGCCAGCGGGGTAAGTGGCAAGTCAATAAAGCACAAGTGACATTTCGATTGACACCAATTGATTAGTTCTGTTGTAACCTTTCGGCCTCCTAGATTGATTAGGCTTAAGTTTTCAGTCACACGCGTAAGCGTTGAAGAGCTTGGGAGAGGGAGAAAGAAGTTAAGAGAAAAAAAAACGTTTCAGAAAAAGTCTGTTTTTTTTTTTTAATTGACGCCCTCCAACGTTAAGCCGTATCGGACGATGAATAAAATGGGTGAAATGATGCTCAAATGAGCCCAGAGTCCATAGAGCTTACGGTTAGGATTAGGTACTACGGGAGGGATTCGGCACTGCGACCAATCTTGATCTATTGTACCTATGCCACCAAGTGGGGCATCCCCGAGAGGAGACAGAACGGTTGTCCCAAGGTGTCATGACAGGTAGGGGAGGGCATCCGTCCCCTTCAGCTGCCGTGGTGTGGGCGCTGCGGACCCCTAGCACTCCTGGTACCTCTGACGTTACTAGAGTCTGTGAGGTTTAACTTGGCGTATTCTCTACTATCCTTGTCTAAGACAGAATGCTGTCCTTGTCTAGCACACGTGGGCGGAACAGCAACCCTGCTTTGTCGTGATTCGTGGAATGTAGACTGTCCCAACCCCCATTCCGTTGTGTGTTGATTAAAGGTTGTCAGTGACGTATAAGCTATAGAAGTGTGAATTTATTGTTTTGTGAATGTTTTCAATGTTGCAACATACGGATATAATGTTGAATTATTTTCTTGTAGTTTTGGTTGTGTTTGTGTTGTTTCAAGTTGGATCTCGACGAAAAGTTCTAAAATCAGATTCTATGGAAATTGTAGTCAAAGTTCACAGTTTCTTCAGTGATGAATGTGAAGCTTTAAAATGTGGAAAGCCGACTATTTCAGTGACGAGTATCGTTGAGAGAACTGCTGTTGCTGCAGGTATTTCTTCTCGTTCTGTCCAACGAATTTTAAAAGAACACAAAAATGCAGAAGCTAGCGGCGGTAGACTGCAAACACCAGGCAAAAAGCGCCCTAATAGAAGACCGCGAAAAACAGAAATTGATTCATTTACAGTTGCTGCTATTAAGCGAACAATCTATTCGCTGTATCGTACGAACTTTCTGCCTAGTTTGCTGGACATATATGAGGCTTTAAGAGCTAAAGACTTACTTAAAGGAAGCGTGTGGTCCTTAAGAAAAATTCTTAAAAAGCTTAATTTCACTTACAGTAAAAATTCGCAAGGAAGACGCTTTTTAATGGAACGAATGGATATTGTTTCTAAAAGATTTAAATTTTTAAGACGAATGAAAGAACTCAGATCTACAGGTAGGCCTATAGTGTACCACTACCTTGACGAAACGTGGTAAATATAAATCATACGAGAAATAAGGTGTGGAAGTGCATCGCCGATGAAAATGAAAGCGATTTCCCTCTTAAAACACCAATCGGCAAAGGACAGCGATTTATAGTTGTACATGCTGGATGTTCTACAGGATTTATTCCTAATGCCTTGCTAACTTTTAAGTCAAATTCAACCAAAGACTACCATGAAGAAATGGATAGTAACATTTTCAAGGATTGGTTTGTTAATAAATTACTACCTAACATCCCGTCTAATAGTGTCATTATGGACAACGCCTCTTATCATTCCATAGAAATTAATAAAGCACCCACGTCATCTTCACTCAAATCCCATATGCAGGAATGGCTTCATAATAGGAATATTGAGTTTGACCCACGAGCAACAAAACCAGTGCTATACGAATTAATTAAACTGAAAAAAGATAATTTCAAAGTGTATGAAACAGATAGTCTCGCAGAGGTACACGGTCATACCGTAGTAAGATTGCCACCTTATCACTGCAACTTTAATGCTATAGAACTTATATGGGCGCAAGTGAAGAATGATGATGCCAAACATAATATTTCGTTTAAAAGTGTCGATGTAAGAGCCTTGTTTCATAGTGCGATTACAAAAGTTACCCCAGAAAACTGGAAAAGGGCGTGTGAGCATGTACAAAACACTGAACAGTTTTACTGGGAGAAAGACGGTCTGATAGATGAAATTACAGACAGGTTAGTTATAAATTTAGAAGACTCGGACTCGGAAGAAGAAAACGAAGATTCGTTTGAAATTTCTGACTGTGAATCGAGAGATGAGCAACAATCGGACCAAGAGGTGAAGGGGCGCTCCGCCACTGATGCATGCTTGGCTGGGGTGTCTGCTTTGCCTGTCATAGAGTGAGGCGGTGAGTATTCCTTTCTCTTTCTAAAAGGCACACGACTAGTTAAACCTCACAGACTATAGGGGAACCTCGGGCCGAATTGCCGAGCCCCTCCCTGACAGGGAGTTGTTCGGATTGGGTTGGACTTGAGGGGGCAGTGGTTCCCGATACCCGTGGGTGATCGGGTACGTCTCCGGATGGGGTTGAGGGAAGCCATTAATGTTCCCGCGTACTAGCCCGCATAGCTAGTAGAAGGTGTGCTATATCACCAGGCAGCCCCACTGAGGTCATATCGGTAGCCTTCCCATTTTGGTGTTGGCGCGCGTGAGTGGCGTATCCACTTCCATCCCATCTTGAGTCCACAAGACCAGATGGGGAGGAGGTCTTGTTAGTCTCTAGGTCTTGCCCTATGGAAAGAGCCTCGGAGGCGCCGGGCGCCCTTTCGGGACAGCTCGATAACTCCTTCGTAGAAGGAGGCCCGGGTCCTTGGTCTTACGGGTCCAGGACTAATGGGAGTAGATCCTCTGGCATGAAAATGAATGAATTGAAATTACAGAGGGCAGGGTCCCTACATTTTTACTTAGATGGAAACCTCCCCCCTATTGTGGTTCGGAAGTGGTCCCAGCAGCCAGTTCAAGGACCGAAGGAGAAATTGGTTGGTTCACTCAGAGCATATCATCCTCCACAGGCACCGCCGAGACTCCCGCTGACACTTCATCCCTGAAAGAAACTACCAGATGAGAGAGATGATGTGGAGAGATAATGGAGATGAAATGGAGGGACAGCAAATTCGGAAGAAATAATTAAGTTACCCAGCATTCGCCTGGCAACCCGTGAAAACCCTCTAAAAAGCCATGGATCAAGTAAGTCCACCACGGGAATCGAATCCGAGCCTCCCGAATGCGGGCCACGGACGAAACTGCTTGAGCCATTCCGCTCGGTGTCCACAGACATTCATCTTTCATGATAAGGGAAAACCTCGGAAAAAAAATACCTTATCCACATAACTCACCCTGATCGAGATTCGAATTTGCGACCTTTTGAACGCGAGACAAACAGGAAACAGAAGCGGACTAAGCCCCGTTATGTTTCATATATTGAAACAGTATAGAAGTTTAAATAATAATTTAAATAATTCTAAAAGTGTGAAAACATCAAATGGAAGTAATGATATTTAACTGTTGGTTAGGCGAAATGCAAGAAATTTTACCAAAATGGGAGTTCAAAATAGAATAGAATTTTGAATAGAGTTAGGCAAACAGCATATATATAGTTTTTACCGTCAATAGAGCCACATAAAAATGCTCCAGAATGAATGTGGATTAGGCAGTGGCAGGAACAAGGACGCGTGCCTCACGCTGTCGGAGTTCGCAGGTACAGGTCTCACACCGTGCCACGTGTTGTAGCTGTTTGTAAACATACCGACATACTCCGCAGTAGCTTGCTACTATTAAGAATTTCTTTGGCTTATGGAACCGCAATAAAGTATTGTAGATAAATTAACCAAAACTAAATGGCTTATACAATGAGACGAGCATTTTATTTCACGTGTTTGATAATACTAAATAAAGCATTTGTAACAGACAGATATCAGGGAAACAGACAAAATCAAGGGATCCGTGACAGATTACTGTTTAGTTAACGCGTGTGCACGTCGGCCGCTGTCTTTGACAAACCCTTATAATCGTTTTACAAGACAGACCCTCCTTCTCCCAGATCTTTCTGCAAAGTTGCCACCTTTCTCGATACGTCATGGGTATCGTACGAGGTTTCATCTAAATAAATTATCTTATGCCCATTACTGCAAAACTTCCTTAGTTTTGACACATATATATCACCAAGCTACAATTCTACTAGATTCCATAATAACCCTTAACTTATTCGAAGTGCGGTATTTGAAACCCAGCCCCTTTAGGAGGCCGCGCAAAGTGAAGCGCCAATTAGGAAAATCACAAATTTCTTGCAAATGTGCAACCAATTCGTCTAAGATGGGCGCTCTCCCTTTTGCATAGAATCTATAAAGTTTTGGACGAATTAAATTGCATGTGAAATTATCTACTTTAGAGAAACGTTTCCTTATGTTTTCGCACTTGATCGGCGTCTTTGGTATTCCTTTCGTCACAATATTTCTTACTGTATTTCTGTGAATACCCAGAATTTATCATCAGGTTCATTGCACGACCGCTTAGCAAGATTATTTGTCAGCAAATATTTATGTGTTCAAAACAAACGCTAGAATTTGCTTAGAAAGAGTACCCATTATAACTTTGTTCTATTTTAGGCTTTTGCAGTAATATAACTCGACCCAGTTATTCACACTATTGTCATCACTTTGATTATATTCACTTGACTGAAAGTTATCTACTACTTCATTTGCATTTACCACTGCATTTCCCTCCCACGGTCTCCACATCGTGACACACAACGAATTTCTGCACGTAATGAAACAGATCAACTGGAAGTTGGAACTTTGGCAACTGAGACTCCACGTGGAGTAGACATGCGACTGTCACTTCGAGAAAATCAGGGTTGCTATTGGTCCTCAACGACAGTGTTCCATTTCTAAAAATTTACCTTTCCAGAGTGCTTCACTGTGAAAGATAAACCGCTTTACCGCTCTATAGGGAGGCGTTTTACCTTTGAGAAATACAAAAGGCTTTATTGCATTTTCATTTCATATACTGTAACTATGAAATAGGAATTAAACTATCGAACAGGGAAATATATTACAGGGTGTTTCAATTAGTGTAGGTTACAGATGTCTCTTGTATGGAAGAAATTAATGGTCAGATCCACGCCATCCTATTCATCAAGTGCAGCTTTCCCGCATTCATATATTCTAGGCGAAGGATAGCGTTGACAAATTCCGTACTTGTGTGTGAAGCTGGATAAAGGCTTAACTTTTGGGGAACACATCGGGCATCTGTCGGGGATTGGATTGGATTGTACGGAGGGAATTCCGCAGCTCGACCAGAGTGGTCTTAAGTAGGCACTGCCGGGAGGGAGTATGAGGTGAGAGGAGACAGATGGCTGCCGATCCCAAGGAGTCACTGCAGTAGAGAGGGCGAGGTCCCCACACTGTAACGATATGTTTTAGTTAGAACTTTTTATATGAATATTGTTTTCTGATATGACTTAGTAGGCCACGAAATGACAATATTAAAAACAAAATTAATAGAGGAGTAACGATAGTTACGGAAAATCAATAATCTTGAGATAGAGATATGTTCTTCGGTCTTGTTTCATGACGAGGGAAAAATGTCGCGGTGAATATAAAAGTTTTGTAACGGAAAGTGAATAACCTTCAAAAAGAGTTATTCGGTATAAGTAATAGTAACGAGTGAATTGTAATTCAGATTATACAATTAAATAATATGTTAAGAAATCGGAGTCATATACAATTTTATTTCTTTCACAAAAAAAAAATCCACACTTGAGAAAAGATCTCATGACTCTTATTTAGTCAAATCTCGACCTGGATCTTCCAAAAAGTCGGCGTGCTTCCTATCTGCTGCGAGTGGAGGATTAACGTCACAAATTTGGCTCCCGAACGTGTGGCTCGATTAAGTTGGAGAAACAAGACGACCAAATAATAACGCCACAACACTTAACTAAACAGAAACTCCCCGGCGGTCCAGTACAATCGTCATCGCACAAGACAGTCACGTGGCCTCTTTGGAGACCGGACGCCTTCCCGCCGGAGGAGAAAGTGTTCACTCAGAACATATCATCCTGCCATGCACCTCCGAGACACCCGCCGACACTTCTGCCTTGAAAGAGACCACCAGATGAGAGATGATATGAAATGATAATGGAGTTGAACCTTAAGAGATATAGATCTGGTTAAAGTAAACTATTCATTTCAAATAAAAATGGTTGTGAAAATGTCAATTGTATATAATTTCTTCTTATTGGTTTCAATGTTCATATCTTTTTTCGAACAGGAAATTATAATTTTTTAATATCAAAGCCATCACATAGTGACCAGCTCTTAAGCCCACTGTACTCTATTCCCATTTGGAGCGGTTCCTCTCCTTGTGGTTTGGATTTATATCACACGATGCGGTGACATATCTGAAGTAGGATTCGCCCCGTCGTGAGATCTACGCAAAAGTTTCGCGCTCCCTCGGTGTGGCGACGCATGTCGAAGCCAAACCTTACCTTGATGTAGAAGCGATGAACCTTTCGTCTAAAAGCCATGAAGATGATGTTCTCGAAGATTTTTATAAATCCTCTCTCCGGCAGCTGCGGCGAGCGATGATATGTGAAACTTCTCAGGTGTGATATCGATACAAAAGGGATTTCACTTTTGGGCAACTATGGAATAAAATAATTAATACCGTTTCACTTTACTTGGAATTGTATGTCTGGACAACGTTTTCTTCTTTACATGCGACTTTTTCCACTGATGTATATAGCTCTTTACTATATATTAATTTTCTCCTTTTATTTATAAATGATGCAACGATTTTTTACTTAAATTATTCATCGTAGCGTCGCGTCTTCGATGTATATTTTAAACGTTTACTAAACGTTCATAAATGATGAACTCCAATGACTTCTCGTAGTTACAAGAAGTATTTCACCGAAAACACGTCTACCCTCTTCGAGAGTTCAAACCAGAAGAAAAAGTTTAAGAATAAAATGATTGGTTCTTTTTTCTGTTTTGGTTGCTAAGTTACCGCAATACTTAATTCTGATTGGTTCTACGTCAAAATTTGGGATTTCAATAAACCTAAGCATTTGTTGCATCAACCTGCCTGCTTGGTTATTAACTTAAGTTGAATTACAAATGGCCATGTTTAATTAATATGTCCATGTATGCAACATCAGCTTCACATTGTACCTATAAGAAAATGGGTTGAGAAAGTAATGCAAATGTAACACTTTTATTTTAAATATTCTCACAAGAAAACTATGTATAACTATGCGATTTTTCAATAACAATCCATATAAATAAAATTTATTGTAATCCATTATTCAACTTATACAATATCGTATGTCGTAGATATGAGGCAAGAGCAAGCTTTTGAAGGAATATTTTAAAGAAGAGTGAGTAGGAGGGTCATGTGAGTGCAAGTCATGAGATTTTCTGATTTAGACTAGTCCTCATAGTGACATTTTTTTTTTTATTTATTTATCTATCTGTCGTAGGAGTCAACCAGACTCATGGCATCGTCAATAATACAGACAATAATTTTCAAAAATATAAATATGACTTACAATATTGTTGAAAATATGACAAATTAATATAACGTCTAATACAATTTTTAGTTAATAATAATAATGCATTTATTGTCAATAGACTGCAAAGCAGTTTCTGACATTGTCAGTTACAATTACATATATACGAGGCATGCTTTTTAAGTCAGTACCGTTTTGGAATTAAGAAAAGACGTGCATATATATCGCAATAATTTTATTTTTACATGAAAGCCTGTACCTTAATCTACTTTTCTACATAATTTCCGTGAATATTGAGACACTTGTCATAACGTGGCACCAGTTTTTGAATACTCTCCTCATAAAATTCTGCCGCCTGACGTGTTAACCACTGTATCACAACTGTTTTGACTTCGTTATCGTCTTGAAGACGCTGACCGCCCAGATGTTTCCTGAACTACAGGAACAAATGATAGTCGCTGGGCGCCAGATCAGGACTGTATGGAGGATCATCTAGAGTTTCCCATTGAAAAGATTTGATGAGATCTTTCGTCCGATTAGTCACATGTGGACGGGCATTGTCATGCAGCAAAACGATACCCTTAATCAACTTGCCACGTCTTTTGTTCTGGATTGCACGGCGCAGATTGTTCAATGTCTCACAATAAGACGCTGCATTGATTGTCTCATTACGAGGCAGAAACTCCACTAGCAATACTCCTTTTCTGTCCCAAAAAAACTGTGCACATTATTTTCCGGGCAGAAATTGTTTGCTTAAACTTCACCTTTGTGTGTGATGATGAATGTCGCCATTCCATGGATTGTTGTTTCGATTCTGGTGTGACGTAGGCCACCCATGTTTCGTCACCAGTAACAATTTGGTCTAAAAAAACCTTCACCTTCATTGTGGTACCGCTCAAGGAAAGTCAATGCACTGCCTAAACGTTGGATTTTGTGCAAATCCAACATTTTCGGAACCCAACATGAACATAATTTCCGGTACTACAAGTTCTCGGTCACAATGCGATACAAAACACTACGAGAATATTAAAGAAAATAGTCGCACAATGATGAAATTGTAAAGCGTCTGTTTTCTCTCACCTTTTCGTCCACTTTCTGCACCAAATCTTCAGTAACGAACGAAAGACGCCCACCCCGTTCTTCATCATGCACATTTGTGCGGCCATCTTTAAATGCTCTCGCCCATTTCCTTACCATTCCATCACTCATAATGTTTTGTCCGTAAACTTCACAGATATCACGATGAATATCGATCGGTTTTACGCCTTTAGCACTAAGAAATCGTATAACAGCTCGTACTTCACAATCGGCGGGACTCAGGATTGTCGGAGGCATCTTAAACACTCAGTAACCAACGTACACAATGAAGAATCAGACTGTAATGGCGTCAGTGCGTAGACAAGAGATGTAGGTAACCAGCGCGCATGCGCGGAACGCCGACCGTAGCGCTGCGGCGGTGGAATCGCAAAACGGTACTGATTTAAAAATCATGCCTCGTATCTTACAATACATATGCCAATAGAATTACAATTAATCAATCGTGAACAGTGCCTTATTTATTAAGTAAATCTTAAGCTCATTTTTAAACGTATTTTCTGACATAGCTTGCTTACCAGAGTTTGGCAGTTTATTGTATAAAATTAGTGTCATTACGTTTGGATCTTTAATACCACTATTTATACAAAACCCCTGTCTAAAAAATCATTGTTGTGCCGTGTATTATAATTATGCATATCCCTATTTCTCAAGTTATCCTTTCCCAATCCATAAATTAACCCTATATACATATAATGAAAATATTGTAAAAATTTGTTTTTCCCTGAAATACTGCCTACAAGAATCCCTGTAGTTTAGATGACACATTATTCTAACTGCTTTCTTTTGTAATCTTAGTAATGTTTCCATATTTGATTTTGCACTACACCCCCAAATTTCAATTCCATATACTAGCTGAGGAAATATGACACCATAGTAGATAATTTTTAATTATTTTTCTTCCAGTAGATTAGAAAAGTGCCTAAGCAAGTACAATGACTTACTGATTTTCCCACAGATGTACTGAATATGTTCCGACCATGTAAGCTTTTGATCTATTATAATGCCTAGAAATTTATGTTTATTTGTAACCAGCGGCGGTTCCTCCATAAGGTTGCAGGTTTGCGCTACACCCACTGATTCTGAATATACAACAGGTGCATTTTGCACATTAAAGCTGTACTTGTTTGCATTGTTTTATATACAAACATGTTTCAATTACGCTTATCGTCTGTAGCTGCCCATGACCGCAGAAGTCGAAATAAACAGTGATTAGCTGTAGGAGCCGCAGGTTTGCAGCGAAGAGTTAACCTAAGTTTCGCCCAAATGCTGGCTCTCTGAGGGGGTTGCGGAAAGGTGAAGAGATGGGAGGGGCTTCGTATACATTGCTTAAATGGAGGTTTATAAACCTAGCTCCTCCTACTCTTAGCAACGGCTATAGCGTCACCTTCAGGCTTAGCTTCTGTGTGCTCTGCTTTTCGAACGCAGGGAGAATTTAATTAAATGCATGGAGGTTATTCAGAAGAGAGCTCTGTTAAACAACAACGCCACACCTGTTCAGGCTTCTGGGTTTATCGCCACTTTGGAAGATTATAATTTTGTATTCTGGCTGTCTTTGCTCTACAAGATCATACCACATGTGGACATTTTGTACAATCAGCTGCAGAAACGAGACTGCAATACATTTGCCATCGCCCAGCTAAACGCATTTAAAAGGGAAGCGCAAAAGGTAAGAAATAGCGTGGATATCGAGGAACACGAAGAAACTGCAATTAAGAGGAGAAGAATAGAAGATCATGATGTGAAAAGAAGAGAAGCTCTTGAAGTATGTGACATTCTTAGAGAAGCAAAGGACAGATTTAGCTTCACGGGGCATCGGGTAGCCTCGACTTTGTATCATCAAGAAAATTTCTAAGACAGTTCCAGAGGATTCCCTTAGAGAAACAATAAGGTTCCATCCTTTTATCATTGGAAAAAAAATTCATAGAGAACTGACTGTAATTTACAGTCGAGAGAAATTTCGTGGAATGTCCGGCGCTTTGTGCTTGATGGACTTCAATAAGGAAAACAATTTATGTGCTACATTCAGCGAATATGTCAAACTCCTCCGAGTACTGTTAACTATGCCAATGTGTACCGCTGAAGCAGAATGCTGTTTCGCAACTTTAAAAAGAATAAAAAAATTTCTTAGGAACACAATGTCACAGGACCGATTGTCAGCATTAGCAATGCTTTCAATTGAGAGAGATTTTGTTATGAAGATCAGCGTCTTCAACGCAAAAGTTATCGATAGATTCGCCAGGTCTAAGGAGAGTAGAGCAGAGAATCTGTATAAATAGGTGAGTCATTACTACTCTGTATTTTATTTTTCATTTGTGCACCACCAATAATTTAACCCACCAGCCGCCAGTGTTTGTAACATGTATGTTGTAATCTGATAATATTATAGAGTCCTGTTCATTATTTAAATTCCTCAAATTAAACTGTATTAACTTTGTTTTAGACATGTTACATTCCAAATTATCATAAAATCAAGAAATAAATGACGGTCAGTAAAGTGCATTACGAATGCTGTTCATTAGAGCAATGAAAATTTCCCTGGGAAACGTAAAGGAATGTCCTGTGATGCACCTCTGAGCTTCTTATTGCGCATAAAATTGCACTTTATAAAATGCAACATATGCATTGTGTGATTCCGCGCACTTTGCCACTTTGCTGGCAACGTGACACATGGAAATTTCCAAGGATAGCTTATTCCTGTACTGCTCACCACGTGGTTTGTGTTTAATAATAACGACATGTCGATAGCAATTTAAATCCACATATTTTGAATGATCTAACGAGCGATTATCTGAAGATTGCTTTCGCATCTTTTGCAGACATACACATTTTCGATGTCGTCTTCATTTGTCTACACCGCATTGTTTCTCCTCAAGTGAAAGAACATCTTTACGGTATTTTTCCACATCTGCGTATTCGGCGGTGTTTTTAATTTAGGTCCTCTCAACGTTAAGTCATATCGGACGATGAATGGAATGGGTGAAATGATGCTCAAATGAGCCCAGGGTTTTGGAGCTTACATATGTTTTTAGAGCTACGCGATATTTGTATTTCAGGATAAGGGAAAACTCCGGAGAAAACCTTATCCAGGTAACTTACCCTGACCGAGATTCGAACTCGGGACCTCTTGAACGTGAGGCAGACACGCTACCATGGACGCTACCGAGGCGCGTATGTCCTCCAACTTTGTCATATCGGACGATGAATGGAATGTGTGTAATGGTGCTCAAATGATCCCAGGGTCCATAGAGCTTACAGTAACCCGAGATTTGTCTTTTAGGATAAGGGAAAACCCCGGATAAAACTTTATCCAGGTAGCTCACCCTGACCGAGATTCGAACACACTTCTGCCAGCGATGCTCCCATCTCTGTAACCCGTCCAAATAGTACTCGACGTTTTTCGACATAGTCTCCTTGTAACTCTACACACTTCTCCCAGCAATGCTCCCATCTCTGTAACACGTCCAAATAGTACTCGGCGTTTTTCAACATAGTCTCCTTGTATCTCTACACACTTCTCCCAGCAATGCTCCCATCTCTGTAACACGTCCAAATAGTACTCGGCGTTTTTCGACATAGTCTCCTTGTAACTCTACACACTTCTCCCAGCAATGCTCCCATATCTGTAACCCCTCCAAATAGTACTCGGCGTTTTTCAACATAGTCTCCTTGTATCTCTACACACTTCTCCCAGCGATGCTCCCATCTCTGTAACACGTCCAAATAGTACTCGGCGTTTTTCAACATAGTCTCCTTGTAACTCTACACACTTCTCTCAGCGATGCTCCCATCTCTGTAACCCGTCAAAATAGTACTCGGCGTTTTTCAACATAGTCTCCTTGTAACTCTACACACTTCTCCCAGCGATACTCCCATCTCTGTAACCCGTCCAAATAGTACTCGGCGTTTTTCAACATAGTCTCCTTGTAACTCTATACACTTCTCCCAGCGATGCTCCCATCTCTATAACCCGTCCAAATAGTACTCGGCGCTTTTCAACATAGTCTCCTTGTAACTCTACACACTTCTCCCAGCGATGTTCCCATCTCTGTAAACCGTACAAATAGTACTCGGCGTTTTTCAACATAGTCTCCTTGTAACTCTACACACTTCTCCCAGTGATGTTCCCATCTCTGTAACCCGTCAAAATAGTACTCGGCGTTTTTCAACATAGTCTCCTTGTAACTCTACACACTTCTCTCGGCGATGCTCCCATCTCTGTAACCCGTGAAAATAGTACTCGGCGTTTTTCAACATAGTCTCCTTGTAACTCTACACACTTCTCCCAGCGATACTCCCATCTCTGTAACCCGTCCAAATAGTACTCGGCGTTTTTCAACATAGTCTCCTTGTAACTCTATACACTTCTCCCAGCGATGCTCCCATCTCTATAACCCGTCCAAATAGTACTCGGCGCTTTTCAACATAGTCTCCTTGTAACTCTACACACTTCTCCCAGCGATGTTCCCATCTCTGTAAACCGTACAAATAGTACTCGGCGTTTTTCAACATAGTCTCCTTGTAACTCTACACACTTCTCCCAGCGATGTTCCTATCTCTGTAAACCGTCCAAATAGTACTCGGCGTTTTTCAACATAGTCTCCTTGTAACTCTACACACTTCTCCCAGCGATGCTCCCATCTCTATAACCCGTCCAAATAGTACTCGGCGTTTTTCAACATAGTCTCCTTGTAACTCTACACACTTCTCCCAGCTATGCTCCCATCTCTGTAACCCGTCCAAATAGTACTCGGCGTTTTTCAACATAGTCTCCTTGTAACTCTACACACTTCTCCCAGCGATGTTCCCATCTCTGTAACCCGTCCAAATAGTACTCGGCGTTTTTCAACATAGTCTCCTTGTAACTCTACACACTTCTCCCAGCGATGCTCCCATCTCTGTAACACGTCCAAATAGTACTCGGCGTTTTTCAACATAGTCTCCTTGTAACTCCACACACTTCTCCCAGCGATGTTCCCATCTCTGTAACCCGTCCAAATAGTACTCGGCGTTTTTCAACATAGTCTCCTTGTAACTCTACACACTTCTCCCAGCGATACTCCCATCTCTGTAACCCGTCCAAATAGTACTCGGCGTTTTTCAACATAGTCTCCTTGTAACTCTACACACTTCTCCCAGCGATACTCCCATCTCTGTAACCCGTCCAAATAGTACTCGGCGTTTTTCAACATAGTCTCCTTGTAACTCTACACACTTCTCCCAGCGATGTTCCCATCTCTGTAACCCGTCCAAATAGTACTCGGCGTTTTTCAACATAGTCTCCTTGTAACTCTACACACTTCTACCAGTGATGCTCCCATCTCTGTAACACGACCAAATAGTACTCGGCGTTTTTCTCTGCAAAATAATTGTTCACGATGGTGACCGGCTCTTCATTTGACGAAAATCTCTGTCCTCCGAGTTCAATTTTCAGATCAGGGAACAAAAAGAAGTCGCTTGGGGCTAGATCTCGGGAGTAAGGAAGATGGTAAAGCAGTTCAAACTTCCAGTTCGTGGATTTTCGTCATTGCGTTGTCTTGGTGAAACAGGATTCTCTTTTTCTGCAAATGTGGTCATTTTTCCGCAAGTTTTGCCTTCAGCTTGTCAAGTAGTGATGCGTAGTATGCTCCTGTAATGGTTTTTCCTTTTTGAAGATAATTGATTAAAATAACACCATGACCATCCCAAAAAACAGTCGCCATCACTTTCCTAGAAAAAAACGTGTTTGCTGTTTTTGGAGCTGGTTCCCCCTGTACAGTCCATTGTTTGGAATGTGTTTTTGTTTCGGGCGTATAATGGTGTATCCAAGTTTCATCTACAGTAATTAATCGTCGCCAAAACTCGGATTTATTGCGCCTAAACTGCGCCAACAGAGCGTTGGAAATGTTTTCGAACACGTTTTTTCGTCTAACGTGAGCAAACGCGGCACCCAACGCGCGGACAGCTTTCTCATGTGTAATTGTTGATTTAATATGTGACAAACACGTTCTTTTGACATGTTCATTGCCTCTGCTATCTCTCTCACTTTATTTCGGCGGTCGTCTAGCACCATTTGGTGAACTTAGGCGATGTTTTCGTCGGTAGCTGCAGTTTTTGGACGTCCCGAAAGTTCATCGTCTCTCAAGCTCTATACTACTGGGACAATCAGACCACAATTTTTGTATATTCGGGCTATAAATCCTGGTAAAATTTATAGGGTACCATACCATTTTCAAAAGCTACTCATATCTCTCATGTTCAAACTCTTTATTTGACCAATCTGTACAAAATTTTGGACACTTATGCTTTGAGCACGGTACAGACCACCTAGGAGTTCTCCCATATCCTTATTTTGAACCTCATTCTTAGAAAATGTACTAGGATAAGAGAACTAATTGAGAATTTTGGAACCATCTGCTTTTTCTTCCCACTCTCATCACTTATATACTTTTTGCATGCTTTCAGGTATGTACTTTGCCGGAGTACATGATGAAGAGATTTGGTGGATCTCGTATTCGGGTTTATCTGGCCAGCCTGTCATTGATACTTTATATCTTCACCAAGATTTCAGTAAGTATACTTTCCACTCAGATTTAAAACTCTCTCAAAAACATGTATGATTAATGCATTTGCCTTTGAGACAATATATGATGCTGCTTCAAAGCTCATTTACATAGATGCTCTGTACAAATTAACAACATAAAAATATAAAAATATTACTATGAATACATAAAATATGAAGCTATTAACAGTGAAGCAAACAAATATATACAAATATAACAATTTGGAACTTAAAACTTCACTTGTCTTATAAGAAATGATGATACTTTTCTTATAAATTGTCCGGGGTCGTGATTTCATGTAAAACTTTTACATATAATTTTTTTCACTTTTAATGGTGAATTTTTTCAACAAACGTCTGGCTTAGCAATGGGTAATCCTTTTTCACCTTTTCTTGCTGATGTTTTTATGAGTTTTTTCGAAATGCAAGTCACTAAAGCATTTCCCTTTAATTTTTAAAGTTTGGTATAGATATGTAGGTGATATTTTTGCTATTGTTCCTGATAAAGTCATAAACAATGCTTTAAAATTACAAAATTTGCAGGATAAAGCTATAAAATTTACATTGGAAACTAAAATTAATAGATTTCTTCCTTTTCTACATCTAAAGATAATAAGAAAGAATAATAAATTAAACATTGGTATTTATAGGAAGTCTACTCTTATTGATAATTACTTAAAAAATAAAACAATTTAACCCTTTTTCACATAAATTTGCCGTTTGATTTATAGATTAATAAATATACCTGTGAATAAAGATGTATTTAATAAAGAATGTAAACATATTATTAATAGGCTTTAATTAATGGTTTTAATAAAGACTTTGTATAAAAAAAAATTGAAAAATTCAAATATCAAAAAACTGTTAATGATATTTCTACCCTTAGAAAAATAAAAGACGATTATAATGTTAAAAAATTTACTTACCATCCTTGGGTTAGTAAATATTTTCAAAATATTTAAGAAAATGGAAAACGGAAAAGGCTCTGATATTATTGGAAATGTGGACTGACAACAATTTCATGAAAATAAATACTGATAAAACAACATTCCAAATATTTAGCTTAAAAAAGAAAATCCCTAAACTAAATCTGCAGTTCAAGAAAACAAACCTGAAACAAACAAATGAAACAAAATATTTAGGAACAATTTTTGATTCAAAATTATCTTTGGAGACATCATATTGAAGCAATAGTAAACAAATCAACAAAAAAAATATAAATTTTGAAAAGATTAGCTGAAGTCAAGTGGAGCAGTAATCGGGAGACACTGAACACCACATACAAAACATTCATCAAGCCAATACTTCTTTATAATGCAGAGGTAATAATTACAGCAAACAGTTCTAACAGAAATCACCTACGACTAATAACTGGTGCAGCAAAATCAACTCCAATCACGGCAATGCAAGCCTTAACTCAGAACTATCCAATACATCTAACTTTAGAGGAGCAGGCACCAATACAACATGAAAAAATGTTGCGGTTAAAAACAACAAAATGGGAGAAAAGATTACTACAACCAATCAAGTTGAAAACACAAACAAGTTTCCTACACAAAGTTATGGAATTAAAAACAGATCTGAATCTTCCTAATTTTAAAGAAAACATTTTAATCAAAGAAAACCCACTGACTTTTGAACCAATTAATATTCAATTAGATTTAGAACAAATAGTAACAAAATCTAAAACTTCCAAACCTGTACTAAAAGCATTAGCATCAGAAACTGTGAACAATAGATACCCACCCGAAGAATGGTTACATATCTACAAAGATGGATCTAACTTGGACAGCAACTCAGGAGCAGGAATCAAGTGTGCACTGTTCTCATTCTATCAACCAGCAGGACACCACACAACAAATTTTGATGCAGAAGTAACGGCTATTCATATTTCACTCCAACACCTTCTATACCTAATAGATAAATTAAAAAATGCTGTCATACTTTCTGATTCTAAAGCAGTATTATGAGCAATAAGTTCATATAAAATGAGGTCAATCCAAATTAAAGAATGTCACAAAATGGTCCAACAACTTCAAAAACTACAGAAAAGAATTATATTACAGTGGATACCTGCACATTGTGGAATTGCTGGAAATGAATCAGCTGATTTTCTTGCCAAAAAAGGTGGAAATTTAATTCAGAACAAAAGTAAAAACTTACCCTTTACATCCATAAAAAGATTAATTAAAAGCAAATATAAAAACAAACAAAACCAATCAATATCTAACAAAGCCAAAGATAAAAAATGGAACATTTTAAATAAAAATCCAGAAATTATTCCAGAAATCCCACGTAAAGCTGCAGTAGCAAATTTTAGATTACTTACGGAACATGATTATTTGGCCAAACACTTACACAGAATAGGAATTTATACATGTCCAAATTGTCCTCTGTGCAACAAAGAAGAGGAAATGACTGAAGAACATCTTTTAACCTGTGAAGTCCTAACTGCCGGACCCACTACACAGAAATATTGGAGAGCAAGGGGGCTAATGGCTTCATTGCCAAAGCCTAGCATTTGACAACAAAGAAGAGGAAATGACTGAAGAACATCTTTCAACCTGTGAAGCCCTATCTGCCGGACCCACTACACAGAAATATTGGAGAGCAAGAGAGCTAATGGCTTCATTGCCAAAGCCTTGCATTTGACAACAACATATTTTCAAATTTTTTTTACAGAGTTTGGTATAACTTTAGTTGCTCAAAATAAATATAGTATTAAAAATTTATTGCATTTCTCTATACTCCTAATAATAAAAAACCAAAAATGGAGAATTTAATGTTGTGATGGCAAGTTGGCCATGGTAGCCCAATGGGTTAGAGCGACTGGACGAAAACCAGGAGATCTGTGTTTCAAATCCAGCCGTGGCATTTTATTTTTCATGATAAGATAAGATAAGATAAGATGCTTTATTGTCACATACGCTTACAGATAGTGAATAAAAACTCAGTAAACAGGTGACTCGTCAACAGTAGAAAATTTAAAATAATAATAATAATTACACAAAATAACAATAACACTAATAATATAAATACTAATAATACAAATAATATAATTACTAATAATATCAATACAACTATATACAAATATTGTTATAATTATGACATGCCCTTGGAATAATATTGTCAGAATATTAGAATTACAAAATGACAAAAAATTTCATTATAATTCAATTTTATCATCCATATATTCAATAATCGAGTAGTAGGCTTTGTCCATTAGTAGGTTATTTATTGCTTTATTAAAGCATTTGAGGTTTTTCATTTCACGGATTCTTACAGGTAATTTATTATATATTTTTATTCCTGCATATTGTGGGCTTTTTTCATATAGTGCTAATCTGTTGAGTTGTTAATCATGTTGAGTCTATCACAAATCTTAGCCTATATAAGCTAGTGTGAAGAAATAATTAATTTCGATCAATTAACTAAAATGATAAGAGTTAAATGATTTAGCCTGGGATTCAAGTACTTACGATAGTAAGTCGCCACAAACGGTGTCTCTCGAATGCGAGAGCCCCTAGTGGTCTATCGGGGAAATATACGAGTCAAATGGAGAATTTAATGTCAGGACGGCACGTTGGTCATGGTAGTTCATTGGGTTAGAGCGACTGGAAGGAAACCACGAGATCTGTGGTTCAAATCCCAGCCGTGGCATTGAGTTTTTCATGTTGACTCTATCTATTTAATGTGTTGTTTAATTATTGTGAAAAATAGGCAGAACCTTTCCTATATACAGATCCTCTGCCCATATATGTATTACACTTGGCAACAGCGCTCCGATTGAGCATTGCCAGTGTTCATATGCCTTTAACTTTTGCGAACGGTATAGTTTCATCACTAATGGTAATAGGGGTGCAAGTTTCCCCTTTTTTAAATGTCTTTGTGGATGAACACAAGCCTAATTAACGAGTAACAAAATATATCTTGCAGTCAAAGAATACCTAATAACTGCTAACTTTGATCTTTGTTGTAAAAGTCACAAGTGGTAGATTTATTGAATATTCTGTTTGTACTTTACATTCAAAATAAATTTTTTTTAATACCACTTCATAATAATTTCAAAGTCTTACATGACCGAATATTTTTGTGAGTAGCTGTAGGTTAATTTTAGGTCTGTAAATGGTTACACAAAAATGCTGATATACTTACAATTTTGCTACATACTGCATCCACAAACTATCTCCATGAATGTGTTCAGAATGAGTAGGTCTACTTAATAATCCACTGTCATCTGCTTTGCTGTAAATAACAAGAATGTAATTCAGGATATGAGCTCTCTGGGAGAACGTTTGTTAAATTATTTTGACAAAAACAACCCCAACAGGTTAAAAAAAGGTAAAGTGAAACCCATCTTTAAAAAAGGTAACAAAGGGGAGGTAGGAAATTACAGGCCAATTTCCATAATTTCAACTTTTGCAAAGATCTTCGAACAAATAATGTATAAAAGAGTAACAAGCTTTTTGGAAAAATTTAAAGTAATTAATGACAATCAAAATGGTTTTCGAAAAAATAAATCAACAAGTTCTGCACTGATGAATTTCATTGAACAAGCGTATGAAACACTAGATAGTAAACAACTAGGGATAGGCATTTTTTTTAGATCTTACAAAGGCGTTTGACCTGGTTGATCACAAACTTTTACTAGAAAAATTATCCTCATATGGCATAACGGGGTTAGCTTTAGATTGGTTCAGATCTTATCTGGAGAATAGAGAGCAATCGGTGGAAATAGAGTATTTTGATAGCGAAACGAGTGAAGTTAAAACTCAGATTTCAAGTAGCGCTATAATGAAATATGGGGTCCCTCAAGGTTCGGTGCTTGTACCTCTTTTATTTATAGTGTACATTAATGATTTGGCAGATAATGTAGAAAACAGAACCAATATAAATGTTACACTTTTTGCAGATGATACAAAAATTTTTATCAAAGGGGTGAATAAGGAAGGGGCAGATGTACATATTGAAAATAATCTAAAATATATTCAAAAATGGTTTAGTGCCAATATGTTAATATTGAGTAAGGAGAAAACAGCAGCCCTAAGCTTCTATAATAAAATGAGTGGAAGTCAATTGTATCCAAAATTAATGCTGGGACAAGACCAAATACATTACGTACAAACTATCAAATTTCTGGGACTAATACTAGATGAAAATTTAAATTGGGAAACTCACATAGAGGCATTGACGAAAAAGCTTAGTAAAATGTGTTTCTTAATGAGGGCGATTACAGGCATGTCAAGCTTGAAAGTTCGGAGAATAGTGTACTTCTCATATATACACAGTTTGTTGGCATATGGTATAATTTTTTGGGGAAATTCTAAAGACAGTATAAAAGTATTCAGATACCAAAAGAAAATAATTAGAATCATAGCAGATGTCTCAAGCACAACTAGTTGTAAGCCATACTTCAGTAAATTAGGTATCTTACCACTGCCAAGTATATACATATATGAAACTCTTGTACATATGCAAGCAAGCCTAAGTTTATTCAAAACAAATTCTGAAATTCATATACACAACACTAGAACAAAGAATAATTTATTTGTGAAGTCACACAAAACAAAGATGTATGAAAATAGTTTCACATATGCTGGCTTACATCTTTACAATAAGCTACCTGAATCTATAAAAAAGATTGAATCACAACATCAATTTAAGAAATTGTTTTTAAACTTCCTTAGGGCCAATAGCTTCTACAGCGTGGATGAATTTTTAAATTTGTAAATATTTAGTTAGCTATCTTAATTATAAATATTGTACTTAGTTTTTAATTTGACGTGTCCCATAACATGTACATGTTTTAATGGATGAGTCAATAAATCAAATCAAATCAAATCAAATGCAACATGGAAAAAACCACATCAATGCAAATTAGCCTGACAAATAAGACTCACTTTAACATCAATCTACAGATAGATAACTCTAGCGTAAAGGATGTAAGTGGCCATAAATTCCTAGAGCTTTATATGAACAATAAATTGACATGGTGTAGTCACAAAAAATTAGTAAATCAATTATTAAATTTTAGATGAGTCGTATTTCTTACACATCTGCTTCACTTTCGTACCTATTTTGAGGACATGTTTCGCAAATCTTCGCTTCACTGTGGTGTTCCAATACAGTTAAATCTCGATATAGTAAATCAATATTTCTAATCAGACATTTTAAGCCAATCGGTGATACTAAACTACTAAAAAATATTTATTATGGTGTTATCTTCCCATACCTATCATATGGAATTGAAATGTGGGGAAGTTGTCCAAGGGTACATCTGGACAGAGTATTCATTCTACAGAAAAGGTGTATTAGGATAATTTTTAACTTAAAAAATACTGATTCTTGTGTAGATATTTTCAAACAAAACAAAATGTTCACACTATACTCACTATATGTATATAAAGCAATTCTTTTTGTTGTAAGTAAGGTAAATTTGAAGACTGCTGATGTACACAATTATAATACCAGACACAACAATGACTATTTTAGAGACTGTACTTCTAAACGATCTACTGATAGAGATGTTTTTATAATGGGACAGATTTTATTTAATAGACTGCCAACATCAATTAAAGCATTAAATGGTATGAAGCAATTTCAAAACAAATTAAAATACTTTTTAATGGATAAATGTTTGTACAAAGTTGATGATCTGTAAATATGTTTTTATACTGTTTATATTTTGCTCTATATCCTATAGTTGTAAACTTTTAGATTGTAATTGGCAATGTCAGAAACTGCTTTGCAGTCTGTTGACAAATAAATAAATAGTTTTGGAAATGTTTCAGGTTAACATCTACAGTGGGTCATTATTTATACAACAAGCACTAGGGTGGAACATCTGGTATAGTATTGTACTGCTGTTATGTCTAACGTACATCTGCTCTGCAATTGGTGGACTAGCTGCTGTCATATACATGGAGACACTCCAATTCTTCATCATTGTCTCAGGATCTTTAATAGTCATGATCAAAGGTTTGCTTCATCACTTAATTTTGCATTCATACCGAAGTATTTTGTTTATGTGCAGTAGATTTATTAAGAACTTAATATGCTCATAGTGCTTGTATGGCTTTAATTAAGAAGATTGAAATGCAATTAGTAAATAAATGTATATACAAATTTAATTTTCAGTACGTAAAAGGCATTAAATTATTTAGGTGAGTAAAATTCAAACAAAAGCCCTGATTTCATGCTATAATAAATTGAATCTTCAGGTTTCATTGAAGTTGGAGGTTGGAGTGAATTGCGAGTGAAGTATCTACAAGCTGTACCAAATGATACATTTCCAAATTCAACATGTGGAGTGCCACGGCAGGACTCTTGGATAATGCTGCGAGATCCAGTGGAATCGGACATGCCTTGGCCAGGCTTTCTACTTGGACAAACGCCATCATCCATCTGGTATTGGTGTGCTGACCAGGTAAGAGTTCCTTTGCAGGCGCTGTCCCTCTTTGAAGATTCTAGTTCTGGATGAATCTATGCTTTCCATAGTGTTTGTTACTCCACTGTAACTAGCTTCATTTTCTGTGTAATCAGTTCTAAAGAGATTTAACTGTATTGGAACACCACAGTTAAGCGAAATAATTTTTAACTTTTAGATGAGTCGTATTTATTCCACATCTGCTTCACTTTCGTACCTATTTTGAGGACATGTTTTGCAAATCATCATTTGCATCTTCAGCTCTTATGCGACTAAAGCTTGAAGATGCAAATGATGATTTGCAAAACATGTCCTCAAAATAGGTACGAAAGTGAAGCAGATGTGTAATAAATATGACTCATCTAAAAATTAATAGTTCTAAAGAGTTGATACTTGTTTGAAAGTTTTCTTTTAAGTAAGGAAGTTTTAATTTTTGTTTGATTTCTTTGACTTTATTTAGAAAACTTTGTTGATTTTTTAAGTTTACACATAATTTTCGTTTTTCCTAGTCATTACAAGGTACTCTGATTAATTTTTCATATTGTATGAGGCTGCTTTTCCACTGTCAAGATCAAGTCTTGGATTATTTGTTGAAGTATGTAGGGCAAGTACTGGGGTAGTTTTGACAGCTCCAGTTATTAGATGAAGATTTTGCAAAATATTAAGTTTCTTTTGTCATAGTAGAAAGGTGGCCCTTTAATGCTTCTATAATCTGAAGACATAAAGGAACCGATCCAAACAGAATTATGTGACGGTCCAATAAGCAATGATCAGCTTGGCGAGTTATTGACCTGGACTGATATTTCTTCCTTTTCATATATCAGATCCCCTCTTTTACCTTTTCTATCTAGTCATCCTTGACTCAACTCTTGTTTTGTATGACCCTGATGATATTATAGTATTGGAGACGTAGGGGATCATTTCATTTTCTTTCCTGTTCATACCTTTCTCTAGGTAGAGTGTCATAACCACCATTTATAGTGATTATAAAATAGTTAAATAAACAATAAATAAATAAAAATATATTGATATTGATATTTATTTGTACAGTTACAGTTTCACTACAATAACTTTAACATCGAACATGCACTATTTAATAATAATAATAATAATAACCCATGGCGTGGCAACCCTTAGAGGGCCAAGGCCAACCAACCCGACTGCCGGCCTCATGCCCACTTACGCACGGCAGAGGTGGATGATCATCCAACCGATACGGGGAGGAGATGTGGTCAGCATCTCGGCATCCCACAGCTGGCATGTTGGTTTCCGTGACCAGGGCCGCTTACCTAGTGTAAGCTCCTCACTTTCCTTACGATGCTGAGTGGGCACCGGTCCTATACCCGGGACCTAAAATCCCCACCACATGGGTGGGATCAAACCCGGGCCGCTTTCCATGGCCAGGGACCAAGGCAACCTGCCTTAGCCCGCTACGCCACGGCGAAGGACATGCACTATTATACATCCTGTAAAAATACATGAAATTGCTGATACCCGCCTTGGTAGTATAGATGGTAGCATGTCTGCCTCATGTTCAAGAGGTCCCAAGTTCGAATCTCGGTCAGGGTGAGTTACCTGGATCAGGTTTTTTTAGGGGTTTTCCCTTATCCTGATAGACAAATATCGGGTAAGCTCCAGGGACCCCTGACTCATTTGAGCATCATTTCACCCATTTCATTCATCGTCTGATATGACTTAACGTTGGAGGACGTAAATTACAACAACAAAAAATTGCTGACCCAAGATTTACTCATGACTCAGGTCCCCTGGCCATAAGCCTTTGGTTTTCCTTAGCAGCTTGGTGTCGTTTCTTCTTGATCTTCACTTCTTTTACCCTAATCCACTTTTTTCTTAACCTATATAAAAATTCTCCTGTACATCTATTTTTCTTTTCACTCATTCCCGTTAACATGCGTAACGCCACTACCTCTTTGCTCACTCTCCCATTTCTTATCCCATATTTTTCTCCTGCAATTTGTTAACTCCTTACATTCTATCAGATAATGAACAGTGCTCTTTTCATATCCACAAAATTCATATATCCGTACCTCATTAAATAAAAGTATAAGTGAGATAGTGTGTAAAACTGACTAAAAATAGTTTTATGAATTAATTTGGACATCATTGTTATAAATTCCTCTAAATATTGGAGCAGTTCCCCTCCTTGTAGGTTGGATTTATATCATACGATGCAGTGACATCTGAAGTTGGATTCGCCCCCTCGTGAGGTCTACGCCCCTCACGCGAAAAAGTTTCGCACTCCCTCGGTGTGGTGACGCATGTAGAAGCCAAACCTTACCTTGATGTAGAAGCGATGAACCTTTTGTCTAAAAGCCGTGAAGATGAAGTTCTCAAAGATTTCTATAAATCCTCTCTCCAGCAGCTGCGGCAAGCGATGAGATGTGGAACTTCTCAGGCGTGGTATCGATACAAAAGGGATTTCACTTTTGAGCAACTATGGAATAAAATAATTTACGCCGTTTCAATTTACTTGGAATTATATTTCTCGACATCATTTTCTTCTTTACATGCGACTTTTTCCACTGATGTATATAGCCCTTTACTATATATTAATTTTCTCCTTCATTCATAAATGATGCAACGGCTTTTTACTTAAATTATTTATCGTAGCATCGCATCTTCGATGTATATTTTAAACGTTTACTAAATGTTCATAAATGATGAACTCCAATAGCTTCTCGTAGTTACAAGAAGTCTTTTACCGAAAACACGTCTACCCTCTTCGAGAGTTAAAGCCAGAAGAAAAAATTTAAGAATAAAATCATTGGTTCTTTTTTCTGTTTTTGTTGCTAAGCCACCACAATACTTAATTCTGATTGGTCCTACGTCACAATTTGGGATTTCAATAAACCTAAGCATTTGTTGCATCATCTATATGGCCTGCTTGGTTATTAACTTAAGTTGAATTACAGATGGCCATGTTTACCTAATAGGTCCATGTATACAATATCAGCTTCAATATTACATAATTATTATTATCATTCACAGCTCATGGTACAACGAGCTTTGGCTGCCAAGTCACTTTCTCATGCTCAAGGTGGCACTCTTCTTGCTGGCTATGTGAAGATTCTCCCTGTTTTCATCATGGTTTTGCCAGGGATGATCAGCAGAGTCCTGTATACAAATGAAATTGCTTGTGTTAAGCCAGAAATATGTGAGAAAATCTGTGGTAATTCTGTGAGCTGCTCAAACAGTGCCTATCCCCGACTTGTGCTGGGTATCCTGCCTCAAGGTAAGTTCTCAAATTAGCCATTGTGTTAC
This sequence comes from Mantis religiosa, assembly GCA_030765055.1. Lineage (NCBI taxonomy): Eukaryota > Metazoa > Arthropoda > Insecta > Mantodea > Mantidae > Mantis > Mantis religiosa. Next base: position 143,191,965 of record CM060956.1, on the reverse strand, counting down.
TTTAGGTAAGTATTAGATTGTTTTTCTTCAGAAGATGCCAAAATTCCTATATATCATGACAATGCATTAGAGAAAACATTATGAAAACAAAATTAAAGAAAAAAATAAAGGCTTTTGAAATTGAAAAGAAAATACTGTTTCATGAAGTCTGTTAAACATTGGCAGTCTGATTCATGATTGGATGTGAGAACTGGAAGAGCTCACAGGGATAAACTGTTCCATGACCACAGCAATAAGTGAAATGATAAATATCTTCCCCCAGCTGGAATATTAACTTTTATGACCTTTAGACTGCTACATTTCGTAGCTTTTTAATACATGCAATGCTGAGTGGTTGTCCTATACATGAACCAAAAAATGTTCAGTCCAGTGGTTGAGATCAAACTAAACTCCAAAACCTCAAACAGACCCTCCAAGCTCAGCACCTATGTATTTTTCATGATAAGGGAAAAAAAGTGAGAAATAGATTTCAACTGACAGCTATCTCAATAGTGAACTGAACCAAAAGCCTACAAAAGGAATACAACCTTTTAACCTTTGTCCTATGCATTCTGCATAGTGGCGTATACATAAAGCTAATTGCACCTCATTCATATCTCATTTTTTCCAGATCAATTAAGAAGAAATAAACAGTCATGCCATATCTTTAGATGACTATTCAGTCGTAAAGTGAAATGCAAAATTTATAAAATAGCCATAATGAAGAAGAACACTACCAGGCTTGTTCTGACAGAGAAGCAATTTATAGACTAAATCCTTTCATGGAAGTGTTGAAAACAGTGTTGTTGTATAAATTAAATTAATTGGGAGTCGATTAATGACACTAAACAACACTTACTTTTAAATTTTCCCAGAACTAGTTTCAGAGGCCTTCCCTCTATCTTCAGCCGGACGTCGATGTCCGGCTGAAGATAGAGGGAAGGCCTCTGAAACTAGTTCCAAGAAAATTTAAAAGTAAGTGTTGTTTAGTGTCATTAATCGACTCCCAATTAATTTAATTTATAGACTGTATAATACATATACTTTAATCTTTCAAGCCTAAGAATGGGTGCGCATGTAAACAATGTACATAGTATCATTCCATGCGTGACATCTTGTGAACACATGGAGTAGCTTCCTCACTTTCCCCCTCTTCAGTTGCTTACTTTTGGAGCTCAAGAAATGCTATTGTTACCTCCCAATTTTGTCTTAACAGCGTGCTATTTTTCACTGCACTGTTAAAAAAATACATACTCCTATTAAATTTAAAGGGAGTCGATTAATGACACTAAACAATACTTTTAAATCTTCCCGGAACATTATACAAATAAAAATATTTGCTAATTAACTTCCACTTATCTTAAGAAGTTGATATTAATACTATCTTCTTTATACAAAATCGATTTCATGGACATTTGCCCACATCTTCAGTCAACACACTTTTCCCGGAACATGTTTCAGAGACTATTTTGCCTCCATTGTAAACCGTACATCGACTGGTTCTTGGTGGTGTAACTGGCGATATTTTGTCATAGGTCTCCACTGGTGGCAGTTCGAGGAACTTGCTGAACAAATATTTCTGGGGGATAGTTTTTGAAATGAAGATTTTTTCCCGTGTGAACAGTTCTTTTCCTGATGTATGTTAAAAAAAAAAAAAAAAAAAAAAAAAAAAAAAAAAAAAAAAAAGGCAATTGCCACGCATTTTTGGGAAAAAACCACAGCATAAATCCAGAACCAAAACTACTAAAACATACATCAGGAAAAGAAGAACTGTCCACATGGGAACATATCTTCATTTCAAAAAATAGGAACAAAGTTAATCTCAAAACTGTTTGTAGTTGGTTTATTGATACTCGTCAATAAACCAACTACAAATAGTTTTTGAGATTAATTTTGACGTCACTGTTACTAAATTCCTCCAAACACATATAACATATAGAACAAAGTATTCAATTTCGACATGCCCCAGAAAGATTTGTTCAGCAAGTTCCTCGAACCGCCACCAGAGGATACCTATGACAAAATATCGCCAGCTACACCACCAAGAACCAGTTGATGTCCAGGTTGACAATGGAGGCTAGATAGTCTCTGAAACATGTTCCGGGAAAATATAAAAGTAAGTCACTAAATCACTAAATCAACAGATGGCAGCAACAACCCCAGAATTACCCACACCGCTGGATCTAGCGTCAGTCGCACAAGAGCCGTAGATGCAAACGAAGATTTGCGAAACATGTCCTCAAAATAGGTACGAAAGTGAAGCAGATGTGTAAGAAATACGACTCATCTAAAATTTAATAATAAAAGTAAGTGTTGTTTAGTGTCATTAATCGACTCCCTTTAAATTTAGTGTATTACAACAACACTGTTTTCAACACTTCCAAGAAAGGAATTACATACTCCTATACTTGTTAAAGAGCATGTGCTAAATCAAGAATGACCCAAAAAAGTGTCATGAAATAATGTCTATTAGAAAAGTATATTTATATTAATCAGAGTGCTCTGGTAGTAGCATGATAACCCAACTTGAAGTCGGAAGTGGTGACATTGTTTGAATCGTCTTACAGGTTGATAACCAGCTTATCTACATAAGCTGGTATATTCATAGGCATATGAGGTCTGTTGAAAAAGTATAGTAAACTTTATATTTTTTTAAAAAGTATTTATTTATCATGAATATCTATTTTGTGCCCTTCAAGGTAATCTCCCCCAGATGTTATACACTAATGCCAAAATTTTTTCCAATCCTCGAAGCACTTTAAAAAATTGTTTTTTGTGATCGTGTTCAGCTCCTCCTTCGATGCCATCTTTATCACCTCAATCGTGGCACAGCGTCGTCTTTCACAGGCCTCTTCAGTTTTGGGAACAAAAACAGTCAGGGAGCCAGGTCTGGGCAGTACAGTGGTTGCGGCATCATAAGTATGTTGTTTCTGGCCAAAAATTTGTGCACAAGCTATGATGTGTGAGCAGGGGCATTATCATAATGCAAAAGCCAATTTTTTTCTTCCCCAAGATTGCTTTGTGCAAATTGCACATAACTTGCAGGTAAAGTCTGTCTAGTCAACGCGAGTGCCTTGCAAAGGAAATGGACCCTACCGTCCACTAATGACCATCATAAATCTATCTCCACACTTCAGAAATGGAACACTGTCGTTGAGGACCGATAGCAACCCTGACTTTCTCGAAATGACAGTCGCATGTCTACTCCACGTGGAGTTTCACCATATGCCACAGACAGCATTCAGAATGCATCCACGCGCTTAATTTTGCTTTTCACATTATATTTGTTGCAGATTCTTTGTTCCATTTTTTGGTGTAGGCAAAAATCAAAGTTGAGTCAAAACATGTCCAAGCAAAATAGCTGTCAAGAATGAACTGGACATTAAAATGGCCGAGCTTGTCAACATAAGTGAGGGACATGAGTACCCACATAATGCCACAGAACAATCTAAAATCAAATATACGTAGTCAGTGAAATTTCAAAATTTGTTATACTTTTTGAACAGATCTCGTACCTGTTGCTTCAAAGAAGCACATTCAAAACTAAAAATTTTTCATAAATTTTAAAGAATTTGCCACTTCTCTGTTAATTACACTGCTCTGACCTGCAGTACACTCAACAATTATCGCAAAATAAACAAATACTGAATTAACGTGGCAGTTAGTTCACTCCAGTAAAGAGTACATGAATATTGATGGCTGCATAGCAATCATAATACATAGAATAAGAACAAAAGACTGTTTTCAGTAAATTAAATGCCAGGTCAGGAGATGGCATAAGTATGGAAAATTAATTGGGTCAAAGAAACGTAACTACTTAACTTGATTATCAAGCTGTATTGATCTTTGCTTCTTAAATCGACGGATTTCCATTTTTAAGGCTGGTTTCCAAGAGGAGCCGAACTGAAATCCAGCATCACGACTAAGCATGCTCCTTTCAGAGGAAATGCCCAAAGCCTCCTTTGTTCAGTAATGAAAATTTTAATAGTGTTTTGTCTTTGTTTATATAACATTTAATAAATATCCTGATGAAGGGAGAGATGCACATTCCCGAAACGTCAATTTCTAATCGTCATTTCACCTGGCTTGCTGCCCGAGAAGAAATTGAGCATAATACATAGAATTTAATTAACTTCTGCTGAACTTATTAGTAAAGTACTAGCATTACTGTGCATCTTTATTATTTGAAGCCCAAAAAAAAATGATATTACTTGCAGTACATAAAGGTGTGCTGTGATAAAGGCTTATGCATTTCTTTACATTAGGATCCTTTCTTGGCTATTGGGTATATTTCTTATCATGACCACATCAGTTGAACATCTTATTAATCTGTAAACAAGTTTGCTGCCAAATTAATCCCTTCCCTTGAGAGCTTGGTTGTATGTTTAGGAAGTATAAAAACCATTTACCCACTCTTGTCTGCAGTGTTTAAAGCAAAATATAGAAAAAATTATATAAATTCAGTAGGTGTATTTGTTGTGACACATGCCAATTGGAATAACAGAATTTTGACCTCGTAATTTTTCTGTGGTGATGGAAGATTTAAAATCCTTCTTTATAGATATGGCCTCCAGTTTTCTCATCCTGTTATGAACGCAGTAATTGCTTTTCTCCATCAAACTTCTTGCAAGAATTGAAACTTAGAGATCAGTTCTTGATTAGTATTTTCTTTTACATTGTTTCATGGCCTGCCCTCTGTAAAAGAGTTATTTGAGAGTTTTGTTACTCAGCAAGAAGTCTGCGTTGTTGACTTCACAGATTCTCTTGGGTTAGGAATTGTAGTAGTTTAGTTTTCTTCTGTCTCACAGGCACATCTCAAGTCATTGGGTAAGTCTCATCATTATAGCAACCTCTCATCATTTATCGTCGCCGTTGGATCAGACCTCGGAACCATTCAACTTGCTAAGTCTCGCAGGTTGCAATGGCCTGGAGATACTGTTGATTATGTCTGGGGATCATGATGTTTTCTAGTAAAGCTTAGGGTCTTGTGCCCTCTGAAAGATCCCAAACCGAGAGTGCCCAACTAATTGCAAACTTTCACCAAGACAGATTTGTTTTTCATTATTCTATTCATGTAGGTCTGCGAGGGGTGATGCTTGCAGTCATGTTGGCAGCGTTGATGTCTGACCTTAGTTCCGTTTTCAACAGCGCGAGTACGCTGTTCACGATGGACATATGGAAGAGAGCCCGAACTAGTGCAACGACCAAGGAGCTGCTCATTGTCAGCAAGTGAGTCACAATGAGCCAAACGAGGCGTCGACTTTCCACTAAATGTAGCACAGTGTATATTTAAGATAAGTTGGTTTGTTATTTTTTGTTTACTTCCTCATTCCTAAAAAAAAAAAAAAAAAAAAAAGTGAAAGTCATATTAGGAATGTGGAAAGTAACAATGTGGCTTCACAATAGCAGTAAATCATGACATCTGTGTTAGCAATTTGTGTTCTTACTAGTCTATCTCCATTTAGTATATCTATGAATTATGCTACGGGATGAGCAATCTTTAACGAGCCTCGTTTAGTGATGTGCGGCTGCCTGGTGAAGCTTGTTGCTGGTTTGTCAGTGCAGGGGATTGGATGTCTACAGTAAATATATGTAGTATAGTTTGTTGCTCATATTACTTCTAACACACTTAACTTAAACACTTAAAAACAAAAGTAAATTACTCATCTATATCAAGCAAGGAGATTTTGGAGCTGCCTCCTTTGGTTATTCTAATATTTCTGACACGTACTTAGGATATTTCCCATTACACTCTGTATTGCCCTTTGAGAAATGGTATCAATTTCACATTAATGTTATTTTTAGGATCATCTAAAGCATGTGAATTTATTTTACAAACTTTCTCTTTTAATATTCTCCAGAGATAACAATTGCAGTGGATTAAATAATAAAAATAAAATCAGAAGAATTTTAGTTAATTGATGGAAATTAATCAACAGTGATTAATTTCCATCAATTAACTAAACTAATAAGAGTTAAATGATGAAGCCTGGGTTTTAAATACTTAAGATAGTAAGTCACCACAAAAGGTGTATCTCGGATGTTAGAGCTAGTGGTTTACCGAAGAAATATATGAGTCAAATGGAGAATTTAATGTCATCACGGCAAGTTGGCCATGGTAGCTCAATTGGTTAGAGCAACTGGACAGATACCAGGAGATCTGTGGTTCAAATTCCGGCTATGGCATTGAATTTTTCATGTTGACTCTATCAAAAACTTTAACCTATATATGGCTAGTGTGATTAATTTCCATCAATTAACTAAAATAAGCGTTAAATGATGACGCCTGGGACTCAAGTACTTATAATAGTAAGTGAGGTATGGCATTATGTTTTGGGGGGATAGTAAAGACAGTCACTTGGTTTTTAAAGTACAAAAAAGGATTGTTAGATGCCTAATGTCAGGAAAAAAATATGACTCCTGCAGGAACTTCTTTAAGGAGTTGAAAATCTTGACTCTGCCCAGTCTGTATATATACTGTTTGCTATGTTATACAAAACAAAACCTTGAAAATTTCACCACAAATAATCAAATACATCATCATAACACCAGAGGTAAAACAGACTTAAGAACAATAACACATAGAACTACACTTTATTCCAAAGGAGTTAGATATTCAGCAGTCACTCTGTATAATAAACTACCGGCCAATCTGAAAAACATAAAATCCATGAGGTGTTTCAAACTATCGTTGAAAGAAATTTTATTAAGTGATTCATATTATGATATAGGTGAATTTCTAGATACACTGTAGCTGGCCATATAATTGTATATATTTGTGATGCATTTTTTTTTTTTTTTTTTTTTTTTTTTTTATACTTGTATTGTTTGTATTGTTCTAAATATTTGTATTGACGTATCCAATGTCATTGTATTGACTTAACGGATGAATAAAACTACTACTACTACTACTACTAAGTCGCCACAAACAGTGTATCTCAAATGCGAGAGCCCCTAGTGGTTTACCCGGGAAATATACGAGTCAAATGGAGAATTTAATGTCATGATGGCAAGTTGGCCATTGTAGCTCAATGGGTTAGAGCGACTGGAGGGGAGGGGATCCGTCACCTTCAGCTGCCGTGGTGCAGGCGCTACGGACCCTTAGCACTCGTAGTACCTCTGACGTTACTAGAGGAACCTCGGGCCAAACTGCTGAGCCCCTCCCATCGGGGAGTTGTTCGGATTGGGTTGGACTCAAGGGGGCATTGTGTTCCCGACACCCATGGGAGATCGAGTACCTCCAACCAGACCTCGGCCGCCCGGAGGGGGTAGAAGGTTGCCTCATAAGTCCTGGGTACTAGCCTGCAGAGGTAGTAGAAGGTGTGCTAGATCACTGGGTGGCCCCACCAAGGTTATCTGGTATGCGCATAAGTGGCGTATCTACTTCCATCCCATCTTGACATTGTTGTCGATAGGGGGGCTTTTTAGGAAAGCAGGTATTGCCCTATGGAAAGAGCCCCGGAGTTTTCCATCACTCCCGGGTAGAAGGAGGCCAGGGTCTTCGGACTTTTGGGTAGATCCTCTGCACTTAAATAAATGTTGACTCTATCTATCAAAATCAGAAGAAGTTTACAAAATAAATCCACTTACTGGTAATGGAGCCTAAAAGTAACACTTGTTAAGAAAATGTCATTTCTCAAAGTGAACTACAGTGTTTAAAGGGAGGTAGTTCCAACATCTCCTTGTTTGACATATGTAAGTAATAATTTCCTTTTTTTAAGCACATGGTATGTGTGTTAGAAATAATTTGCTAGACAAACCATACTACTTGTATATTTACTACACACTTCCTGCCATTGAAACAGCAAACAGCCTTGCCAGGTAATCGCATGCCCCAAAACTAGTCTTGTCAAAGATTGCTCATCTGGTATAATGACAGTTGTTAGTCTTGTGCTCTGCAGCAATTCAAATATTAATCACCTGCTTTGTTTATTGCATTAAGGGAGTAAGGCTTTTGGTTTAGAATATTAAACTAGTAAAGGATGTACTTAGTAAATTTTAAATAGTTTAATAAATCCTCTCATAGCAGGGAAGGGAAAAATAGGATAATTTTTAAACTTTTATGTACTTTACAAAGTAAAATGGTGAACACTAGATTTTTACAAAATTTTACTCAATTCACTGAAATTTAAGTCCACAGTTAACAATGAAGTCTTGCTGTGCATTTATTTGATATTTGATATTATTTGTACAGTTTCCATTAAAATTTCACTACAATAACTTTGACATTGAACAATCACTATTATACATCCTGTACAAATACATGAAACTGCTGACCCAAGACTTACTCGCTGACTCATTTCCGTGGCCATAAAACTTTGGTTTTCCTGAGCAACTTGGTGTCATTTCTTCTAGACCTTCACTTCTTTTGCCCTAATCCACTTTTCTCTTAACCTATAAGAATTATAAAGTCGTATACAGGCTAAGGGAAAGAGCGACTGGACGGAAACCAGTAGATCCGTGGTTCAAATTCTGGCCATGGCATTGAATTTTTCATATTGACTCTATTAATCCAATATCTTAGCCTGTATATGGCTAGTGTGAAGAAATGAATAATTTCCATCAATTACCTTAAATAATAAGAGTTAAATAATGAAGCCTGGGACTCAAGTACTTACAAATTATAAGTCGCCCCCAAATGGTGTATCTCGGATACGAGAGCTACTAGTGGTTTACCAGGGAAATGTAAGAGTCAATTGGAGAATTTAATGTCATGATGGCAAATTGGCCATGATGGCTCAATGGATAAGAGCGACTGGATGGAAACCAGTAGATCCATGGTTCAAATCCCTGCCGTGGCATTGAATTTTTCATATCGACTCTATTAATCCAGTACCTTAGCCTTTATATGGCTAGTGTGAAGAAATGAATAATTTCCATCAATTAAATTACCTTCAATTGTTTCTTCATCTAGTTCACTTTCCACTCAAGGTTTTAATAATTTCCAATTAATTCTTTTCTTAATAAGTTTTAAATAACAAAATTGAACTATAAACAATGTTTAGGGGCTTAGAACCAAAATAATGGTCACAGGTTTGATTTAAAACCATTCAAATTTGGAACATACAAGTTGTTTCCGTAAAATAAGGTCTCCAATTTTATTTAATATAGAAAACATGTTTATTGTCAATGAATGTTACATTGATGGAAAGGCGGAACTTACAGCTATTTTTCAACGTAATCACCATTGCGATCAATGCACTTTTGCATGCGCTGTGGCAGTTTCTGTATACCATTGTCATAGCACTCTCCCGCCAAGTTGCACAGGTAGCGCTCAACCTCGTTTGTCAAATCATTGTAGGTCTGGAAATGTGTTCCACCCAGGTGTGACTTCAACTCAAGAAACAGATGATAATCACTAAGTGCTAAGTCTGGACTGTAGGTGGTATGGGTGAGGTTGTTCCATCCGAACTGAGCCAGAAGCATTTTGGGTACCCACCTCTCACATACCTTGCGATAATGCAAATGTTCGGTCAAAATCTTGTTAATCGTAGTCTTACTGACTTCAGGGATAAGCTCGCACAGCTCGCGAACTGTCACACGCCTATCTTTAAGCATTTATTGCTCCACTTTTGCAGTTTTTTTGGCTGAAACCGAAGACTAACCAGAACGCTGTTCGTCATGGACATCTGTACGTCCGTCTTTGAACTTTCTGACCCACGTTCACACGTTTTTGACGTCCATACACTGGCCCACAGACTTTGCATAACTGACGATGAATTTAATAGGGGATAGTGCCCTTGGCACTCAGAAAACGGATCACTGCATGCAACTCGCACTTGGCAGCGGAAGTGATAGGAAGCTCCATCGCAAACGGCTGCCCAGCCAAGACTAATGGTTTTAACAGGTTCGTTGTGTTAGGGATTTGAAGGACTGAAACCAAGCTACATGCCAGTGTTGCCGGATCTCGTGTAATAGCATTTCTCACAGCTCCAGTGCCTTGAAGACCTTATTTTATAGACACACCTCGTATTTGATGTTCTAGTGCTCTAGTTTTTATTGCATTCTTAAAACAATCCTAAAGAACATATTACTCCTAACAATAAATTATCAGAACTATATGACATCAGTTGTGAAGATTGCTGAAAGACAAAAGGGCATTTCATTCAAAATTTTGATATTGAGATTTCTCTAGAAATGTATGTTTTGAGGTGCCCTGCATCCAGGAAAGCATTTTTGGTAAAAGGTATGGGTTTGTGTTGCCAGACTTAATATTTTTCAGGAGTAATATATTCTGAAGAAAACAAAGCACACTGCAAGGTTTCATTGTTACTGTGGGAAAACAACTGGAATTACAAATCAATATTTCTATAATGTTTGTGGAACTTCCCTTCGCCATGCTTAGAGCATGTGCACAGTCTGTGAAACAAGCATTTATTTAATTTCCTTTGCTCAAATGTTTCAAAGTTTCTAAAAATAGTTTCAGTATTGAGAGTCGAGAGGTAAAGCTCTTTCTTGATTTCAATTCAACTGAATCACATATTTATCAAGTCACTTAAATATTGCTATATATTACTAAATATGAGTAAAGAACTGAGTTGGAAATGAAAATTGGTATACTTAAAATAAAATTGTGCACAATGTTCTTTTACATTTCCATTCTTTCTTTTTTCTTCTTCTTATTTTGTTTTCTTTTTATCTAATTACTGATTTATTTATTTATTTACTTATTTACTTATTTATTTGTATTCATCTACTTGTTCATTTATTTACTTTAAATTTAAAGTTAAGTTTGAGTTTCCATCTCTTTATTTTGTTGATGAAGAAATACCCCACAGGTCTCATATTTTTGTAACAGTTCTAAGTTTTCGTACCACGCTATAGGTTTAGATCGTAGCTGTGTGAAAATGTATTTAATCACACTCTGTACTGTCTGCCCACCACAAGAAAGCAAGCAGGGCTGAAGAGGGAGAGGGGTTTAAACTGTTTATCTGCTGTATTAGTGGAACTGTTTACTACAAAATGAGTGTATGAGTGTGTATGAGCCACTCAAGCTGCCAGATCTATTGCTCGTTTAGTAACTGCAGTGGTATGTATTATGCATGGGTGAGTTATGTGACAACACTGTGTACTTCAGATGAACTTAGTAACCTTGTCATATTCGGATGGCTAGCATAAACTTCATGCGGACAGCAAAAGTGATTGCTTTACACATTTCTCTGCCTTGCCTGTAAGTACTTACAGCATAGTAAGTCGCCACAAAAGGTGTGTGTCTCATAGCATATGAGAACCCCTAGTGGTCTACCGGGAAACATACGAGTCATCTGGAGAATTTTGTGTCATGTCAGCATGTTAGCCATAGTAGCTCAGTGGTTTAGAGCAACTGCACGGAGAGCAGGATATCCGTGGTTCAAATCCGGCTATGGCATTGAATTTTTCAGTCTGGCTCTACTCATTCAAACCTTAGCCTACACACGGCTAGTGTGAAAGAAATCATTATTTCGCTCAATATATTGTTTCTTTGATCAGCGATACTGTAAGGAAATTTTATGATTGTATTGCCAGAGAAACGACACCTTGCACACAACTTGTGGCACATTACTCTTACCAGATTAATGCAAAATTTTACGCTGAACTCAGAACTGTTACAAAACGTGTTTCCTGTACAGTAGTACATCTGTACATGGCAGCATTTGCCATGGGATTAATTTAGAGAGACATGTAATGGTTTACACTGTAAAACAAGGTACAATTCTTCATAAAGAAAAAATACAAAGTGCTAAGCACTTTAGCTTTTCTTTTCTCTCAATAGAAATTTAAACTTTATACTGTCATTAATGTAAAAATATATTTTATTAACATCAGTTATTTATTCAAAGCACATAAAATGTCAGCCTAAGGAACTTTAATATATATCATAATAAATCTTATGTAAGATATCATTTTCAAAACTAGAGTAATTTGACCTTAGTAAGTTTATACATTGTATAGCAAATTTTAGAATCTCCAAATACATTAAAGATGGTAACTGTCCTAAAGAGATCACTCAAAGTTTTGAAAAATAAATTAAAATGAATATCCGCTTGATAAAACTATTTGAAGATTGTTTTTCACACTACATCACTTACCTTTTGATTTTTTTGTAGGGACTAGTCCTGTAATGATCAGGCTATAGTTTTCAAAATTGCCTATAAAATAGATTGCAAAAATTCATGACTGACTTAGTGATAATTTGCTGTGATATACTTTAGAATTGTATTAAAACAGGATCATTTGTTATTGTTGAATTTTTAATATTATGCATTTAAAGTAAATGATTTTGTGATTGCTGCTAACTTGTTATTGAACAAAATCATCAGAATTTTGAAAGTGCTCTTAGAAATTTAACAGTAAGTTCTGGATAGCATTGGGACATAATCCACCTTCTTATTAAACAAGTTATGCCTAATCATTGTTGGGATGAGTCAACAATTTATTTAAATTGTCGGCTCTTCTTTCTAATATGCGACGCGGCAAGTTTTTTCTAAGTCCTTCACACTTTTTGATATTTTTATATACAACCATGATTTTTAATATAATTTCTTTACCTTTTAGTGCAATTTTGTGTTGGAGGGCATTCTTCTAACGTTATTAATTGTTTGTTTATTTACTTACTGCATAATGTAGCCATATTGAAGAATTCAGTGCAGCCAAACTATCCTTGTTTGTCCACGGAACGCAATGCTGCCAACAGTCTTACTTGTCCCTAAATTTCACTATCTAGCAGACTAATACAAAGTAGTACTTAAATTACAACTGGGTCGACAAAGTGCACTGAGTGATTCACTCCTAGCGGCGCAGCAAACCCTCCAGCCATCAACCATATGTGCTCTGCAATTAGACTGTAGAGCGTATTTGCATCTCTTCTGTTGTTGGGGCATAGCGTCATCCACACCTCATTCGTTTCCATATCGATCCCCAGGATCCAGTTGCCCTCTACAACACACCCACGATAAAACCTGCATCATCCCATTTTGCATTCATCGATTTGAATGACATGGCCAGGACCACCAATTTTCCCCCTTGCAGTATACTTGGTGTCATTTGACATCATGTACACTTCGCGGTAGTAGCTGAACCAGTCCCATATAGTCCGTGAGCTCATACATGTATTTCCTATGGAGCACTCCATTATCATCGTGTTGTAGGATTGTTTATGTGCAAAGCAGTGCATGAGTAACAAAATTTGACCGGGCGATAACTTAGCCTGCTCAAACTATGTTCCTTTGCACACAAACTGCATCACCTATGTCTGGGGCATTTTTGCAGAGGTTGGCTACAAGTTTTACATATCTCTCTGATGTTGGCTGCAATGTGAGAACCTGCTGGTCGTCTGCTTGCACATGCGTATACGTGCACCTATGGACTTAGAAAATATTCTCGCGTCACACAAAAGAAAGTCTCTCCAAATTCTCTTTTTTTTTTTACCTACAACTATGTATGTAAGACTAGTGTCTAGGAGTATTTTCCCATTGTCACTTGTGTAGTTAACTGGCATTTCCATGGCCTGCTTGGCATTGTGCTCTCCTCTGTACTTCTTGTCAATCAGATGGCATCATTAGTGATAATTAGCCAAAAGTAAGAAGGCAGCACAATACCAAACAAGAGAAAACCATTCAAGAAGGTCAATAGACTGTACAACTGACAGTGGAGAAGATGCTCCCAGAAATTAGTCGTCAATAGCAGAGAAAAGGGGATTTAAATATAGGACGGACTCATCCCAACATTATGTTGCTCCAGTATATACAGTACTTCTTTTTATTGATGTAGGTTAATGCTTATTTACTTATTTTGCAGGAAGTTTAAAATTATAAATTATTATAAACACAAAATTTCTTGGAATGGTCATTGAATTAAAAGGTTGCTTTTATTTCAGTGGTTAAGAGATAATTTGGTGAATTTATCATGGCTTTAGTTTTGCTTGTATTTAAGGAACTCAAAATTTTCATTAAAAACATCATCTTTTACACTAAATCACATAAAGGATTTAATTAATTAATGAGGTAACATTTGTCTTTGCTGTACATTGCAAGCACATTGACGATGTATATGAAAGATCATAGCTCATGCATTACTGCTATAGTGAGGGGTTGAAACAGACATATTGAGGATAGGAATATATAAAAATTTATTTGCATGCTTAATTTTGTCATTAATTCCAGTTAATGTCAAGTTTGTGGGAAGTGTTTTATTGAAGACATAAATGTATGCATGTTCCACGTGCCTCTACACCATCCCAAATGATGCAACAAAATTTAAGTTAAACCTTCTGCAGAGAAAGAAAGTAAATTTATAATAAGACATAGCTCAATGGGAGGATAATGATTACAGTGCAGAAGTTAATATTTTTATATTTGTTATTGGAATGTATATCATGCATGCATGTATCGATGGTTATTCACGTATTAGAATACAAAATTCTACGAGTATGTTTTAAAAGTATTTCGCTGAGCATAGTTAGTATTACATTACTGTACAGTATTCTTTGATTACAGAATATTCACAGCTGCTTTGGTAGTTGTGTCTATTGTATGGATTCCAATAATTCAGAAGACACAGGGTGGACAACTGTATATCTACATCCAGTCAATAGGTGCATATCTTGCCCCACCCATTGCTGCCATCTATTGCCTTGCTCTTTCTTGGACTCGCATGAATGAACAAGTAAGTAGCATTCTAAATGAGTATGGACTATGATACAATGCAGCACAAAATTAATGTAATTTTGAGTCAAACTAATATTTGAGCCAATAGAATGTATTTCCTAGGTTTGTGGGCCGTGGTCCACAGGATGAAAATTCTCCTGATGTTTCGCTCATATCTCCGACGAGCATCTTCAGAGGATTCTAGCTAATCGCTGTTTCATATAACCTTGCCCCACTGAAATGTATCACTCCGCGTTCATCTACCTTCCCCCTCAACCTAATTGGCTAATGCTTTCGCACTGTAGGCCAAAGGTGGTGCCTTCCCGTCACATTTAAACCTGCAGTAAACGTCATAATAATTGCCGGGAAGATAAATAAAATCATAAAAATAAGGATATGAAGGCATGCAAAAATACAAGTTTATAATGAAACTGAGCAAGTTGAAACTCAATGACTGAGCAGTGAAACTGAAACAAGTTTATAATGAAAGGCCTTTGGTCTTTACCACTGGTATTTTTTAAAACAACACACATACCTTTAAAAAATGCTTGTCTTTCAGTCTTAAAAGTCATGTCATGCCATACCTTTTCGTGTGTTCTTCATGTATATTTTGCGATTTGTATCTCGGTACAGTCTGATTGTCCTTAAATAACGTCTTCGCCACATAGCAATATCGCCTCTGTCTTTTAGCACATTTTTCTTGCCTCTTTTTTCATTCACAAATCCCAGCTGTATAAGCAATCTGCTGAAATTTGGTAAATCTGCATCCTCATTTACAGCAGAGGAAATGTTACTTATGTTAGGGAGTTCATTTCTAAAGAAAAACTACACACATGACGACGCACAACACTTTTCACGTATTTTCTCTGAGCACGCACTTTTGTTTATTCCTGCTTTTGCCTGGAGTGGTAAGTTTTCCTGTTTCCTCAATTTCATGTCCCGATGTTCCTACGGATCTAACACTCACACCTGTAACTTCATAGCACAGCTGTTCGACTTCTCTCACTGACAAAGATGGATTCTTCTCTGTAAGTGCATTAAACACATGCAACACAATTCTTTTTTCGCCTGTTTGTAAATAATTATCCTTGCGATACTTAAACGAAAAACTGGCGGTAGACTCTGCCATTATACATATAATACATGCGCAATAAACGATCAATAAAATAATTTAGCTCCCGCACTCTGGAATGGCGATACATGACTAATCCAGTTCAAAACAAGGTCAGTGATAAAAGTCATATAAACAAATGTCACCACTACCGCTAAATCACGTGCTATCGTGCCATGTGCTTGAGAGCAAAGGAACCTCCTCTTCGTTTAAGAATTAACATGCATTTCAGATAAATAAACTCTGTTGCGTAATATATTTAATTAAAACAGTTACGAAAATATAAATTTGACAATTCTCTTCCAACATATAATAATATATTACCATGTTAAATAACGAACTAATTTTTACTGCACGACAGTCATTACCACAACAGCAACCAATGAGAGGTGATTAGGTCATGTGACCGTTAAGAGATATTGGGCAAGCTTACGTGAAACAAGGTATAGGTCTTGCCTTATGGAAAGCCCCAGGGAGGTGTCGGGCGCCCTTTGGGCACATCTTGGTAACTCCCTGGTTGTTAGAGAGGGGATCCGTCTCACATTGTGAAGGCTGCCCTAGTAGATACCCTCGCCTATATATAGGCTAATAAAGAACCAATGGCAGGCAAGTAGGCGTGGACAGACCAGGCTATATTTGACGAGGCCTCGTGCCGAACGACATTCCAACAAGTACCTAGCTAGAATCCTCTGAGGATGCTCGTTGGAGATATGAGTAAAATGTCAGCTCACTGCTTTACCACCCTTTAAGCTTCTTATTTGTTGAAAAACTTCCATTTCAGTAATTTCTCATCAAATATCTCACTGTCTATCCTCATGTTGCCCAACTGTATGTTATCTCTATTTATCCACTCCCTTTCTGCAGCTAGGTCTCTAAAGTACTTCAGCCATTCCTGTGATGTTATATCATTTTTCACCCCCTTCTGTTTATTCATTTCACTCACCATACCCCATATTTTATTATTATCTTTTTGTTGTATGGCATCCTTCATTTTCTTTTGAATACTATCCTGCCATTTGTTCTGTTTTTGTTCTAATAATTTCTTGTACGCTTCTCTACTTGTTACCATAATCATCCTATCCCTACCCTCCCCTGTTCTTCTCCAACAAGCCAGGTTTTTAAACACTTCCCTTCTTTGATTAATTAGAGCCAACTGAAAAATTCAATGCCATGGCTGGGATTTGAACCACGGATCTACTGGTTTCCGTCCAGTCGCTCTGACCCTTGAGCTACCATGGTCAACGTGCCTTCCTGACATTAAATTCTCCAATTGACTCATTATATTTCCTGGTGGACCACTTAAGGTTCTCATATTTGAGACAACTATTTGTGGCGACTTACTATTGTAAGTACTTAATTACCAGGATTTTTATCTTAGATTATTTTTAATGTAAATTTATATTGAGGAATTAATCCTTTAAATACATTACTCCGGTATATGGGTGATTTTTGATTAATTAGAGCCAACTGAAAAATTCAATGCCATGGCCGGGATTTGAACCACGGATCTACTGGTTTCCGTCCAGTCGCTCTGACCCTTGAGCTACCATGGTCAACGTGCCTTCCTGACATTAAATTCTCCAATTGACTCATTATATTTCCCGGTGGAAATATAATAAGTCGATGTCCGGCTGAAGATAGAGGGAAGGCCTCAGAAACCGGTTCCGGGAAAATTTAAAAGTGAGTAAATCCTTTTATGGAAGTGTTGAAAACAGTGTTGTTGTATAAATTAAGTTAATTAGGAGTCGATTAATAACACAAAACAACACTCACTTTTAAATTTTCCCGGAACCGGTTTCTGAGGTCTTCCCTCTATCTTCAGCTTTCCCAAATCACTAGTAGACAAAAAAGTGAACTTAGCAAACACAGACAGACAACTACATAAAAGCTAATGGCTACAATCCAAGATCCCACAAACAGGCAATCTTTAATAGTTTAGCACACAGACTGGTCAACATCCCTCTCACAGCAGAAGAATACAAAATAGAATACAACAAAATTATTGAAATAGCACAGAAAAATGACTTTCCCAAATCACTAGTAGACAAAAAAGTGAACTTAGCAAAAAAGAAGAAACTACTAAAGGAAACCACAACCCTCTCAGCTACAGAAACTAAAATGATCTTCAAAAAATTCACTTACCATCCATGGGCCTTTGATAAATTCAAAAAAGTCTTCAAAAAACAAAACATTCAACTAGCTCCAGTGAACCATTACTCCTTAAAAAACCTAATTTGCTCAAACATCAAAGATGCCATTCCATCTAACAAAAAATCTGGTATATATCAAATTGAATGCTGTGACTGTAGTCAAATTTATATTGGAAAAACGAAAAGAAATTTAGAAACAAGAGCAAAGGAACACTTTAGGAACATAAAATACAAACAATTAGAAAAATCAGCAGTTGCCACGCATTTTTGGGAAAAAAACCACAACATAAATCCAGAACCAAAATTACTAAAACATACAACAGGAAAAGAAGAACTGTCCACATGGGAACAAATCTTTATTTCAAAAAATAGGAACAAAGTATTCAATTTCGACATCCCCCAGAAAGATTTGTTCAGCAAGTTCCTCGAACCGCCACCAGAGGAGACCGAAGACAAAATATTGCCAGCTACACCAATGAGAACTAGTCGATGTCCGGCTGAAGATAGAGGGAAGACCTCAGAAACCGGTTCCGGGAAAATTTAAAAGTGAGTGTTGTTTTGTGTTATTAATCGACTCCTAATTAACTTAATTAAAAGTGAGTGTTGTTTTGTGTTATTAATCGACTCCCAATTAATTTAATCAGCCATTACTTATTCATTTCATTTTCCCTTTTACTTTCATTTTTATCCCTGCCCTTGTAACTATTAGTTTCATTAGCTCTAAGCCTCTTTCTATATTGTTCTCATTCAATGCAGCCTCTATGCCTATTCTTATTATTTTTTATATTTCTGAGTTTATTTCAGTTAGGAATCCCTCCTTCATTTCTTCCCTCCATTTAAATGCATTCACTACTTTAAGCTCACCCTCCTCCTTTCTTTCGCGTTCTTCTTCTATGAATCCTATTTCTATCCCTAACGGGAAGTGGCCACTACTCAGTATTTTGTTTGTTATTTTGAAATTATTAATTCTTTCAATGAGCTCCTCACTACACAAGATATAGTCAATCACACTTTGACCGTTGTTATTTGCAAATTTGTACAAAGTCATCAATCAGTAGAATTAATCATAAATTCTGTTTTCAGGGAGCATTCTGGGGTTTGATGACGGGTCTTTTAATTGGACTCGGCAGGATGGCATTGGATTTCTCCTTTCCTGAACCACGCTGCTATGAAGAAGATAACCGTCCTTTAATTATAGCCAAAGTGAGTATTTATTTAGAATTCTAATGATTTATTGTATCAGTTGTTAATTATAGCAACTTTGGAAAGCACAATGAAGTTACGATTGTCAGATCGCCATGTGTGACCCAGAATACCCAGGATTGCATTGCCTGCTGTAGAATGTTTATCTCAGCCTTTTCTCATTTTAAAGGTACATGGGTTCAGTTCTGTAATGTTATATCATTTCACAAGAGCACAGTTTTAAATTTTAAAATGTATTTTAATTTCTGCTGCATTTAATAACATACATGTCATTTATTATAACAAATACTTTGTGACAGAATTTTATATATTTGTTTTTAAAATATAAATTCCAAAGGAAACTTTTGCAATTCATTAATTACATCATCAGCTTCTTTGTTAAGTGGGTTTATAATTACTGCTGCTAGGTGTTCACCATCATTTTGCCATCTACTGGAAGCAAAATAAATTCATTAACAGAATTAGTTGACAGTATTTAAAATTTCATAACATGATCTCTAATCTTCAAGATAAAAATTTTCTCCCATACTGTTAAATCTACCGGTAGTTAAATCACATCAAACCTATTGGAGGTCTGTCTCTATTGCGTGAGACGGCCAGCAGTCACCAGGAAGCTTAAGACTGGCAGAGGCAGAATAAAATCCTCACCTTATAGAGGCTGGAAATGTTGACCTTCTGTTCTCAAACAGGCAGCATATCTTGCATAAATATTCTCGCTCCCTTTCAAAAGCTCAACAGCAAGTATTTTTTGAGATTTCTTGCACAATGTTTTCCCTAAGTTCTTGTAGTGTATGAGGATTGGAACGATATACTTTCTTTTAAAGAGCCCCATAAATAAATGTCACAACTCAGGTCAGGAGAACGAGGGGGCCACAAATCAACAGTAATTATTCTTGATGTGTGTTTGGAGGAATTTAGTAACAGTGACGTCAAAATTAATATAAAAATTATTTGTGGTTGGTTTATTGACACTCGTCACTTACTTTTTCATATATTTATGAGAGACTAGTTTCAAAGGCCCTGGCCTCCATTTTCAATCTCTTTCCAACTGGCATCTGTTGTTGTCTGCTCTCTCTGGTGGTGGAACTATGAACTTTTTTGTCAAATTATCTACTGGCGGGATTTCAAAGTTCATTACGCGATCTGGAAAAATAAGACCAAAAGGAATCTGGGAACAAGAATGAAAGAACACTTCAGAAATATTAAATTCAAACAAATGGACAAGTCGGCCGTATCACATCACTTTTGGTCTGAGAATCACAACATAAAACAAGAAATAGAACTGATCAAACAGGCAAAGAAACCTCTGGAACTACAGATTTGGGAAAACATATTTATTACGAAAAAACAGGACCTCTTGATGAATTTTGAAATTCCCGCCGTAGATGACGTCATCAAACTTACCAGGACGTTAGATGGCAGCACAACACCAAGCCAGATGCAGACACCGGATGCATCATCAGTCTACCACA
The DNA here is from genome assembly GCA_030765055.1 of Mantis religiosa. NCBI lineage: Eukaryota > Metazoa > Arthropoda > Insecta > Mantodea > Mantidae > Mantis > Mantis religiosa. The sequence goes on along the minus strand of CM060956.1, from coordinate 143,171,426 downwards.
GAGCTGACGATAGGGGAGAAGTCCCCAGAAACTAGTCTTCATAAAAAACTTGTAAGTGGAGAAAGTATATACAAGGTTGACTCACTTGCCTAATTTTAGTAATCACATAATGAATTTTGAAATACCGGCAGTCGATTCTGTTTTTAAATTTGTTTTATTTTCAGATTTTGATAGTACTAACAGGAACATATTAGCATGTAGCATTTGTAACAATGACGACAGTTTTGTTGGTTCTGGCTGACGATATGGAAGAATTTCCATGAAATCGCAATCCCAAACAATTTATAAGAAAAGTGTCACCATTTCTTATAAGTGAAGTTTTAAGTTACAAATTGTTATATATGTATATATTTGTTTGCTTCACTGTTAATAGCTTCATATTTTGTGTATATACTAAAATGTTTTTCTTGTTTTCTAGGTACACTATATGTACTTTGCAATGATGCTGTTTTGGACAACAATATTTCTGGCAGCAGCTGTCAGTTTATTGACTCCTGCTCCACCAGAATATCGGGTAAGTTAATTTGCAAGGTTTGGTTCATGTTACATGTTAGTATAGTGAAAAGTATAAGTGTTAAATAGGTGTTTGTTTTACTTTACTAAAATTGCATGCTGTGTTTGTCTTTCTTTTTTTTTAGCAATACAATGATACAAGTTTGATATCAGTTGAAGTATATTATAGAGAAACAGGGTTGAGTTGGTGCAACAAGTTGCCTAAGAAGTAGTTTGTTAGGTACTTATGTTCTCAAAATATATGTAAAAGAGCGTAAGCAATAGAAACAGTTTTCACATCATTTTCAAACAAGGAAGAAATTTAATATAGCTAGAGAAACGTAATTCTAAATTGAATAGTACCCCTATTGTGGGTGTCATTACCTCCATTTCTTGCCCTTCAGCATATGACACAGCTATGCAGATTATATTTATAACCATCAATAAAAAGTAAGGTGAATTATCATAGGTAATGTCATAAGTGGTTTTGAAATTACTGAAAAATTCACGAGCGACAAAGTCACGAGGGAATTTATCTAGGGAAGTTCAAAACCATGAGTTGCATTTATAGGGGCTGTTTCACAAATAAAACAAAATGTTAAAAGCAATAAAACAAGTTATTTGATTCCCTAAATCACATAGGCTTACATTAGCACATGAATGAAACTTAACCTCACAAGTCATGGCATATAAGATTAATAGTTCTTACAGGCCATGCACAAGTTAACACTGGTGAAAGCAACTTTGGTCTTAAGGCCGTCAGGTGGCACTGGTTGATTATAAGAAAATAATAAAGGAAGATAACCTCTACTTTCAAACAACAAACCTCAGTCAAATCATGTGTGATTGGAGGAATTTAGTAACAGTGACATCAAAATAAATCATCAAAATTATTTGTAGTCAGTTTATTGGCACTCGTCACTTACTTTTTTAGATTATCGAGGGACTATTTTGAAAGCCTTTTGGCTCCATTTTCAACCTCTCTCCAACTAGCATCTGTTATCATCTGCTCTCATCTCTCTGGCAGTGGAACTATGAATTTTTTTGTAAAATTATCTATTGGTGGGATTTCACCAGATTTCACTTTGAAATCCCACCAGTAGAAAATTTGGCAAAGAAGTTCATAGCTCCACCACCAGAGAGAGGAGAGGAGACAATAGATGCTAGTTGGAGAGAGGTTGAAAATGGGGACAAAAGGCTCTTGAAACTAGTGCCTCGATAATATAAAAAAGTAAGTGACGAGTGTCAATAAACCGACTACAAATAGTTTTTACGATTCAGTCAGATCTTTCAGCCATCATGTTACTATTTGAATCTTGCACTTGTCTTCATTGCTCTTGTGATTGTTATGCCCAACAGTAAAGGAACATGGGATAGCTGCTGAGCAATAATTCTGCATGGTGTACAATTATTGATTTAGAGATCAGCATTTGGTTGGCATTTGACAAGTCCTAGTACTTGATTGGTCTATACGAGGATGGTGACGTATGTGTGAAATAATCATGAAAAACATCCAGCTATTATGTTCACTTCTTTATTATTATATTATCATTATGATTACTATTATTAGAAGTCATTATTTTATTTCTTTTATTTTACTCTTTCATAAGCTAACTTTAGGTTATGCTTCATATACGAGGGCCGTTCAGAAAGTAACCTCCAATCGGTCACAGTGCGGGTAGTGGGGGGAGTAGCGATGCCATCTGTGCATTCACGCACTCAGCAGGTCAGTCGGCATCAAGCCGTGGTCGAGTGAACGTCGTATCTGCGCTAGTTTAGTGTTTGTGGCCGTTTGAAATGTGTGCTGCAATAGAAAACCCCGCCAAATGTGAAGTGCGTGCTGTTATAAGGTTTTTTACAGCCAAAGGATATTCTGCAGCAGCTATTCATCGCGAGCTTTGTGCCGTGTACGGACCAAGAGTTATCGTTTTCTTGCACGATAACGCCCGTCCTCACTCTGCTCGCAGAACAACAGCCCTTCTTGAGTCCTTCAAGTGGGACGTTGTCAACCATCCACCTTACAGCCCAGATCTGGCGCCAAGCGAGTATCACCTCTTCATGCATATGAAGACATGGCTTGATGACGACGAAGAGCTCAAAGATGCGGTCACAGGCTGGCTCCAGGCACAAGCGGGTGATTTTTATGCAGAAGGAATTTCAAAGCTTGTGAACAGATACGATAAGTGCCTCAATCGTTATGGAGACTATGTAGAAAAATAGTGCAAAGATGTAGTTGTAAGATGTATATATTAAAATATTTTTATTTAACTTGGTGAATTTTTTGCAATCAACCGGAGGTTACTTTCTGAATGGCCCTCGTACATTAGTAATTATGATGATTAGTGTTTAATCTTTTTACACATATTTTTGCACATGTTCTTCATCTTTCTTTTTTATTTTATGATTTTTTCCTTAGTATTACGTACCCAATTAGGAACCTTAAATGGTAGTAAGCTATTATCGTAATTCTTAACTACAGTTTATATTGTAATGTCCTGGAAATACAAGAAATATACAACAGACATAACTCAATGGTACAGCACCTACGTAGGGTTGCCATACTTGAGAGGGGTGTAAGGATTGTATTGCCAAAGAAAACTCCAAGCAGTGCTCCGGCCCATGCCTGGGGTCCTTTCATTCTAACCCAAGTGTATTCAGCACAGTCTAAAGTATCTCAGCTTACCTGACTGTAGTGAAGTTGTTTCTTATACACAGGTTACAGAAACACTAGAGTTTGAAAGTGCAGTAATGTTCCACATCTGATTCTGTAGCAGTCTCACATTGTGATCTCAATTCAGTCATTAAATATGTTATGTTGTAAGGAAAGGTTTCAGTATAATATATCTAGGTTCTGTTGTGATCTCTCATTGTGACCTCAATTCAGTCACTTAAATATGTTATGCTGTGACATGAGGTTTCAGAGACCCAAAAACATCCTAACTGGCTGTGAGGTGTTTTGCTTGTCTGTGCCCTCGGCACTCATTGCCATCTCCGCTCTCATAGAACGGTGCAGATGAAACCATACAACATGTTAAAAACTACTTTTAGAGATGTATAAAGACTAAAATTGAGTCATGCCTTTTAAAACTGTAACTTCACTCATGTCCTTCTACAAAATCAGGAACGTTTTCGAGACTGTTGCAGTATCATCATCAGCTGATTAGCAACTCATCACAGTTGGTTGTTGTCTGAATCTCTTGTAATGGCTCCCTCTCTCGGAAGATTCTTTACATAAGTTCAGTAGACCACTCACTGATGGCACATCAAAATTTAGAATATGTGGAATGTTTTTAATAATAAAATTTTTTTCTGTGTTGTAATCATAATCATAATTATAATCCTTTATTCACCATTAAGCTTACAAGAAGCAATAGGTTTCGTCAGTTATAAAAAGTATTTACAATGTATTTACAAGTACAGAAGTTTTACAAATTAATGCATGTAAAATTCTAGGTGAAATCATTATTTGCATGGCTTAAGCTGGTAATTATCGTAAGTTAACTTTACTATAATAATAATAAATTTAAACAATTAGGTACCTACTGCTATTTTTACAATAGTTTTACATAAATTCACATTCACTTGTAAGTTCAAGTTTTGTGACAATGGTTTTAGTAAATATTAAAAGCAGAAGCATTATTAACAGTGAAGTATTCTTCATATTTGAGTTTGATTTATGAGTCACTATGTTTACACTCAAACTTCACTTACTTGTTGTATAATTGAAACGTTTTCAAGATCATTCGATCTCATCCTCAGCTATTTGGTGACTAAATGAACCTTCCTCTTCTTCCACTACTACGGAGCTCCGATCACTCTGCCATCTGGTGTTAGGGGCACAACGTTTTAATACTTCATTTAATGCCGGGATTTCAAAATTTATAACTTTATCACGGTTTTTGTTTATGAATATTTTTTCCCAAATATCCAATTCTATGGGTGTACTTAAAGATTTTAACAGTTTAATGTTGTGGCCAATGTTGTGGTTTTCTGTCCAAAAATGGTGTGAAACTGCAGACTTTTCTGTTTGTTTCAACTTAATGTTCCTCTGGTGTTCTTTTTGCCTGGTTAACAAGTTTCTCTTAGTTTTTCCTATGTAGCTTTTTTCACAGGTTTCACAATTAATCTGATAAATTCCTGATTTCAAATTGTTGGAGATTGTATTTTTCAGTGGTTTATTTAGCAGGTTCCTCAGACTGAATTTGTTTTGGGGTGCTAGTTTTAAGTTTAGTCTTTTGAAGATTCGTTCAAATTTTCTAAAAGCCCATGGATGGTAGGTGAATTTTCTATATTGCCAATTTGTGTTTTTAAGTGGTGTGAGAGTGGTATTTTTTGATATTATCTTCAGTTTTTCTTTTCTCTTCATCATGTTCCTTATGATGGCTGGGTTGAACCCATTTAATACCGCTATGTCTTTTATGTGTTGTTGTTCTTTCAAAAATTCATCCTTACTCAGTGGGATGTTGTATAGCCGGTGAATTAGACTTCTAAAGGCAGCTAGTTGATGTGAAACTGGGTTGTATTCATTTTTCTTTATGTAATTATCTATGTGTGGGGGCTTCCTGTATATTCCAAAATCTACACCATGACGATTTCTAGTTATCTTGAGGTCCAAAAAGGGTAGGGTGTTGTCTCTTTCTACTTCCATAGTAAATTGGATGTGATTATCTTGCAGGTTTAGTAATTTTAGAGAATCTTCTCTAAGTTTTTCCGGAATGATAGCAAAAACATCATCAACATATCTCTGCCAAAATTTATAAATCTGTGGGAAGGCCTTTACTATGTGTGTTTCAAAATAGCTCATGTATAGGTCTGCTAAAATAGGCGAAAGTGGGCTCCCCATAGCTAATCCTTTTGATTGTCTGTAGAATTTTTGGTTAAATTATACAACAAGTAGGTGAAGTTTGAGTGTAAACATAGTGACTCATAAATCAAACTCAAATATGGTTTTAGTAAATCCTTTTATGGAAGTGTTGAAAACAGTGTTGTTGTATATTTAAGTTAATTAGGAGTCGATTAATAACACAAAACAACACTCGACTCCTAATTAACTTAATGGTTTTAGTAGTTTGATCTCCTTCCTGATGTGGTGGTTATCATTCCAGAAATGAAAAGTAACTGCTGATTTTTCTGTTTGTTTATATTTTATGTTCCTACAGTGTTCTGTTAATCTGGTTTATAAATTTCTCTTTGTCAAACCAATATAAAATTTGTCACAGTCTTCACAATCTATCCTATATATGCCTGATTTTTTGTTCTGGTGGGATCGTGTTTTTTAAGGGATTATTTAACAATTTCTATTCAAATTACATTTAGAGACTTTATTTGCCCATGTTATTAAATGAAATGCAGAAACTGGCCACTGCCATTGTCCATACATAAAATATAAATGGAACAAGTGTAAAAAAAAAAAGTAATGACGAGTGTTTTGTGGGATACACAGGGAATTATTTTTATCGATTACCTGGAAAAGGGCAAAAATATCACTGGTGACTACTATGCAAGCTTACTGTAACGTTTTAGTGATGAGGTGAAAAGAAACACCTCATTTTTTAAAGAAAAATATCTTGTTTCTTCACGACAATGCTCCAGTCCATGGTTCAGTCTGTGCAATAGGAACAATGTGAGAATTAAAGTTGGAATTGCTTGAACATCCACTCTATTCACCAGATCTAGCACCCAGTGACTACCCTTATTCCTGAACTTCAAAAACTTTCTTGGAGGATGAAGATTTTACAGCAACGAGGTCATTGATGTGGTAAACAGCTATTTTGAGGATCATGATAAATTGCACTACAGAGATGGTTTCATTTAATTAGAACACTGATATGACAAATGTATTAGCCTTTCTGGAGATTATATTAAAAAATAAAGAAAAAAATTTATGTATATATTGTTGTGAGGCCCGGAACTTATCAGCCAACCCCTGTATCTTCGAAACAGTAACTAGGTTCAGTGCTTTAAATTAACTGAAGGTTATGGTTCACACATTAATTCACAAGTTTATCAAAATTTAATTCAAAATAAGCAATTGACATAGTTTAGTACTTCTAGTATGTAAGATAATCACAATGACATATTCATGAATTTGTCAATGGAAAACTTGTAGTTAAAGAGTATACTTTTAACCTTTTTGAATGCTGTGTTCTGTGAAACTTTGATAACTTCTGGATGTTGATTACACAAATTAACACTTTGTGAAAAACTAATTCAAGCTTTTGGTTAAGTAATTAATTTGTGATGGATTGCTGTTGATATTCCTGCATGTGAGTGATTTATATTGGTTGACAAAGCTATATGCAGAATAAACATCTGTGAACAAATAGAGAAAATGATTCCAATGTGTAAGGACTATGATACAATGAAGCACAAAATTAATATAATTTTGAGTCGAACTAGTACTCAATGCACCACTTATTGCTAGTATTTACCTAAAATGTGTTTCGTTAGGATCTTCCTAACATTATCAGCTGTTGTCGACTAATAGACGTTGGTTTGGTGAACTCATTGGAGCTGATAGGTGCGTCTCTGTTGGTATCTTGATGAACTTGAAGTTTGGGTTCTCTTCAAAGGTAGTGTCGAAATTAAACAATTTTCTTTCATATTTCTTTATAACAATTTTTTCCCATGTGATTAATGCAGCTGGACCTTGGACACATTTTAATAAGTTGGTTTCTCGTTCTATATCGTGATTCTCCTTCTAAAAATGGTAAGCTACCGCTGATTTATCCATTTCTTTGTTCCTGATGTTCCTAAAATGCTCTTTAAGCCTAGTGCTCAAATTCCTTTTAGTTTTTCCAATGTAAAAGATGTCACAGCCTTTGCAGTTTATCTGGTACACACCTGATTTTTTGTCTCTAGGTATCTCCTTTGTATTATGTGATTTAAAAGGTGTTTGACACTGAATTTATTCTGTGGGGCCAAAGTAATGTGCTCTTTGAAGACTTTTTGGAAAAGGTGTGTAGCTCTGGGATGATATGTAAATTTTCTGTATGAAGTTTTATTGCTGATTGGGGAAAAAGTAGTTACTTGTTTGCATCTTTGTTGTCTTTTGAATTTATCAACTTTCTTTTTGACCAATTCAGTACTGAATCCATATTATTCTGCAATGTGAATGATATTATTGTACTCTTTGATATATTCCATCTTGTTTAAAAGTACATTAACCAGCCTGTAAGTTAAACTGTTGATAACAGCATACTTGTGCTGTCTCAGGAACAAAGAAATAGATAAATCGGCAGTAGCGTACCATTTTTGGAAGGTGAATCATGATATAGAACAAGAAATCCACTTATTAAAAAGTGTCCAAGGTCCAGCTGCATTAACCACGTGGGAAAAAAATTTCATAAAGAAATATAAAGGAAAATTGTTAAACTTCGACACTACCTTTGAAGAAAACCCAAACTTCAAGTTCATCAAGATACAGACAGAGATGCACCTATCGCCTCCAATGAGTTCACCAAACCAACATCCATTAATCATAAAAACTATTTCTAGTTGGTTTATTGACACTCGTCACTTACTTTTTTATATTATTGAGGGACAAGTTTCAAAGGCTGTTGCCTCCATTTTCAACCTCTCTCCAACTAGCATCTGTTGTCGTCTGTTCTCCTCTCTCTCTGGTGGTGGAACTATGAACTTCTTTGTCAAATTATCTACTGGTGGGATTTCAAAGTTCATTATGCGGTCCTTATTTTTCCATATGAATATGTTCTCCCATGTTGTTAGTTTATTTTGGTTTATCACTCCTTTTAATAATTTTGGATTTGGATCAATGTCATGATTTTCGTTCCAAAAATGAAATGCTACTGCTGACTTTTCTTCTTGTTTCAATAACATTTCATTTTTGGAATGAAAATCATGACATTGATCCAAATCCAAAATTATTAAAAGGAGTGATAAACCAAAATAAACTAACAACATGGGAGAACATATTCATATGGAAAAATAAGGACCGCATAATGAACTTTGAAATCCCACCAATAGATAATTTGACAAAGAAGTTCATAGTTCCACCACCAGAGAGAGGAGAGCAGATGACAACAGATGCTAGTTGGAGAGAGGTTGAAAATGGAGGCAACAGCCTTGAAACTAATCCCTCAATAATATAAAAAAGTAAATGACAAGTGTCAATAAACCAACTACAATTAGTTTTTACGTTTAATTTTGACGTCATTGTTACTAAATTCCTCCAGACACACACAACATCCATTAGTCGACAATAGCTGATAATGTTAGGAAGATCCTAACGAAACGTGTTCTAGATAAATACTAGCAATAAATGGAGCATTGAGTACTAGTTCGACTCTAAATTATATTAAAGAAAATGATAGTTAAAAACTAATAGAAATGATAGTAGAATTTTTAAGATTGAAGAACTAGAAACTTTAAGAAACATAAACAGTGGCACTTGGATTAGAAACATGTAAGTGCTGATAAAGTTGGTAGATATGATTTATTTCATTCAAATTGGCAGAAATGTTTATTGAAGCAGGGATTTGATAGTGTTTAGGAAGGATAATATCCTTTATCATTTCATATATTTTAATGACAGCCATTCTATCAGTAATGCATGTTTATGAGATTACTAAATTGTAATATTTGAATCATATTTAGTGTTGAATGTTTATATCTATATTTTGTGTGCCTTCTATGTACAGGAACTGACCTAATTTGGCACAGGTAAGATTAAATCTTAGACCAAGTGTCAGCATAATATATAGATATCAAACTGAATTAAAAATGCCCATTATTCACTTTGGTCAGTCACGTCTATTCTCAAAAGTATGGTCTCAAGTAAAGGTTCTTGTAATGATTTGCACCACTGTATATTATTAAAAAAGCTATATCCTTCATAGAGTTAAATACATTATCCTAAAATGAATGTAATGAACATATTTGGATATTATTATTTATACAGATTATCTTATTTCTGTTATATCAACTTTTAAATTCTGTTTCTTTCTCGCTCTCTTCATTCTATTTTTGTAGACTGTTCTAGCTTCATTGGTCATATCATGCTTTTACTAGAGAAACCACTAATTAGTTATTATTGCTAGTAAACTTTCTTTGTGTGTTAACAGTACTTTTTAAGCACTTCACATTCGCTCCCACAATCATACTTCCAGATTCTGTGCAGAATCGGAAAAGTTTCTTGTTAAAGAAATATTCCCTGGCCAAACCAAGAATTTGACATAGAACCTCTGAGTTAAGAAGTCAGAACACTGACCAGTCAAACCATGGAGGTAGTGTTTAGAAATTTTGTAACACATTTTTATATCATATTATGAAAAACATTTAAATGTGACTATGTACCACTGTTTAGAGATTTACGACGAGGGCTGATCAACAAAGAGTGAGACTGATTTTTTTCACAGATGTTTATTACTGCAATTCAAAGTTTACATAATCTTTTTCAAAGTAGTCCTCTCCTACTTCAATGCACTTTTTATAATGTCTCTGCCAGTCCTTGAACACATTCTGCAATCATTCTTTGTCAGGTCCTTGAGAATCGCCTTACTTTTCCTGAGCACTGCTTCAGAGTTCTCAAATCAAATACCCGTAAGCTTTGCCTTTAGTGGTGGGAATAAAAAAAAGTCACAGGGTGCAAGAACGGGGCTATAAGGTGGGTGTGGTACACAGGTAATGTTGAATCGAGCCAGAATCTGCATGACATGATTTGCGACATGAGGCCATGCATTGTCATGATGAAGTCACCATCCAGTCCGAGAAAGTTCTGGTCGTTTCTTTGCAATGTGCTTCCTCAGTGTAGCCAATACTGACGTGTAGTATGCTGCTGTAATAGTACTGTGAGGGGAAACTGCATGCTGGTAAATCATTCCATTACAGTCAAAAAATGTTATCACCATCACTTTCTTTGCATCTGGAACAACTTTTGCCTTTTTTGGTGTCGGAGAACTTGGTGATTTCCACACTGTGCTGGCTTGTTTTCCTTCAGGATCATAATGATGCAGCCATGACTCATCACCGGTGATAGTTGATTTAAAAAATGCATCCCCTCCATCAGCAAAGAGACGCAGCACCTCATGGCTTGTCTCCATTCACATAGCCTTTTGTTCTGGAGTCAACAGATGTGGCACCCAACGAGCACAAACTTGGGTCATATGGAGATGGACGTGCATAATTTTAAACACACTGCCATATGAAATTCTCAACCCTTCACTGAGGTTATGTAATGTTATACGCCGATCCTCTCGGACAATCACAGCAGCTGTGTTGATGTTGACTTCAGGAAACACCAGGCCCACCTTGCTTAACACTGACAAGTTGGCCTTCTTTGAAGTCCTGGAACCACCTAAACACTGTTGCACGAGGTAGTGCATCACTGTATGCTTGCTTCAGCTTTTCATAAGTTTCGGTGGCTGAATGGTTTAAACGAAAACAATTTCATTGCGCTGTACTGCTCCTCTGGCATCACCTCCAGTGTCTGGTATGCGAAATGCACGTAGGGCCTACAAAATAGAGCATTACTACTAACCTACCAATATGAGAGTGCTGCCACCTACCGACATTATGCATAAAAACCCGCTCTTTTCAAAATATTTATGTTGCAGATACGAAACTATCCCAGAAGCTACAGGAAAAAATCAGTCAGTCTTTGTTGATCTGCCCTTGTTCTGTATCAATTTGAAATTTAATCAACCAGCAATGCTAGGTGCAGTTTTCAGAATGAGCAATTTGTAAATGTTACTTGGGAGTTCCAATCACCAATGTCAGCTAAACATCCTCCGATCTCTGTAGAACTTAACCAGAAATTTTAATTTAGTTTAAAATTCTTGAGACAGGAGGTATATTAAGAAATGAATGAAATGGAAAGACAGGGACTTCATTAGTTTAGTGTAGGGATTTGGAAATCGAGAGGTTTCAGGGGAAATTTAGAACTGTGTATTTGCTCTGTATACAAGAATAAGGAAGAGGTAATTCATAATTTACCAGAATGTCCAGTATTCACTGACTGAATGAAAACTTTATTACAAGAATATGACTGAGAATAAACAAATGAACTATCAGTAGAAAAATAAGCAGTTTAAATTATTGGTAATTACATTATTTTAAATGAGCATTTCCATTAATAATTCACAGCTAAAGCAAATGTGGAAAAAGGAAATCTTCCATTCATAACCTCTTCTGCAAATGTTACGCTTGCTTTTCTACTACATCAGTGCTTCTCATGTACAATCATTCACTTTCCCATGTTCCTCTTTTTCAACCTTACTTAAATCTTATATCTTATTTTCATATTACTTTCTCTACCCATCCTTCTACAAACTATTCTTATAAAAGCTTTCTATCTAATGTAATTTGAGAGAAATGTTTAATTACACAAGTTGTTGTAAGTACAAGAGCTATACAGGATACTGAAACAAACAGGCAGTTCTTTGAAAAGCAAGTCCTCTGCAGTAGCTCTGAAATTCCACTGTTCGTGACCATAGAAAGTAACAATAGCAACTCAGTATTTGAAAAAATATGTAAGTTTTGAAAATTCGGCTCTTCTTTCTAATATGCGACGCAGCAATGTTTTTCTAAGTCCTTCACGCTTTTTGATGTTTTTATATACAACCATGATTTTTAATATTTATTTACTTTTTAGTGCAATTTCGTGCTGAAGGGCATTCTTTTAACGTTATTGTTTGTTTATTTCTTTACTGCATATATAGCCATCTTGAAGAATTCAGCGCAGCCAAACTATGATTGTTTCTCCACTGAACGCAATGCTGCCAACAGTCTTACTTGCCCCTAAATTACACTAGCAAACACAAAGTAGTACCTAAATAAATTTAACATTAGTGTTAGTGCTGAGACAATTTTTACGTTACATTTGTTAACATCAATGTTAACATCTGTTGGTAAAATCGGGCACAATTTGCGACAGTACCAAATCAGTCCGCAAGCTCATACATTTTACTAATTTGTCGAGCCATTTTCAGATTTTCAACAACGTACTGAACGAATCTTAAATATTTGAAGGATGCACAGAACAAACAGCCTTCACTTCTAACAGTACAACTGGCACTTTTGTAAAGCAATAAAACCTGAAAGGAAACATGGTCAGTAGTTTCCAATACTGATCCATGCTAATCGCATCCATATACCCTATTGCACCGGTGTAGGACAGATATCTGGGGCATTTTTGCAGAGGTTGGCTACAAGTGTTAAAGTCTGTTTAGTTAAAGCATGTGCACGTCGGCTTCTGCCTTTGACGAACCCTTATAATCGTTTTACAACCCCCGACCCTCCTTCTCCCAGACCGTTCTGCAAGGTTGCCACCTTTCTCGGTACGTCATGGGTATCGTACGAGTTTTCGTCTAAATAAATAATCTTATGTCCATTACTGCAAAACTTCCTTAGTCTACTGGATTCCATAATAACCCTTATCTTATTCAAAGTGCGGTATTTGAAACTCGGCTCCTTTAGGAGACCGCGCAAAGTGAAGCGCCCATAAGGAAAATCACAAATTTCTTGCAAATGTGCAACCAATTTGTCTAAGGCGGGCGCTCTCCCTTTTGCATAGAATCTATAAATTTCTCGACGAATTAAATAGCACATGAAATTTTCTACTCTAGAGAAACGTTTCCTTTTGTTTTCACACTTGATCGGCGTCTTTGGTATTCCTTTCATCACAATATTTCTCACTGCACTTCTGTGAATATCCAGAACTTATCAGGTTCATTGCATGACCCCTTACCAAGATTATTTGTCAGCACATATTTATATCTGTTCAAAACAAGTGCTTGAATTTGCTTAGAAACAGTTCCCGTTATAACTTTGTTATTTTTTAGGTTTTTCCAGTAATATAATTCGGCCCAGTTATTCACACTGTCTTCACTTTGATTATTTATCTCTACTTCATTTGCATTTACCACTGCATTTTCCTCCTACGGTCTCCACATTGTGACACACAACGAATTTCTGCACGTAATGAAACAGATCAACTAGAAGTTGGAGCTTTGGCAACTGAGACTCCACGTGGACTAGACATGCGTCTGTCACTTCGAGAAAATCAGGTTTGCTATTGATCCTCAACGACAGTGTTCCATTTCTGAAGTGTGGAGATAGATTTATGACGGTCATTAGTGGGCGGGCGGCTCAGGTTCCTTTGACTCGGAACTGCACATGCGTTGAGTAAACGGACTTTACATATCTTTCTCGTATTGACTGCAACATGAGGACTGCAGGTTGTCTGCTTGCACATGCATATACGTGCACCGTTGGACTTAGAAAATATTCTTGCGTCGCACAAAAGAAGGTTTCTCCAAAAATTCAAATGACTAAAAAGGAATATCTTGGAAATAGTTAATGCCATTGGGAAATTTGACATAAATTGTATGAAATGGAGCTTTTTATTTATGGATGCTCTTTAATGGATGTGGTTCTCAAACTCCCATTCTTTATTTGACTATATTTTGTTCAGAGGCATTTTTTATCAAGTTTGAGTTCTTTTATATGCTGTAAACCTAGATATGGACCACCAGCTTTATTTCCCTTTCAACAGAGTTTTTAGGCCTCCAAAACAATCCATCGCCCTCCATTGGGGTTGAACTCATAATCTTGGGAACCAAAGGCTAGCATGTTACCCCTAGACCACAAAGGACGACATATGTTATTATGGTTTATGAATTATGCAAAATGAATTCTGAATGAAAACTCCAGGTTTTTTATAGTCAACATGAAAAATTCAATGCCACAGACAGGATTTGCACCGCGGATATCCTGGTTTCCACAGTCGCATTGAGCTACCATGGCCAACTTGCCTCATAACATTAAATTCTCCATTTGACTCGTATATTTCCCTCGTAAACTACTAGGGGCTGTTGCATTCGAGATACACCGCTTGTGGCGACTTACTGTCGTAAGTACTTGAGTTCCAGGCTTCATCATTTAACTCTTATTATTTTAGTTAATTGATGGAAATCAATCATTTCTTCATACCAACTGTATATGGGCTAAGGATTTTGATAGAGTCAACATGAAAAATTCAATGCCACAGCTGGGATTTGAACCACAGATCTCCTGGTTTCCGTCCAGTCGCTCTTACCCATTGATCTACCATGGCCGTGGTAGAAATTATTAATTTCCATCAATTACCTAAAATAATAAGAGTTAAATGATGAAGCCTGGGACTCAAGTACTTACGATAGTAAGTCACCACAAATGGTGTATCTCGAATGCGAGAGCCCCTAGTGGTTTACCGGGGAAATATACAAGTAAAATGGAGAATTTAATGTCATGACGGCAAGTTGGCTATGGTAGCTCAGTGGGTGGGAGTGACTGGATGGAGACCAGGGGATCTGTGGTTCAAATCCCGGCCGTGGCATTGAATTTTTCATGTTGACTCTATCAAAAACCTTAGCCTATACGGCCAACATGAAGAAATGATTAATTTCCATCAATTAACTAACATACATTTTATTTTTGTGCCAATACCTTAAATATATGAAGTAATAAAAGCTGTTATAGCCATTTTAAAGAAAATAGTAGTTACAAAATATTTTGCATATAAAGGATAATTTTAGTTGGGAGATATTCGTGAAAACCTTCAAATCACATCCTTGGAAGATGCAACATTTTATTTCTTAATTGTGCTCTTTACAGACACACACCTTTTTCTAAAACAGGCAGATTTTTTATCCAAGAGGTCTGAAAATGGGCATTTTTGTTGTAACATGTACATCAAATTTTTTGCCTAAGTGCAATGTTTCCTCTACTCACTATGGGTAAGTAGTAAGGAAACTAAAAATGCTTGAAGATATTCAATTGAATGTTAAGTTTTCATAACAAATAGTGGTTGTGAATGGTATGAAAGAAAGAGGGTATATATAATGGGAAGAAAGTGTCTTCTTGTTAATTAATACAAACACAAACATAGTTTCCCACTCACCCCAAAGTTAGTAAACCACCTGTTGGAACTTAATTGTTCTTCCACACTAGCCGTGTGTAAGCCAAAGTTTTCATAGGTGGAGTCAGACTGAAATATTCAATACGATAGCGAAGATTTGAACCAGGGATCTCCCAGTCTCCGTCTGATTGCTCTTAACTATTGAGCTACCATGGCTATTATGTTAGCATGACAATATTCTCCAACTGACTTGTATATTTCCCAGCATACCACTGGGACTTCTCATATACAATGAGATACACACCTTTTTTTTGTTTTTCTTGCATTCAGGAAGCACCATTTATTTATGTTTTAATAGTGGGGTAAATGAATCTGTAGCCTGCCTCTGTATCATAGTGATAACCAGTTGGCCTCATGTTCGAGGTCCAAGTTCCAATCTCGGTCAGAGTGAGTTACCTAGATAAGGTTTTTTTCTGGAGTTTTCCCTTAACCTGAAAGATGAATGTCTGGTAACAATAAGCTCTATGGATCCTGAAGCAGGATTTTTTACGTAAAAGGCACAAGGGATGGTAAAGAATTAATTACTCTCACCTTTGGTGATGATCTTGAATTCTGGTAGATTCATCCAAAATTCCTCAGCTGCTCAGGTATTAAGATTATTATCTGCGTAGTCGCAGAGGTGAGAGGATGCAAGATGATGTGCAAATAAAAACCATGACAATTCTCCTTTCCTCTTAAAATTGTTATTTCATTTGTAGATAAATTATTTTTTAAAACATTTTTTTTAATATTGAACAAAAAAACAAATTCATCAAAGTTAACATTACTTATTATTTGAAGCAAAAGGTTAGAAACAGTGATATATTTCAAAAATTAACATTACTTGTTCTTGCAACTTTGAAAGATGCTTTTACATTATATCATGCACCACAGTGTTTCTGCAAACTTGCAAATGATATCAAACACGTCCATACTATTCGGAATCTAAATGCAGAAGAAAATTTCAAATCCTTTTTTACTTATTAATTTTTAGATGAGTCGTATTTATTACACATCTATGTAGATATCTTTCAACTACAATATCCAGACTTCTTCTAATCTCATCCCCACTAGGAACTGGATTTTTCTCACTGTTGCCCTTGACAATCAACTATTTCATTGCATGTAAAGTCTGCATTGCGTACTATATATTTATCTCCTTTCCTTTTTCATACACTGTTCAAATATTCTTACTTATTTATCACATAAATGTTTTAATACTGTCACAACTAGATCATAATGTTCAATAAACAAATCACATAAAAAATCTTACAAAATTAATAATTATTTTTCTCCTCTGAGGCCAGCCTGAAAATATCATTTCAATCCTGGACTCATTTGAGCATCAATTCATTCATTGTCCGATATGACTTAAACCTCCGTTGGAGGTTTTCTTATCCTGAAAGAATATCTGGTAACTCTAAGCTACTTGGACACTGGACTCATTTGAGTATTAATTCACCCATTTGATTCATTGTCTGATATGACTTACATAGCATAACATTAAATTAAAAACAAACAAAAAATGTATCTGTTGAACCCTTTAGTATTGTGGTACCTGAAATGTATTTCACCGAAGCAAACCTTTTGTGGCTACTTATTGTACTGTAAGTATGTTAGTTCAAGGCTTCATAATTACCACTATTAGGTTAATTGATAGAAATTAATCATTCTTCCACACTAGCCATGTGTAGGTTAAAGTTTTGAAAGGTAGAGTCAGACTGAAAAATTCAGTGCTATAGCTGGGATTTGAACAGAGATCTTCCAGTCTCCATCCATTTTCTCTTAACTATTGAGCTACCATGGCCAACATAACAGCATGACATTAAATTATCCAACTGACTTTTATTTTTCCCGGTAAACCATTAGAGGTTCTCATATACAATGGAATATGCACCATAAGTTTGAAATATTCCTTAAAGTGGTATTCGTTAAACCACTATTGGACTGCACATTGAAACAGTGGTAAAATATAGGAGAATGACAGAGAATTTAATCTTCTTTTGGAAAAGTATCCTTCCATGCTCGATTGACAACATTGATTAAATGACTTTTGTGTATGCACATAGTCACACGTAGTTGTAAGTGAGTGTATCTCCATATAGTGTAGTAACTAACGCACCTCAGTGGGTATGAGTCCTGGCTGGGGAGTTTGGTTTCCATGTACTCCTGTTTGCCTTTTGTTTCTATAAATACTTAATAAGTTGTCGAGATTTAACGGTATTGGAACACCACAGTGAAGCGAAATAATTATTAATTTATAGATGAGTCGTATTTATTACACATCTGCTTCACTTATGTACCTATTTTGAGGACATGTTTCACAAATCATCATTTGTATCTTTGGCTCTTATGCAACTAAAACTTGATCCAGTGGTGTGGGTAATTCTGGAGTTGCTGCTGCCATCTGTTGATTTAGTGATGAACTTAAATGTGGGATTCTCTTCTGGCAGGAATCCCACATTTAAGTTCATCACTAAATCAACAGATGGCAGCAGCAACTCCAGAATTACCCACACCACTGGATCAAGCTTTAGTCGCATAAGAGCTGAAGATGCAAAGGATGATTTGCGAAACATGTCCTCAAAATAGGTACGTAAGTGAAGCAGATGTGTAATAAATACGACTCATCTATAAATTAATACTTAATAAGTTGTGTTGATATTCATTTGTCAAATCCTTTACTTAGACAATGTACACTGTTCAATGATCAAGATATTCCCTTCACATGAATGCCCTTAGCATCCCAAAACACTGATGCCATGTCTTTTACTTTTAATGGAACCGGCTTAGCCTCTTTGGCGCTGAACAACCCACTTCAGTTACTGTTTTGACTGCTACTTGGGTTCTGGTATATACATTATGCCAAAACATGACAAATTTAAAAGGGAACAGCTCTCCTTTGTAGCTGGGTTGTAACCATTAGCCAACTAAAAGCAAACCTCATAAACAGGGTGAGAGGCAATAGCCAGTCTTCTGATTGTAACCGTTAGTCAGCAAAAAGTAACCCTCATAAACAGGACGAGAGGCAATGTAACCAATATTCTGGTTGTAACCATTAGCCAACTAAAAGGGGCCCTCATAAACAGGACGAGAGACAATGTAGCCAATCTTCAGTTCCATTATTTCCTGCAGGTACATACCTTGAAAGCCCAAACCTCAAAGTAACACTACCCTTGACAGAGGAGTGAGGAAGAAGTGTCAAGTTTTGGAAAAAGCTATGCAATGAATCCAGGTTTCACCCACTGTAATGAATCTGCAAGTAAAGTTGGTTTTGTTACTGTTCAGTCTTTGCTAACACTACTCAGAGGTTCTTATGCATATTCTCTTATGATTGCTATGAGCACCATCTTGAGTACAGCTTTCTGATCTCCAAATCTTAATACAAGATAAGCCATATTCCCTCACCTCAGCAATTAATACACCTTCACTCACCAATCATCCTGTACTATGTCATGTTTTTTTTTTAATTTTTATATTTATATATTTATTTACTTACTTATATTTATTTATTATCTAATCTTTTGATTTCTATTTTACCCAAAGGTATATCAGGAATATACTTACTCATATATGTATTTTTGTTTACCTTTCCAGTGTTGCACATTTAGGCTATGATCAAATACAGAGATCCACTTTTTAATAATTTAAAATTAAGGCAAAGCTCCACCGTACACTTTAGTATACTTTGCATGAATTTCCTTCAGCGTCAAACCTTTTTTTACGAAAAATTTTATAAGTGCACTGCTCCATTTTATCCATATCAGCAAATAAAAATAAACAGCTTACTTCAGGTAGCTCTATGCAGTAGGCAACAATATAAAAAGGCTCAATACTTTTCAGAAATGTTTAAATGTATCAACTGTGTCGACTTAATACAAAAACATTGCTGTATTAGGACTAATATTTCTATTTGAGGCTGAGAATTTTTCAGACTGCCTTCATATTTTAGCTATAAAAGAATATTGGAATGGTAAATTTATTCTTAGATAAACACAAATATGAAAACTTACATAATACTCAAATATGTATGTATCTAAATAGGTGAAAACCTGTTGAATATAATGATTTCCCATGCCCTACTATCAGCTCATATTCAGTAACCCTATACCATAACATCATTATTCAACAAAGTAGGGACAAAACTCTGAATTTGAAGATTATGTACTTGCAGGCCATCAATTTAAACGTTTTGGCAATGCCACATAATTTGAGTAATTTCCAATATTACCCTGAAGTCATCTTCTCACTTATATAATTATTTAGTGGTAGCTGGCTTACTCCGTGTTACATGGGTCAGTTTTTTAAACTCTGTGATTTAATTGTTCAGCTCCTTTTTTTCCAGAAAATCTTGAGCATTTGTGTTTGACATTATACAGCCTTAAAAAGTTGTAAAAGAAAGGCAGAAAAAAAAATTTCTTTCATGCTATTGGTGTACTATATTTCTTCTTGACACTATGGTTTTGTCTTGTTAATGAGTGTAGAAGATGCATATAAATATTAGTAGCTTTTCATTTCATTGTAGTATTGGTTCTTTGAACATCAAGATTGTGTACTGTAAGGACTTGAATGTGAAGAATTAAAAAGAAATAAATTTGAAACACTAAAAGACCATGTAAGCTGATGTGTTAGCAAAAATCTCTGAAGAAGAACATCTTTCAGCAGCTATATTCTTCCATTGGTTATTTGATTACAGTTGATCCGTACAACTTTCCGTACACGTTTTGACCAACGCAAGAGGGATGATGATGACCAACCGTTAAGAGCAGAGGAGCTGGAACTCATGATGGCTGCTCAGCGAAAGGCTGCTGAGAAAGAAGCAGGTTTGTGTTTTGGGTGTACTTAATTAAGAACAGCATTTTCTGAGAGATATTTGGTTATATAACAACGTAAAGTGCAGTGTCATGGCTGAGCAGTTAGACCACTTGCATCACACCAAGTTTGATCCCATATAGGGTTATATGGGATCATATAACTGCATATAATTCACATGCTCGTGATGTATTCCTGTCTGCAAGGCCATACATGTAGTGGGTATCAGTCTGTTCACTCACAGAATACATTTTCTTCCATC
Organism: Mantis religiosa; assembly: GCA_030765055.1. NCBI lineage: Eukaryota > Metazoa > Arthropoda > Insecta > Mantodea > Mantidae > Mantis > Mantis religiosa. The sequence goes on along the minus strand of CM060956.1, from coordinate 143,150,964 downwards.
TTATGTGCAACAACAATCAAAAAATGAGCATACAATTTTTTTATGTTTCAAATGGGATGATGTTTGTGCTTGAGTGCTACTAGGTGAGCAACCAATCAGAGTACTGCAGTGTTGTCGTATTGCATTCCCTCTATGTGGTGTGTGACTAGCGCCAAACTAATCAATCTCAAATAAATACTATTCGCACTAAGACAAAAATTCAGATTTTGCCAAAATTGATCCATGTGGAAGGAGAGAGTAATATATGTAACATAACCATAAAAACCCCATATTTTTAGCTCAAATAGTTTTCCTAATACAAATAAAATAAATATTATAACAGTGCATTTCGACGTAAGCACTGTAATGAACATCATTATTGGTTGGCATGTATGCTGAATGTGTATTTGAAATTACTCAGAGCTGAAACATAAACATTTGACATGATGTGATAAAAGAAATATGTACTTTGAATAAGCCAAGGTGTTTGTTAAATTCGATGAGAGGAAACAATACACTTCCTGCTGGTCTGGCAGAACGTGTCTGGTCATATTATATCTTTGTTTATGAATGGCCCGTAATCTCTATTTACTCTAGAGAGTTCAAAGCAGCACTATTCAGTTACTCTTCCATGAAAAAGTGTATCAGCTGGATCAATGAAATACGATCCACCTTCCCCTTTACTACTGCTAGAACAATCCCATTGAGTTAATGTGGGCTTAAATTATGTCGCAAATAGAAATAATATTTTTAAACTGACTGACGTTGAATGACTTATTCTTGAAGAAATTAACAAGGAACACAAGACTGGGAAAACTACGTGAGACATCAAATAAACGACATGAAGACAACTTGTGGAAAGAAATAGCTTGTAACAAAATTTTGGAACTTATCATCATAAATTTGCAGTACTCAGACGTTGAAGACAATACCGTAAGTAACATTCACAGTTATATGGATGCACCGCTGGTATTTTCGTTGGATTAGAAAAATAAGTAATTCATAAACTATAATGTATTTTAAACTAAATATTTAAACCATTTGCGTAATAGACGAATATTCACGTTGCAATTGTGATTTCAACAACTGCATTATTATAAAACTTTGGAAAATTCAGTTTGTGTTAGCCTCAAGAACACTCGCAAGTGTGTGAGAAAGAGGGAAATATAAAAAGAGTGGGGATAACGAGGTGTCAGTGCTAATGGCTCTAATGCATCTGATTCACTACAGGCAAGAACGCTTCCCATTTGAAACACGTAATAATTCAATTAATTATTAATGCATACTTTCACAAAAAAACAAGGAATCAACAAGTAGCAATTTAATTTAATTATAATTGATGTCAACAAAATGAAAACTCTTATAACAACTCTCTAACAAATGATTTTCAGAACCAAGTTTGTGTGAATGCTTTTTACTGTTTTGATGTTGAAAGGGCATCCCCAAAATGTTTAACACTCATAAAGATATGTCCTGAATTTCTGTATTTTACTTGCAGGCTATAATGGTAGTGTATATGTACAGTTGTTGCAGATGGTGAAGTTGGTGCCATGTTCCCCGAAAAAAATTGTGAAAAACCAAGTGTGGTGCTGAGATTGTTTCGATGGGTGTGTGGTGTTGAAACGGAACCAGAAAAGGTGCAAAGAATTGCAAGAGATGCTCAAGATAAACAAGATCAGGTATGTAAACCTATATTGCAGTCTCATTCTCGATGTTGTAATTAATACTAATCAAAGTAATAACATGTTGCATTTAAAATGTTATTACTTTGACATTCAATATGAGTTGGGCTCTGCTTGCTATATGAAACAAGTGTCAGACAGATATGCATTATAAAGTAGCATAGCAACTGTATGGTGCTCTATCAGCAGATTGTACAAGTGCTGACAGCCTCATTACTAGGAATGATAAAAGCTTGTGAAGTACTTTCTCAAAGATAAGGTAACCAAAAATACCAACCGTCAGATTTTAATATACACATTAATCATAGTTTGGTTTATTAAATCTACAGATGAAACTGACTTAACTGTGGATGTTAGTGTATGCTAGTATGGCAGTATAAAATATTTAATGCTTGGAAATTTTTTTCATTAAACTCTCATTGAACTTCAACTCCATGAATATACAGGATGGCCCAAAAGTCACTACCTGCTCTATTATAGTTTTAATCTTCCCTGAGTTATAACCAGGGCTAGGAAGTTCCTACCGCTCTCCGTTCCCTGTGTAGGTTGCGATCGACCCTCACCCGGTATCCAAACAAGTCATAGATAAGAAACACACAGCGGAGAGGCATTGAAACCGGTTGCCCAGAGAAAAAAATTACTTATGAGACATTTGTAAATGCACATCTATTTAGATCATTATGTACAACATACAAATTCTTATACAGTACATATGGGTTTGTCTCTGGCTGATCTCAGGGCACATTGTGGCAACACCCAAGCAATTATAATGTGGATTGTAACATTTCCTATTCTAATGCAAAATAATATCCAAATAACAAAATTAATTTCTTAAATATCTGAAGACTCTTACTAGACAAAATGCCAAAGCAAGAGTTTTGCTACATATTTACTCATCTGCGGCCATATTATTAAAAAACTTTAATGTACCTCTGAAGTCTTTCAAATAAAACACTCATTCTTTGTCCCGTAAAACAAGATTTATTTGATTGATAATCTGTTGCAAATTCGTTAATGATTTCAGCCAATTTAGTTTCTCAACTGGCTTTTCTTTTTTCCATGTTTGCTGAAGTATTCCACTGAAATGCAAATGTAAATAATAAAGAAAATAAGGACATGAATAAGTACACTTCTAGAAAACATACAATGGTTGTACAGCAAATTTAGTTGTTCATCTTTGTAGCACAACAAAGATGTTATTTGAATGTCTTCCTTCCTACCAACGTGCTCTGTGTCATGCAGTTACACCTGTTTTGTAGTAATGAGTTGTATTCTACAATGAACCTTGTCCGCTAGTAGTACTGTGTTGTGTAGCCATGCCTGGCCGCTCTTGCACTGCTTAAGGAAATCGGTATGAACTTCCTAGATCTGGTTATAACTTACAACTTAGCGGAATGTGGCATTTATCTGACAATTTATTAGTGACTAATGTACCACAAGAGTTCACTGTTAAATAATCAGTCTGTTTTTGTTTTGTTTGTCTGTTGTCTACAATTTACAGAAATTTTTTGAGAAAAACAGATCGAGATGGACTGCCCTAGGTCAGGTAGACCATCACTAAGCAAAGCAACAAAATTGAATGTGTTGCAAGCTATTGTACAAAGTCCCAAAAAGTCTGCTCACAGGTTTTCTCTGGAACAAAATGTTTCCCGAACATTTGTACAGCAAATTTTACATAACGCTAAATTTAAACACTACATATCACCTATCATACATGGTCTACTAGAAGATGACCCTGATCAGTTTTTTGTGTTCAGTTTTGTGAGTCTATTCTGAATGAACTTCAACGTGGTGGCATTGACACTGTGGGCCATATTCATAGTTACCACTTTGGTCTAGACTATCTTCCAACTAACTTGGTCTGGACCAAAGGCAGTCTAACTTTTTGGTATTCATAGACGATAGAAAGCCTCAGACCAATTAAAGTCATGGTTCAGCACGGAGTAAATGTTACACAACGTAGAAACGTTCAGCGCATGCGCAAGTCCCATAGAATGCTAAACACACAACAGTGTACCTGCAAGTATATACATCTCTGTGGTAATTTCACAGCTGTTTCTTAATTATTCTTACGGTTGCTGCTGCTGTTTTAGGTTTGGTGACAAAGTTTGGTGTGCTGTGGATATGGATAATATGAAGAAGCGTGGTATCAATTGGTCAGATATATATTTGAAGATATAATTGGAAGACCAATATTTTTTTTCTAGTTCAAAAAAGAATGAACATTATAGAAAATAAATGTGTCGACGAATACAAATATGAGAAAGGAGAAGGCATTGAAGGAAATTTATAACAAGTTTGCTGATAAGGTGGCTTACTGATGCCTGACTAATATCCTGCAGGTCAGCAGTGTTGTCTTGATATCCTCCTCTTACATAATACCAAAGTTCTGTTAGGATTTGAGTATCAATTGAGATACTCAGGCCTTGGTTATTGTCCCTGATGTACAGGTTAGGATGAATAATTTCTTACAGCTTTCTGGCATTTGCTTTCCTAAACCTGTATCATCTGCTTTTGAAGTTTAGGTCGTTGTACTTTGCAGTCATTTCTATTCTTGGTAGAAAAGTTTTCCTCCATTGTCTTATTTCATGAATTCCTACGCACCACAGCTACATTTATCACTTCATTGTCGTCCATGTTACAAAGATAGTACGCCTTTGATCTACCCCTCAGAGGTGGACCAAAATTTGAGCCGGACCAATGTGTTTGGTCCCCAGACTATCGCTAATCTTGGTTTATTAATAGGAAAATTGATGGTCTACTGTTAGTCCACCGGAAGTTGCAAGTTGGTCCAGACCAAGTCTGACTATGAATACGGCCCAAGTCTACTCGCAGGCTTTCTGTGGAACAAAATGTTTTCCGAATATTTGTACAGCAAATTTTACATAACGCTAAATTTAAACACTACACATCACATATCATACATGGTCTACTGGAAGATGACCCTGATCATAGGCTTCAGTTTTGTGAGTCTATTCTGAATGAGCTTCAACCTAGTGGCATTGACACTATGTTGCCGAAGTGTTTGGTGGAAGAGTTATTGGATGACAAGCGACAATAGAAATGCCACCCGGATCACTAGACCTAACTCCAATGGAGTTTTCATTTTGGGGATTGATTGGGGATTGATTAAAAAATGGTCTATGCTGGAAAACCAACCACGATAGACGAATTGAAAACATGTATTGATAATACTTTTTTAATATTGATTCCAATCCACAACTGTGTAAACACGTATGCTTAAACGTCTCCGATCATCTTCAGAGATGTGTCAATGCAGAGAGAAGACAATTTGAAAAAAGTGACCGTAAATAACACCTATAAGTGTAAATGGTAATGACTTTTGGGCCATCCTGTATTAATTTCTCTACCACATATCCAGGAGGTAGAGGGAATATTGCATTCTACCCAAAAATATGAATGCTAGATTTCACCATAAATACTTGTTTTGAAGCCCCCTAAAAGAAAAGCTATGTACGTGCGTTTTTGTGTGTATGTGAACAGAATAACCCAAAATGAGAAAGTCAAATCCTGTCTATATGGTATTGTGTTAGCAAATCTGTCTCATATTTAAGAGATTCCAAGCTCAATTCTTAGTTAGGGTGATTTACTTGAATAAGGATTTTTCCGGGTTTTTCAAAACGTTTATTTTCACTGAAATCTTGGTATCACATTTTTTTTAGTGGAATGCAATATCTGCTCTAACTACCATGTACATGGTAAGTGATAATCAGAGATTTTGGTCAGATAAATAGATTAGCACTTTGGGCTTTCTTTCCGAATATACAGATATGCCCATACATAATCTCCATTCTACTGCAAATTCAAATTACTTATATCATTCTAAGGTGAACATGAATTTTGTGTTTCATACTGCACTAGTAATTTAAAAGTGACAAAAATTGCAGTTAAGTCAGTTTACCATAAACAAATGACAGAAGTCTGCTGTCTTTCCATGGAAGATATAGGGTTCTTCATTTAAAACATAATGGAGCACACAGTGTTTTGCCTCTCCCGTGACCTTGCTGGATTCCCCCATTACCAGCTGCCTTTGTGCGCAGGGTTTACCAGAGTGCACTCCACTTGGAAGTATTTGAATGGTTTCTTTCATCACTGAATGACAATTTAATTGATCCACAGGGGGCCCAAATGACCTTGTTGTCGACGGGCCCTTAAACACCACACACTTGATCCACAGTTTCTGTTCTTTTCCAATGAGGCATGGTTCCGCCTCAGTGGTCGTGTCGGTACTGCGCCTCTGAAAATCCACAATGCATTAAGAAATCCCTCATTATAATCGGATAGTTGGAGTTTGGTATACTCTATCTTGCGCTAATTTAATCCTGCTGTAAACAACAAGGCGGAGCTGACTCAACTCGCCACGTGTTAGATGCTACAAGCACGCACATAAGTTTTGCAACACTAGCAGTATATATAGCTGCGCTAACTTCTACACAATAAATAGAATTGGGTTACACATTAATTTATTAGATCTGTGAGTTGGAATATTAATAGAATTCTGCAGTAACATAATGATTACCTTTAATCGGATTCCTATGAAAACTTTTGATTTGGCGCAGATTCCACATCACAATATCTTCTCTGTCCACTATAACTGATTTTGCCCTCGCTTTTGAAATTTCAATCCAATATCTATCAACAAACGACGGAGGGTACTTCGTGAAAAATTTGACAAGTCTTTGTCAGAATTTATCGCATGCAAAACCTTATTTAGAGTCGACGGTTCATTTCTGAAAAAATAATCATGAACTTAACTGCATATTGCACTTTTCATTAAATCATTGTATTTCTTCACACGTTATTTGCATTTACACAATTTCCCAGTATTCTTAGAGTTCTGGATGCTTGTTGCTCCATTCTAACACTATTTGCAGAAACATCAAGGAAATCATCAGTTTCTTTCTCAATGTTTATTTTATAGACCATTACAGGTTTCTTTCTTTAAGCACTGTAAAGCAATTTGCGACCATTTGCCTCTCGCTACTTTTTAAAGATTTGCCTCAACTGTGTTTCATTTCGGCTGAAGCATCGGCCTGCTCCATGATGAAAAGCTTACTGATTTTAAATTGCATATACATAAGTGTTCTTGGGCTTGTGAGGTACGCTAGATGTACAGGAAATACAGTGTTAAGCAACTCCAAACTATAAACAATAACATCTTAATCAGCATTCAACTCGATACAGACCTCGTTGTGAGAGAGCTGCCTGGTATAGTAATGCAAAAATATTATATAATAGCAGTGTTCGTTTAGTAATTGTTAAATAAAATGCAGCTTATTTTAACATAATAAGTTAATAGTGTGTATAATTTCACCTGTCTTTTGTATATATTGTGACTTTGTGTTACAAACACTAAAAATTGCTTTTTATTTCCATAGAAACACACTTCGTACACAGCAGTCCAGAATTACGTCACATACACAATACAACTTGCAGGGTCATCGACCACAAACAAAGTTCACTATCACAGCTGTTCACGCGCACGCGTCCAATTACCGACTGACTGACTGTGGCGGGCGGGCTTTTGATAGATTACTCACTATCCGGAATGTTCTCAAACAATCAAGACAAAGACAAACTCTTGAGAAATCTGTCTCTTCCCCCCATCGTTTTGGCAAGCTTTTATCTACACACTACACTGCCTGGCTCTTTGAACTAGTCGCCCACACCGCCTCAGTCAACAATGCATTCGTGACTATATATTGTAAATATTCCTTTCAGGGATCACGAGCCCAGAACACATGTGAAGCAGAAAGATAAAACGTGAGGCTATTACGTTTATAAGAATCAAAACATTTGCATACTTTTTTTCCCTCTGAAATTAGCTCTCGCAGAGCAGTGATCAGAAAGCTACTTACATTACTGTACTTAAAGGAGGGGTTTATCGTACACATGCAAATAAAAGAAAATGCCCACTAACTTTGCTAAGCCAATCAACAGCTTAACCGCTTTCTGTCCCAATATCTCTGTCTCTGTCTCTCTTCCCACCCAGATGTTTACAGCAGGGTTAAACTTGCTTGAGATAGATTATATGCTATTAGTGCTAGATGCATAATTGATCCAATATTTTATGAGCAGACAATAAATGCAGAGAGGTACTGAAATGACCACATTTTATCATGAACTGACAGAAGAAGAGAAATCATATGGGTGGTTTCAACAAGATTCTTCTACTGCCCATAGAGCAGAGGAGTCCATGAATAAAATTAGGGTAGTACATACTTGTAGATAGATTAATTAGTGCTGGTGTATGGCTCTCTTGCTCCTCCAGTCTAACAGTGTGTGATCTTTACTTGTGAGGTCACCTGAAAGATAAAGTTAACAAGATAAATCCTCATACACTGGAAGAACTAAAACAAAATATTAGAAATAAAATCAGAAACATACAGTGGTCCAACTTAATCATGTGAATCAGAATGTGCTCTCCCAATATAAAGCTTGTTTAGCCAAGTGTGGACAACATATCCAGCATCTTCTGTAAGGTAAGAGTATTATGCATGCTTTACGCGTAGAATTTATGCAGGAGCAAAATCGGCTGTGGTACAGCCAATCGCGCTCAGGTGAAATGCTATGTGCCCATTAGGTTTTAAATGAAGAATCCTGTATGCATTCCATAATCCCATAGGCACTCTAGAGTTTCTTAGAGTAACACTAAAAGGTACTGATACTACTGACCTTCATATATTATAGATGGATATTAAATATTATTCGCATTAACAGGCATTTTATTTGTGATGAACGTATAAACAGTTAAATTCCCCCCATAACTGATTTACAGGGTCATATAAATTAGTTACACAAATGAAGAGAAGTATAAGCCAAATTAGATTCAATAATGAAACAATAATGGCCTACCTGAACACCTAAAGAGCATATCTGCGCTTCCTAAATTTAAATGCTGTGTGAAAAAGTTCCTGTAAGAACATTGTTTTTATAGTATAGGTGAATTTTTTGAATATGTCAACTACAGATAAATTATTATTATATTGTACATACAGTTTTGAATTTTCATTTCTAAACTTGTGTTGTGTATATGTTTATTGTTAATTTTTAGTTATAAGTACTTGACGTGTCCTATATCATGTACTATGATCAAAAGGATGAATAAATACTACTACTACAACTTCGATTTTATATACAGGTATTACATACAAGGGTTGATCAACAAAGACTGAGACTGACTTTTCTTCACAGATGTTCATTACTGCAATTTAATGTTTACATGATCTTTTACAATGCACTTTTTATAGCATCTCTGCCAGTCCTTGAACACCTGCTGCAGACCATTCTTTGTCAGGACCTTGAGATTCGCCTCACTTTCCTTGAGTACTGCTTCAGAGTTCTCAAATTGAATACCTCTAAGCTTTGCCTTTAATGATGGGAATAAAAGAAAGGTCACAGGGTGCAAGAGGGGCTGTGTACACAGGTAATGTTGAATTGAGCCAGAAACTGCATGACTTGATTCGCGACGTGAGGCCGTGCATTGTCATGATGAAGTCACCACCCAATCCAAGAAAGCTCTGGTCATTTCTTTGCAATGTGCTTCCTCAGTGTAGTCAATACTGACGTGTAGTATGCTGCTGTAGCAGTAGTGTGAGGGGGAACTGCATGCTGGTAAATCATTCCATTACAGTCAAAAAATGTGATCATCACTTTCCCTGCCCGCCTCGGTAGCGTAGATGGAAGCATGTCTGCCTCACATTCAAGAGGTCCCGAGTTCGAATCTCGGTCAGGGTAAGCTACCTGGATAAGGTTTTTTCCGGTGTTTTCCCTTATCCTTAAAGATGAATGTCGGGTAGCTCTAAGCTTCATGGACCCTGGACACATTTGAGCATCATTTCACCCATCTCATTCACCGTCCGATATGACTTAACATTGGAGGACGTAAAATTACAAAAAATACTTTCCCTGCAGATGGAACAACTTTTGCCTTTTGTGGTGTTGGAGAACCTGGCGATTTCCACACTACTGGCTTGTTTTCCTTCAGGATCATAATGATGCAGCTATGACTCATCACCGGTGATAATTGATTTACAAAATGCATCCCCTCCATCAGCAAAGATATGCATCACCTCACGGCTTGTCTCCATTTGCACAGCCTTTTTTTCGGGAGTCAACAGACGTGGCACCCAACGAGCACAAACTCGGATCATGCCATATGAAATTCTCAACACTTCACTGAGGTTACATAAAGTTATACGTCGATCCTGTCGGACAATCACAGCAGCTGTGTTGATGTTGACTTCAGTCACCGAAACACCAGGCCCACCTTGGTTAACACTGACAAGTCGGCCTTCTTTTAAGTCCTTGAACCACCTAAACACTGTTGCTCGAGGTAGCACATCTTCACTATATCCTTGCTTCAGCTTTTCATAAGTTTCGGTGGCTGTATGGTTTAAACAAAAACAGAATTTGATTGTACTGTACTGCTCCTCTCGCATCACCTCCATTGTCAGGTATGCAAAATGCACATAGGGTGTACATAGTAGAGCATTACTACCAACCTACCAAAATGACCTACCAACCTACCGCCTATCGAAATTATACATAAAAACCCACTCTTTTCAAATATTTATGTTACAGATATGAAACTATCACAGAAGTTACAAGAAAAAATCAAGACTTATGACAAATATTAATGTTTAAGTATCTTCATTCCAAATCATTCCAAATACTATTGATTGTAAATAGTCAATGTTTACTACTCCTGCTCCTATCTAACTTGCGTTTGATTTAATCATGAATTTTTTGTGGGCAGATGCTGTTCACTGTAATTTGTAAAACAGCAGAACTCTTGTGTAACAGCACTGGTGGTTTAGTTTTGTGTAATTAATTTATAATGACCCTGTATATTTTAGTGATTTTACTAAAACATTAAGGAGCTGGTTGCTCTATTATGAACTGAATCATATTTGAACTGATGATGTGTAATGCATATTCCTTATAGATAAAAACAATTTATACATAAACTTAAAATAAGTAATTTTTAGAAAAATTACTGTTGGGCTATCAAATATATTGAAGAAATATTTTTTCTAAAACATATCAGTACTTCACAGGTGAGTCAAAAAAACACTGACAAGTTCTGTATGTTGCACAGGGAAGCACATTGATCATTTTTTAAGCAGGATTCCTTGTCCGAAAATGCACAGTTTAGATGCTGTAGAACGGCAAAGTTAAAGAACTGATGTCTTAAGTGCAAGTTTGAGAGGACAAAAATCCATGTGCACAGATTGTTTGAAGTCACCAACACACGTTTAGTGTCAACCTATGGGCTGGAATAATTGCTGACCATAACACTGGTCCATATATACTCCCAAACAGACTAACAGGACTGTTCTACCTCACATTTTTTAGATATTTTGTCTACTTTATTAGAGGATGTCTCACTACACATTCGGCAAGTAATGCGGCTGAAACACGAGGTAGCTTCAGCACACTTTGAAAGAAATGTGCAGAATCACCTCAGTGTTAAATATCCCAATCAGTGTATTGGTAGAGGAGGACCAGTTCCATGGCCAACACGATCACTAGAAATGTGTAGTGTTTAACGCCCGCTTTTACTACATACGGCACCGCAGGCGATGACACTGATGATACATGAGATGAAGATGGAGCACCGGTGGAATGAGATGTCAGGGGAAACCGGAGATCCCGAAGAAAACCTGCCCCAGCATGGTGTCGTCCACCACAAATCTCACTTTGCGGTTGCCTGGGATCGAACCCAGGCTGCCTTGGTGAGAGCCAAGCAATCTAACCACTGAGCCACGGTGCGGCCTATAATCACTAGATCTGACAACATTGGACTATTTTCTGTGGGGTAGTACGAAAACCATGGTATGCGCTACTGCTGTAACATCAGAGGAGGACCTCATTGCACGAGTACATGGAGCGATTGCCTTTCTTTCAGGTCAACCACACTTATCGGAGCATGTAGATGAAGCTCAGTGCTGCCAGTGTAGACTCTGCATTAACATAGAAGGTACCAAGTTTGAACCCCATTTGTAAAGTTAAACTGCTTTGTGTTTATTGTATTGAGGACATGTGAAATAAGCCCATCTCGGTAGCTTAGATGGTAGCATGTCCCGAGTTCGAATCTCAGTCAGGTGAGTTACCTGGAAGGTTTTTTCCGGAGTTTTCCCTTATCCTAGAAGACGAATGTCGGGTAACTCTAAGCTCCATGGACCCTGGGTCCATTTGAGCATCATTTCACCCATTCCATTCATTGTCCGATATGACTTTAAAAAAATGTTAAAAAACGTAAATTACAAAAAAGGTGGAACAGACACTTTAATCTACTGCGCCCAAACCATGTGTTTCCAAACATGGATTGCTGCTTGGAAAATGATCTGTTTGCCATCCTGCAAAATGTATCGAGCGTTAATCATAAAAACTATTTATAGTCGGTTTATTGACACTTGTCACTTACTTGTTTTTTTTATATTATCAATAATATAAAAAAAAAGTAAGCAACGAATGTCAATAAACCAACTACAAATAGTTTTTACGATTAATTTTGACGTCACTGTTACTAAATTCCTCCTAACACACTTATCGAGCGTTATCAGTGTTTCTTTGACTCACCCTGTATATTTTAATTGTTAAAGTGAAAATTGAAGATAAAGGAGGAAGGAAAGGTATAACTGCAGTTTACAAATGCAGTCAAATATGCATTAAAGCATTTGTACATCATTTGCTGATAGGCACCTGTGCATAGTGAAGATATAAATATTTTGTATCATGCATGAAACAAATTTATCAATTATATTCAAGGAGAGAGACCCCGAGAGGGAACTGAGAATTGCAAGAGAAGCTGAAGTGCAGTTAGGCTTGAAGAAGGTGAGACATACATTTGTGTTTATGTGTTATACCTCTCCTGGTGTTCTTCACTTCTGTCCTCGTGTTGTGTTCACACTTGGGAGAACGATACTGTTACACTTATTTGCTATTGAAATCTATAGGACATAAACCAAATGACTAACAATAGCAACAATGTTCTTTGGCTTTGTTAGTAGTATTAGTGCAGTTATCCCAATAGAGACAAATCTGCATTGTGATTTGCTTGATGACCTTAATTTAAATCCTGGCATGGCATTGGTATTTTTCTACGTCTTGCCAGCCTACATCTCGTTCTGCTTTTTTGTCCAAATGAATATCACTTCTACAGAACATACTTGCCAACTTTTCCTCGCCCAGCAAGGATGTGAAACTTAAAATGTAAAACATTAGTGCAGTAATGCCCGATTTCATGAACAGATGTTAAGACTTAACACGGGTTTAACAATAGTTATAACAAAAATTGCATTTCACCATCAAGTGTTAGCTTAACACTTGTGTTAAATCTCTTGTTAAACTAACAAGTCAAATTTCTGATTGTAATAGTCAAGATGGCGGGCATGAATGCAGCTGTTGTTATCGATTTGCTATATTTAAGACCGTGTAAATGGCATTCGTAATAGAGTACGGCCTATGAGGAGAAATTATTTTGAGGAGCTATCGGAAGAAAATTTTCTACAGTGGTATATACTGTTGAAACAAGTTGCCATAAAGGTTACTGCAGAAGTGCAAGAGAGGTTAGAACATGCATCGAAAGGAATATGCCGATCTTGCCTTTGCTTCAAGTATTAATAATTTAAAATTATAAAATAGAAGTATTCATAAATAGTGGAGCCTTATCAACCACTTGTCAAACTATAAAAACACTTTAGCTCCACTTACATTTAAAATTACAACATGTTTCAAGGACGACGCGTCCCCATCATCAGCTGATGTTTGACTAGTTCTTCAGGTGACCGCCTCCCTCTACTGGCACTGTTCAACGAGTTGAATAACATCATCCACTATTGGTATTTCGAAATTCATGGCCCTCTTTCTATTCTTAAAACTGGGTATATTTTCCCAAACTGTTAATTCCCAATACTTTTTTGCTGGTACCAAAAGTTTGATTTCTTTAGAAATATTATGATTTTTTGACCAAAAATGATGGGCTATGGCTCAAAAACACAATTCCGCCCAACAAATTATCAGGAATTTATAGTGTAAATTGTGAGGATTGCCATGAAATATATATTGGAAAAACAAAAATAAACTTGGAAACAAGGATGAAAGATCACATGAGATGCATAAAATACAAACAGACGGATAAATCAGCCATAGCCCATCATTTTTGGTCAAAAATTCATAATATTTCTAAAGAAATCAAACTTTTGGTACCAGCAAAACAGTGTTGAGAATTAACAGTTTGGGAAAATATGCACATTTTTAAGAATAGAAAAAGAGCCATGAATTTCGAAATACCAATAGTGGATAACGTCATTCAACTCACTGAACAGCGCCAGAAGAGGGAGGCGGTCACCTGAAGAGCTAGTCAAACATCGGCTGATGATGGGGATGCTTGGTCCTTGAAACATGTCCTAATTTTAAATGTAAGTGGAGCTAAAGTGTTTTTATAGTTTGACAAGTGGTTTAATAAGATTTTATTTTAAGTATTAATAACTTTGCGATTTTATAATTCACTGAATTATGTGGATAATACACTGTCCACCTTCTGTCATGAAACGTTCAAGTCACTCGTCACTTGTCCTTTACTCTTTGTTTTAAATTTACGTAATACTGAGTTAGAACATGCATCAAAAGGAATATGCCGATCTCGCCTTTGCTTCCATTATTGATAACTTTGCAATTTAATAAATCACTTAATTCTGTGGATAATACACTATCCACCTCTCGTCTTGAAACGTTCAAGTCACTCGTCACTTGTAGTTCTTCGCACCTCATTATTGATAACTTTGCAATTTAATAATTCACTGAATTCTGTGGATAATACACTATCCACCTCTCGTCTTGAAACGTTCAAGTCACTCGTCACTTGTACTTCTTTGCACCTCATTATTGATAACTTTGCAATTTAATAATTCACTGAATTCTGTGGATAATACACTATCCACCTCTCGTCTTGAAACGTTCAAGTCACTCGTCACTTGTACTTCTTCGCACCTCATTTTAAATTTACATAATACTGAAGAAGATGTTTTGTGTTTCTAGTAATGACACATACATTTGAATTAAATTCATTTCCAATTTTTCCCCATGTGACATCTTTCTCTTTTACATTCACCACATCCATCCTCCTATTTTCCATGATATACTTATACTTAATCACCAATTCAATTAACAAATCTTTCTCAATTTATGAGAAATTTGTTTCACGGCTTTTGTTTACAATTTTGTTTATCCGCCATTTTGTTAGCTGTGTGCAGACGAAAATGAAAACAAAAGCGCATCGCAGTACATTCAGAAAATAATACGACTCATAGCCTTCTGTAGCTGTAATATTTACAAGTTTCTTGGTGTTAACACGTGTTTGTTAACATTTTTGGAAAACAAGTTGGTGAAATGCAAGAAATTTAACAGCTTTGTTAGCGCTGTTACAATTGTTACGTTACATTTGTTAATGTCGATTTTAACATGTGTTGGTGAAATCGGGCATAAATGTACAAAAAGTACATGTAAAATAAAGGGAATTCCATTTTATATGATATTTATTTGTAACAAATAGTTACTATATTACAATAAAGTATATAATTTGTTACAAACTTCACTTATCTTTACAAGAATTTATAATTTCTTAAAAAGATAAGAGTGTATTTTGTAACAATTATTATATTTATTGTAATATTTGTATTGCTTCACTGTTAATAGCTTCAGTTTTTTATGTATAAATGGTTACTAGTTTTCAGTTATTTATATATGTCTTACTTTTACCTTATTCTATATCAGATTGTCTGAAGTGTATTTTTACGTTCACCAGTAGCTTGACTTCCTCTCCTTTTGCATCAGTGTGAAATCCTTGAACTTTCTTACCTTTCAAAACTTATTACTCTCTGCCCCATCAAACATCTCTTTCTGATGTACAGTACAAGCATGTTTTCTTGGACGCTGGATTTACAGTGTGATGCAGGCAGATGCGAAGAAGTGAGAGCTAACGCTCTTTTGTTTCTAAAGTGTGGTCAACCTTGAAAAACAAAGTTCAGCAAAATAGCGTGTAAGATAAGTGAAGATATCACAAGTAACGTTGCATCCTCTGAAAACATTCCTTAGTTTTGCCCACGCCAGCTCAATTGCACTCAGATCACAGTTATACGGAGGTAGACGAATAATAATGTGTCCCATTTCGAGAGCCATAACATCCACAAATGTCTATACAAATATAAATCATGTTCAAGTAAATGCTGATGTACCACACTCGTAACAAGGATAAACTGGCAATTCGAGCGCACCAAACGAGCCTTTATGAAGGAAGCTTTAACTACAAAGTGATAATGTTATATAATAAACTTCCAAATTCATTTAAACAAGCTGCATCATTAAAACACGTTTAGAATAAGGGTAAGAAACTTTTGCATGTACATTGTTTTTATACGGTTAATGAATTTTTAGAACTATAACCATGTAAATGAGCACTGGAAGCTAGTACATTCACAAACCTGTAATATTTATGTTATGACATTTCCTGTAGTAAATTAGTCTATGCAAATACCACATGAAACCATAGAAAAGCTGCTGACTGTGTATATTGTATGTAATCAATTTGACTTTATGTATATACTGTATTTATACATTTCGACGTGTCTCATAACATGTATATGTTGCCAAGGACAAACTGAAATTCTAATTCTAACATACTATTGTTGTAAACTGGTTAGCTAATTAACCTCGAAATTGATCAAAACGAAATATGGCGGACATGATAAAGCTTAGCGTATTAGCCACTAGATGTCAGTGTATAGCACATTTCAGATTTCAAAGTTGTCATCTATTTGAGTTTGATTTAGATTAGATTAGATTGATTTGCGTTCAGTAGGTTCACTTGTAGCCAGAAAAGGCTGTGAACATTGAACATGTCCAGAGGTTTAAAGTTTAATAGCATATATATGTACAAAAGTTAACATAAGACACATATTATGGTACACAGGCAATATGAACAACAATATGGAAAACAAAGCAGGGATAATTATATATATGATACAAAATGAAACACTTTTTAAACCAGCTTTCACTTGGCCTATGCCAGTACGTCTCAACCTTTTTGCAATGGATACCATTCTTGTTATTTATTAAATACATATACATTAAAAATAAACTTTCAGCTTGCATCAAATATTTATAAGCAATGATTTGTCATTGGAATAGTTAAATACTACTTATAGAGCTACAGAAGCATTATCAGGATAATTTGTCATTCACATAATCTTGTATAGAATAAAAAGATTTTGAGCAAAGGTACTCTCTAACAGCATTTTTAAAAGCACCGAAATTATCAACTTTTTCTTTAAGAACATTAGGAAGTGCGCCAAATATTTTGATAGTTTCATAATACACACCTTTCTGAAAGCAAGAAAGTTTAGCACTGGGATAATGGATATTATACTTTTGTCTAGTGTTTATTTTGTGAATTACATTATTTGTTGCAAATAAGGCACTATGTTTACACTCAAACTTCACTTACTTGTTGTTGTATAATTGAAACGTTTTCAAGATCATTCGATCTCATCCTCAGCTGTTTGGTGACTAAATGAAGAAGAGGAAGGTTCATTTAGTCACCAAACAGCTGAGGATGAGATCGAATGATCTTGAAAACATTTCAATTATACAACAACAAGTAAGTGAAGTTTGAGTGTAAACATAGTGACTCATAAATCAAACTCAAATATGAAGAATACTTCACTGTTAATAATGCTTCTGCTTTTAATATTTATGTTGTCATCTATGTTTACAGAGTTATACAGAACTTACTGAATGAGGACTTGGAACCCGATCGCTCTTCTTATTGCGTGCACACTGTGTGTTCTTAGGCTTTCATGGCCAGTGTCCATTTGAAGTAAAGTTTCTTCCGGGATTGTTTCTTCATTGGGTCCTCTGAGGATGCTCAACGTAGTCTTGAGCAAAACATCAGGAGAAACTCCTAATTTTCGACCATGGCCTACAAACCCGGAAGAAACGTTACTTTTTGTTCTTTATTTTCCCAATCCATGTTTCTGTAATCTTTCCTAAAAATATTTCTAGCCCCAAATAATTTTATCTTCCATTATGTTCCGTTTATCTTCCCATTTTGTTTTTCTTTTCATTGATCCAGTACCTTGGACTGCACCGTGGCTGAGTGGTTAGATTGCTTGACTCTCACCAAGGTGGCCTGGGTTCAATCCTAGGAGACTGCGCATGAAATTTGTTTTGGACAACACGGCACAGGGGCAGGTTTTCTCCAGAATCCATTGTACTCTTTTACATTCCTTACACTTTATTCCTGCCATATAAGTTGATATTCCTGCTTCACTTGCTCTCAGACTTTTAAGAAATATAGCTACTGTCCTCAACCATGCACTTAACTTTTACCAGTATATTTCCAACAAATAAAGATTATAACAAAATGCTCTGAAATTAAACAAATAAATATTATCATTCATGTAACTATTTTTACAATTCAAATTTTTAATGAAAATAAATTAATCGTGTGTTCATTGAACTACCTTCAGCTCTTCCATCCATCAAAACCATATCCGTCATTTTGGCATTCATATAGCTCTCCATATTGCTTGGATTTGCTATCTAAGTACGCGCAAAATCCTCCCTGTTAGGACGGAATGTGTAGTTTCACGCTGAAGAGCAACCTTGCAACTGTCCGAGTTATTAGTCGACTTTTGCACAAATAACTGCCCTTTGCCCCATTATCTGAAAGCTAGGCTAGGGTCACTGATAAAGAGCAAGGAGTAATGTTTTTGTTTTCGTGGCCGGTATGTCCCAATAATAACTTTTGAGGTTCGCACACCAGTGGTTCCTGCACTGTCTAATCAAAAAGTCATGTAATATTTAATGCTGCATAAAATTATACCTAACAGAACTTTGAAGCTGCGACACCGAAATTCGGACCAGTTAAGTCATAAAGAACGCAACGGCTATTAATTGTTGGTGTCGTTTTGGAGCAACCTGTATATTACGTGGGACATTTAGCAATGCGCATGAATTGGTGGTACTGTTATGTCTATTTATGTATCTTGTATTTGGTTAGGCTGAGCATGATGGTCCCTCCATTGGCTGTAAATGAATAAACTCAAAGCTATCTGTCCTGAGTAATATATTTTATAATGAAAAACACATTTGCACCTTTTGTTGCACATGTCACAAGTGTGATTTAAGTGGGATTTAATTTTCTCGCTATTTTATTTTAAATGGAATTACGCAGTGACATACAATGAATTTGTTAATATAAAAAATTACAGCAATGAGCAACTGCAGAGTATGTTTTTCAAAAGTAAAAAGAAATAGTATCTTAATATTCTATTCTAAATGCTCTTGGTCTCCAAACTAGGTGTATACATGATTAACCATTGGCATTTTGGGAGCATATATCTCTCCCATCCTCAAGTTGATGAATGAGCAGCAGAGGTGTTGTTGAAGGGGTAACCCTCCTGTGAAGAGGAGCAGCCTTTGACTTTTTGCCATTTCGGGATGAATAAATCTGTAAAAAACCCTAGGCAACTGGCATGGACCTAGTAGAAAACAGAATGATTCTGCTCACTTTCTTCTCGGGCAACAAGCCAGGTGAAAAGACGATTAGATATTGACGTTTCGGGAGTGTGCATCGCTCCCATCATCAGGATATTTATAAATTGTTATAACCACAAATGAAACACTGGATATAACACCGACATAAGCAAAGGCAAAACACTATCAAAATTTGCATTACTGAACAAAAGACTGTTTTCAGTAAATTAAATGCCAGGTCAGGAGATGGCATGAGTATAGAAAATTGTGTCAAAGAAGTACCATCGCTACCAGAATAATCGAACATGAATGGAGCATTCGCTTAATGCAACCTGAGAAGTCTGGGCTGGCAGAGCATTGTTTTGATAACGACCATAGAGCCAATTTTTGGGAGACAGACCATCTTGGCAATATGTAACAGTTACTGGGAGCAGAGAATTAAGGAGGCTTCGGCGATTTTCTCTGAAAGGAGCACGCTTAATCGAGATGCTGGATTTCAGTTCAGCTCCTCATTTAAACCGGCCTTAAAAATGAAAATCCATCCATTTAAGAAGCAAAGATCTATTCAGCTTGATAATCAAGTTAAGTAGTTATGTTTCTTTGACATAATTTTCTATACTCACGCCATCTCCTGACCTGGCATTTAATTTACTGAAAACAGTCTTTTGTTCAGTAATGACAATATTGATAGTGTTTTGTCTTTATTTATGTTGGTGTTATATCCAGTGTTTCATTTGTGGCTATAACATTTTATAAATATCCTGATGATGGGAGCGATGCACACTCCCAAAATGTTGATATCTAATCATGTTTTCACCTGGCTGGCTGCCCGACAACAAAGTGGGCATATTCGTCACCAGTAAAGCTTCAGGTCTTATTTTATAGAATAATTCTGTTCTAGACGTTTTTGGGCTGGAGCTAGGTAAGAAGATGTTGTGATATCGATGTTTTGGGAGCGTGCATGCTCCCAAAAGGTCCATATTGCAACATTTTCTTACCTGGCTCAAAGCCTGAGAACATTTAGAACGTACACGCCACCAGGAAAGATTCAGCTCAGATTTCATAGAATCATTCAGCTAGGTCAGTGTGGGTGGGCCTGCTAGAAAATGTAACTACTTAATTGGATGTTGAATTTCATTAAACAAATGTCAATCAATGTCCAATTGATTTCCATTTTTAAGGCTGGTTTCCAAGAGAAACGAACTGAAAAAGAGCATCACGGTTCAGCGTGCTCCTCTCAGAGGAAATGGCTAGATCCTCCTTAACTCTCCACTCCCAAAAACTGCTGCATTTTGCTAATTATCTATACTCCTGGCTTAAAGCCTAAGAGCATCTAGAATATATTCGTCACCAGGAAAGTTTCAGATCTTACTTTATTATCTTTATAATTTTCTTTCAATGTCTTGTGTGGTGTTGTATATAAAATTGGAAGCACTAAAAGAAAGGTGGAAAGCATAATAAAGAACTCCCTTAAATGTGTTGATTCCTTCCTTGCATGCTTATTTTACAAATGTGCTTTGTAGAGTATACTGCAGTTTTAAGAATGGTTTTAACTGTGGTGTAATAGGGGTGTTGCACTGCATTTTATTTATCTCATTTTACCTTTCCACAAAATGTTGATGTGCTAATGAAAATTAAATGCTTAATGTTTTCGTTAATGGAAAACTTGTATGCAGGTTGCACATGTGATGCAATGTTTGTGTTTATATGTACATATTTGCTACACTTTTGTAAATTCTGAAGGTTTTATGTCTAGTTTGTAATGTTTACAGCCTTAAAAATTAGATTCTTTCTTATTAAATTATAGATGAGTCGTATTATTTACACATCAGCTTCACTTACGTGCCTATATTGAGGACATGTTTTGCAAACAATAGTTGTTCGCTATTGTTTGCGAAACATATCCTCAATATAGGCATATAACTGTTGTTAGTTTCTGTGTTTTATTACCTCGTTTACAAACTGCATTAATTTTAAAACAAGTTAGTCTTTTCCGTGTACCGGGAATTTTACTCTAGAGCACTAAACAAATAAAAATAGAACAACGGTACAGAGGTAATGGTTAATGAGCCAAATAGTCGACGACTGAAGGTAATTGAGGTTATACTGTATACCAAATTATCCATTTCATATCTATTTCACTATCCTGTCTCGTCAGAGTACTGATCTCAATTAATACTGTAAGCAGCACTTTAACTTAGTATTGTTCTTACTAAAACTAACTTATAACACAAAACTAACTTTTCTATTCTTTTGTGCAGGTAAACACACTAGAACAGTCCCCAAGAGATAAGCTGATCCTTAATGTGAGCCTGGTGATCATAATATCTGTGGCAATCTCTCTGTATGCCTTCTTCTCTGTCAGCCCATTCACGTACGAGGAAACAGAATTTCTGCGGATGGAGGCATACAACCGCACTATATATCATGGCAATTCCACAAGCTAGAAGCCATAAAACAACTCTTCTTGCCTCAGCAGAGCAGTTTTCCTGACATGGTAAATATACTTATATACTAATATTGATAGCTTGTGGACAAGGAATTAATCTCATATCGGTTCCCATTGTGTTTAGGAAATATCGGAGGGTGTTTTGTAATGCTGGAAGAAACATATATATCTTTGACACATATAGTTTTTAATGGATGCTAGAAAACTGTTTTTATGATTGCTCAACTTTTCACACATGCATCAGCGAAACTCATTTAAATAAGAAGTATAACATTTGAAGAGGTGTTAAGCCAAATTGTTATTATGGTACCTTGACTAGATGAAGTGAAATGTGAATGAACTAAAAATCTTGGTTATTGATTTACAGTTGGACTTTACCACATTCATTTAACTGCTAAATGTGGCAGCAGTGATACAGATCATTTGAATCTAGGAAAACTTCTTTTTCTTCTCTAATTTTCTGCGCCTCATGATTATCTCAAAACATATAACAAGTTAGACAATGCAGCTTTTGCAGATTCAATCCATTTTATTAGCTGGTCACGGTAATATATAGAACGGTGCAGATGCTTCTGGTAACCTATAGCATTTTTCTTGATTTAATGTTGGCAGAAAATTTTTAGCTACACTTCACACAAATTGTAACTGAAGTAATCTCTTTTGGAATTTAATTTAACTCTGACATACACACACACAAACACACACACACACACACACACACACACACACAAACACACACACACACACACACACACACACACACTATTTGTGAAAAAACATTAGACCTAGGTGAATGGCGAAAGGGAAAAAGTAGCGAAAACACTTCACATGAGTGGTCGGAAGGCATGCTTTGCAACAATAGTTCAGACACCAACCTAAACCACTGTACATTACACTTCTTGTTCCAAGGACTCAACTGTCCATAAGTCAGAATTAAGATTTGAAAGAATTCTTATTCTTGTTTTGATTCTGCCAACATTGCCTCAACATTTTTAAATGATTTGTTATAGCTTCCATATAATAATAGTGAATTTAAACTGGAAATAGAATACATGGAATAAAAATGATACTTTTAGTAGAATGCTATTTGAGTTAAATTTACATATAACTGGTTTGACTAACCTTTGTTGCTATGGAACATGTTTCACAGACTTGTTGTCTGCATCCTCAGCTATGAACAACTGCCAGAAACACTGTTGGCCTACTGACGAACTTGTAGGGTATGTTGTTCTCAACTTATATATAGGGCATCCAGAAAGTAAGTTCTGTTTCAATTTATCTCCACTGCAGCACTGCTATTGCAGTTCCGCACATGCGTGGTAGACGCTCTGTATCAAGGAGAAGCAACAACATACCGGCAATTGATTCTGTTTTTAGGTTTGTTTCGTCTTCAGATGTTGGTAATGCTGAAAACGTACCATAACAAAAGAAAAAAACATGGTAACCTAAATTTCCTTAACTATGGAGTTTGGAATTAACTGATGATGAAAGCGATATGCTTTTGAAATCGATTTGATAAAGAAGGAAATATTAACATCAACTTCTTAAGTTAAGTGGAGATTCTTTTACAAATATTTTTATTTGTGTAATATTTGTTGCTTCATTGTGACTAGCTTCATTTTCTGTATGATTATCATTGTCAGTAATTCATAGCATCTGGGCATGTCCTTAAGGAAAATGTGGATTAACGATACTGGTATTGTGCAATGTTTGCAAAATTTATCCAAATTAAACAGCTGGGGATTTATTTTTCCAGGATTACAAAGGATTAATATAATTTTCAGTCCAACTAGTACTTGCTCCATATATTGCTAGTGTTTACCTAGAATGCATTTCGTTAGGATCTTCCTAACGTAATCAGCTGATGTCGACTATGAATGTTGATTTGGTGAACTTCTTGGAGGTGATAGGGGCATCTCTGTTGGTATCTTGATGAATTTGAACTTAGGATTTGCTTCAGGGATGGTGTAAACTTCAAGTTTATCAAGATACCAACAGAGATGCCCCTATCCCTCCAAGGAGTTCCCCAAATAATGTCATTCTCCTTCTGGCTTCTCAGTATTTCATATTTGATATTTATTTGTACAGTTTCCAATTCAGTTTAACTACAATGACTTTAACATCGTACATGCACTTATACATCCTGTACAAATACATGAAATTTCTGACCCAAAATTTATTCGTTGACTCAGGTCCCCTGGCCATCAGTCTTTGATTTTCCTGAGCAGCTTTGTGTCATTTCTTCTTGACCTTCGCTTCTTTTACCCTAATCCACTTTTAACTTATATAAGAATTCTCCT
This sequence comes from Mantis religiosa, assembly GCA_030765055.1. Classification (NCBI taxonomy): domain Eukaryota; kingdom Metazoa; phylum Arthropoda; class Insecta; order Mantodea; family Mantidae; genus Mantis; species Mantis religiosa. Next base: position 143,126,992 of record CM060956.1, on the reverse strand, counting down.
ACACATCTATTTTTCTTTTCACCCGTCCCCGTTAACATGCGTAACGCCACTACCTCTTTGCTCACACTGTCCCATTTCTTAACCCATATTTTTCTCCTGTAATTTTTTAACTCCTTACATTCTATCAGGTAATGAACAGTGCTGTCTTCATCTCCATAAAATTCACATATACCTGCCTCGTTACTTCTCAACCCTTTTAGTTATATTATTCCTACTCTCATCCATGTTTTGCCTTCTCTTCCATTTTTGTCACATTGATATATATATATAATTTCCCTACCCCATTCTGTTTCTAATTGCTTATAAAATTTCAAAGTTTTCTTTTCTTCTATACTTTCCCATATCTCCTGTCTATCTATGACCTGTACTCTGGTTCTCACTTCCTTCCAAAAACCGCTATGATTTGACTCTCTGCTCTCCATAAATCTCCCATGCCTATCTTCGATACCGTTCTTTCCAATTCCGACCGCCAACTATTTGTGTTCTTAATGCTTTTCTGTTGCTTCATGCACAGATTCAATAATTCCCCTTTCTGCCCTTTAATACACTTATACCAGAATTTCAGTATTCTCTCTATTATTATTCCCCTCCTGTTTGTATTACTTATCTCTAGTAATGCCACTTCTCTTGGTGCTGATTTGGCAGCCCTAGTAGTTCTTTGCAAAACAATCCATACATCTCTCAGTACTTAGAAGTTATATCTTGATAATTTTGTAAAGCTGCACAGTTTTGTAGATGTTCTTTGTCCATTTCTGTATCATGAAAGCACAATACACAATTTGAAGAAGTTAGTATGCCAATTCTTTGGAGGCGTTTTCCTAGGCAGTCATGTCCTGTAGTAAGCCTCATCATGGCAACAGCAGATTTATGTGGCAATTCTGGAATTTTCTAGAAGTATTTTTTTTTTATTTCGGTTACCAATTTTTTCAGTTAGTCCAGATTCGTAATTATCATTAATTTTTTCTTTATAATCCTTTTACTTTATTCATATGAAAAGGCTTTTGTTTCTTTCTATTGAATTTTACATCCTTTGTTTGCTAATATTTCTCCAATTGCTGCTTTAGAATCTGACAAAATAACAATATTCCTGCATTGTTGCAGCCACATAAGAATGTTTTGTAGTCCATTAAAAACTACTGTGAAACAGCTCAATGATTATACTTCCCAGAGCAAAATATTCCAGAGCTGAGGATGTTAGAAGGTCCTAACGAAATGCAATCTAGGTGAAAACTAGCAATATATGCATCATGTACTATGAGGGTCATTCAAGTCAATCCGGGACACTTCTTTTTTTCAGGTTTAAATGGATGCCTAGGCTGGAGGTTTTGTATGCAGTAGACAGTGGCACCTGTGTCCTTTTACTGGTAGATGGCACTCATTTCCCGTGCTTCTGGATAGACTGTTATTCAAGATGGCGGACAACAGTGTGAACATCTACATGGAACAGCATGTTGTGATGAAGGTTTTAGTGAACAAGGGCATAAAACTTACTGAAATATACAGAAGACTTCAGGCTCAGTATGGCAATGAGACACTCAGTCGCAGTAAGACATTTGAATGGGGTAAGCGTTTCAAAGATGGCCGTATCTCGATCACTACAATCTTGGTCGTAGTGGACCACAGCCCAAGGTGAGAACATGCAGCGCGTGGAGCAGTTGATCCTGGACAATCGTCACATAACCTGTCGTGAAATTACAAGGATGTGTAATTGCAAGGTCATGCAATGATTATCCAGGATCAGTTGCTCCACGCACTGAATGTTCTCTGGAATGACTACTGCAGGCTGTGATCTACCATGACCAGGACTGTCAGTGATCGAGATATGGCCATCTTTGAAGCACTTACACCATTCAAATGTCTTACTGCGACTGAGTGTCTCATCGCTGTACTGTCCACCAACGCAAAGAAGGTCCCTGAAAGGAATGTGCCCCCTTTAACAGTGGAACAAGGACAGCAAATGTGTGTGACAGGGAATGCATGCTACACAAGGAGCAGAATCGTTAGAACAACATGTGCCCTATTCACTCTGTAACTAAAATCGAGAATATTCATTCACAAAAGTAGAAACCATCAGAATGTTTTTGAATAGTCCGTTACTGAACTAACATGGAGTGACATAAGCTACCAAGAAAGGGTGTAAGAACCTTATCCAACCCCCTGCGTCTCATCCCCCAGAGACTTTCTTTCTTGTGGTATACTATACTAAGCCTGAAGTCTTCTGTAAATTTCAGCAGGTTTTATGCCCTCATTGACTAAAAACTTCATCAGACGTTCATACTGTTGTCCTCCATCTTGAATAATAGTCTATCTAGAAGCATGGGAAATGAGCGTCGTCTACCAGTAAAAGGACACCGGTACCACTACCTACTGCATACAAAACCTCCAGCCTAGGCATCCATTTAAACCTGAGAAAAAGAAATGTCCTGGATTGACTTGAACGACCCTCGTAGTTTGTCTCAAAATTATATTAATTTTGTGCTTCATTGTATCATAGTCCTTACTCATTATGATATTATAAAGGATTGTTTGACAAAAAATGTTTCATTTTGAACTGAAGTCTTGATGCATTTGGGATAGAGTGAGCAATCCTCGAAATTCTGCTGTGAGCCACTTTAATGACTTTTATTTTTGCAGATAACTACACAGGCTCATGATATGAAGTGCTGGTTGCTCCATGCTACCTTTGGATGCGGCGCTTCAGAATTAGTGTGGTTATGTCAGAGCATTAAAGTGGTTGTTGCATGGAAAATAGTGCCATCTTAAAAGTATGAGTCATTTCTTGTTAATATAATGTTTATTTGTACAAAATACTGAGGCTAATGAAAGAATATTAACTTTTGGTAAAAAATCCATGACCACAGAGTATTCATAAGATATGGATATACAATTGAGTTAAGGTTTGCTAAGTTATTGTAAGGAATGATAAAGTAAACCCTTGTTGATTTGGACCATTTGGGGTTCCAGTTTTGTCTGGATTAACAAAGGTCTACATATATGAAATAAAAACCAGAGAAAAATGTTTTGGAATAAATTTTATTATGACTTAAGATAAGTTAGACCTGCTTACTTTTAATTACAGAACCTTTGTTTGGTATTAAGAAATTTTAAATAATTTTTTATGGTTTATTGCACATGTTTTTCACAATAACATCAGAAGACCTTCATATGATTGTATGCAAAAATCTTTTATTATATTTTTTCTAAGTGAAATCTCTTGTACAATTTATATGCTATCTTACCTCACTTGTGCTTTTTTGGCATTCCAAAATCCTTATGCTCAGCCTCAGATTTGCTACTGGAGCCCTTGTAATGACACCATTTTCAAACCATTTGATAATTTTCGATTTCTTGTGTACAATAAATATTTCCCTGATTATACAAGTTTACTAAACAATTTTTTGCATTTTATTTATTTCTTAAACTTATAAATGAGCTAAAGAAAGGCAAATGTTAAACTAAATATCGTGACAGAGTTGCAAGCAAGTTTCCTTTTAACCTCTTAGCATACCTATTATTTTCAAAAGTATGTTACCAATTTTTTTATTGTCACAGTTGAATATTCATTAAGATACAATAATGATCATAGCAATAGAACTAATTTTTACAACCATAACAATAAAGATTTTTGTGCCTCCAGATTTACATCCCGAGTATACTTGCTAAATACTTAGTATGCTTTCTTTTATAAACTATGAGGGTGAGTCAAATAAAAACCTTAAATATTTTTTTAAATAGATACTATTTATTGTGTAGAAGTGGTACAAAGCTGTATCAATTTTCAACATAATCTTCCCCACACTCAATGCAAGTCCTCCAGCACTTACAAAGTGCATAAATGCTTTTAGAAAAAAATTCTTTTGTTTGTCCGCGCAACCACTCATGTACCGCATACCTCTGACCCATGACTAATGTGTAAACATGCTGTAATGTCATTCAGTGTCACTCGGTGGTTTTCCTTCACTATGGCTTTAACTGCTGCAATGTTCTGTGGAGTCACAACTCGTTGTGCCTGACCTGGACGTGGAGCATCTTCCACTGAAGTCACACCATTTGCGAACTTCCTACTCCATTCGTAGACTTGCTGCTGTGACAAACATGCATCACCGTACTGAACCTTCATTCGTCAATGAATTTCAATAGGTTTCACACCTTCACTACAGAAAAATTGAATAACAGAACGCTGTTCTTCCCTGGCGCAGGACGCAAGTGGGGCAGCCATCTTTATGCTGATATTGTGAGGGTATGTGTGCATCTACACTATGCTGCCACCTATAGGCCTTCTGCATGCTGTTTGTAGCACGCTTACCAACTTATAGGATAACAGCGCAAAATTTTGATTTGTTGTACAAATTTAAGGTTTTCATTCTACTCACCCTCGTAATACATATAAACAAGTTTATATTAGATACTGCAACATAAAGCAACAAAGATGAGTTATTAATATACGAGGGCCGCTTTTTTTTCAACCTCCGATAGGCTATAAATAAAACACAAGTTCATATAAAACAATAATTTTATTACCAAAAGAATAGTACACTTATGGTTACTTTTCGACATAATCACCAAAGAGATTGAGACATTTGTCATATCTGTGGACAAGCTTTTCAATTCCCTCTTCAAAGAAAGTTGCCGCCAGTGAATTCAAGTAGTCCTTGACTACATCACTATTCAGTGATGGTGAATCTGCGGTTTTCTTTAACCATTCTGTCAACTCGTTGAACAAGGTCATCTGAAATGACAGATTTGCGTCCTTGACCCCCTTCATCATGCACAACATTACGACCATCTTTAAACTTTCGACACCATTCACGAACAACACCATCACTCATGAAGTTTTCGCCATACACACGACTCATCCTCCGATGGATTTCTGCAGCACCATGGCCTTCAGCCTGTAGAAAACGAATTACACTTCGCAATTCGCACTTGGCGGGAGCATCAATAATGGCGGCCATGTTTACGTGGCTGTAGCACAACGCCAACTGACGACTGAATGTCAACAATGGCGGAGTGTGTAGTGCGAGAGCTGCGCAGTCGCCGACAGCGCATACCCGCTTTCTGCTGCCCACGTAGCGTCGGCATGGAGCGATCGGAGGTTGAAAAAAAAAACAGCCCTCATATATTATAAATCATACTTTATTATTTATTTTGTTTATATGTTTGTTGCTGTGTGAAAAACTCTTAAGCAAGGATCAACACACAAAGATACACTACAGTCAGTGCACGTATATTTAGAATCCCTTTGTATCATCTTGTACCTAGCGTCACACACACTGCTGCACATTCTACATATTCGTGTTGGATTTTGCTTCTTTACATTGGGCGGGATTATTTATGGAAAATGTCAGCCAACAAGTTGCATACAATTTCCTTTCGCTGATGGCCTGCCCATTACTTTTGGTGAAAATTCCTCTCTCTGATGTTCTGCAATGATTTTCTCAGCTGCAATATCACTTCCGATGAGCTGGAAAAGTCACTTCCTTCTTCTGAAGTGCCTACATAGCTTTCTTTAGAAATTTCAGTTCCACAAAATTCAATATTATAATCTTTGTCACTCTCCATTTCTATAAAACACACCCAACCGTGCACTATGTGGGTACACACAACAGCTGATAGGAACAAAGATATGTAACATTGTAAAATATGCAGAAGGAAACAATTGCCTGAATTAGAGACATCTGTTGCATTGTATTGTATTGTAGTGGCACACTAACAACTATCAAAGGAGTGAGTTCAGCACGAAATCTAACGGAAATTTTAAGAAACTGCAAGATAACAAGAGAATTTGGGTTTTAAACTAATTTCCAGTTGCAAAGCCAGTCATCCGAGTATACTCGGGATTTAACTATTCTTGAAAAATTATAAACACGAGTTTATTCAGGCTTTTACGTTAAGGGGTTAATTAAATGATTTTCGTATGGATTAAGTGTTTATCTGATCAAACATGGTCTAGATTAACAAGGTTTTACTTTTATCACTTTAGAGTTCTTTGCCTTCAGAATAAATTTTGATTTGAAAAATAACGTGCAGTTTACTGTGACAACATCACATTTAAACAGTACTTAATCAAGAGTCTTTGATATATCCTTATGTTGTTAAAGAGCAACCTTTTCATTTTTTTTATCTTCCTCAACAGTGGAATGTTGAAATTAAGAGTTTAAGCTTCCATTGTTATTTAAAATAAAAAAAGAGAAATGACTGATGTTTAAAAAGCAAATAAATGGTTAGAGTTAGTTGTTGACCATATTGTTAAGGCTGCCAATTGTATTTCCATTCCAAAGACATATGTTAGTGCATATGGGCTTTTCGGTTTGTAATCTGCCTAAGATGTCTTCTCAGGAATATTACAAGCTAGAAATACGTTCCAAATACTTGCCTTGTCTTTTTAACCTTATAGTGAATAAGTCTGATATCTAGTATTTTGTAACACATTTGATGATCCTATAATATTTTTGAGAATAATTTATTCTTTAGGAGTAAAAGGGCAAGTAATTTAATAACGATAATGAAAACTCTGTATTAGTATGTATTTCATTTTTAAATCATGAAAGGTAGCTGACTTCGAACTCGCAAAAAGCAAAGTTTTGAAAACCGTAAGTGAAGTATGTTTAACCATTCAACAAATGCAATTTGAAAGTATAGGTACAGGATTTGAATAGTTATAAATAAAAGCGATGTTAACAGTGAAGCTAATTTCATGTATAAAGACTAAAATTGAGCCATACCTTTTAAAACTTGTAACTTCATTCACGTCCTTTTAAAAAATCAGGAACGTTTTCGAGACTGTTGCAGTCTCATCATCAGCTGATTAGCGACTCATCACAGTTGGTTGTTGTCTGGATCTCTTGTAATTGGCTCCCTCTCTCGGAAGATTCTTTTTTTTTTTTTTTTTATAATAATAATAATATTTATTTGTACTTCCATATCTTACAATCTCAATTACAAGGTTTACAATTCTAATCTAGGTACACATTTGTCTACTTCTTATATAACGGGCTGATAGTGGTGTTGGCTCCCTGGCCGTTAACCTCTATCCTAGCCCTTATACGACCTTGACCTAATGTTCTGATTGTGTCTTCGATTTCTCTACCTCTTACTTCCTTTCTCTTTGATTTTGTCAGCAAATTTCCCCACCTCCCTTAATCTTTTCTCTCTTTTCAACGTAAGAATTTTTATTGTTACTATGTAAGCCCCTATATTATCCCAGTTCTTATCCCTATTAATTTCCTCCAGTTTTCAGTTTCTTTACACTCCACTACATAATGTTCTAAGCTTATTTTCTTTCCACATAGAATGCACTCCTTTGGTGAACCGCCTCTCAATATGGCTCCCGGATGGAAGATTCTTTACATAAGTTCAGTAGACTACTCACTGATGGCACATCAAAATTTAGAATATGTGGAATGTTTTTAAGAATAAAATTTTTTTCCCATGTAAGTAAAAGTTTTGTTGATAATGGTTTTAGAAGTTTGATCTCCTCTCCGATGTGGTGGTTATCATTCCAGAAATAAAAAGCAACTGCCGATTTTTCTGTTTGTTTATATTTTATGTTCCTATGGTGTTTTGTTAATCTAGTTTTTAAGTTTCTCTTTGTCAAACCAATATAACATCTGTCGCAGTCTTCACAATCTATCCTATATATGTCTGATTTTTGTTCTGGTGGGATCGTGTTTTTTAAGGGATTATTTAAACATTTCTTGAGTGAGAATCTGTTGTTACAATATGGGAAACAATTTTTATTATTAAAAACATTCCACATATTCTAAATTTTGATGTGCCATCAGTGAGTGGTCTACTGAACTTATGTAAAGAATCTTCCGAGAGATCCTGACAACAACCAACTGTGATGAGTTGCTAATCAGCTGATGATGAGACTGCAACAGTCTCGAAAACGTTCCTGATTTTGTAAAAGGACGTGAGTGAAGTTACAAGTTTTAAAAGATATGGCTCAATTTTAGTCTTTATATATATAGGTATAGGAGTGTCAATTGTGCTATTAGCATGTTTTTAAATATTTTTTATCCAGATATCTTTGTCTCTCTTTCTCAGTACTAATGAGCAAGTGATAAATGTTAGACAGCATAATTTAATTCACACTTACTTAACAAATTTGTTCCCTGCATCTTAAATCAATGGCAGCATTGCCAACCTTAATGCTCTGAGTAAATGCTGATCGAGTAGTTAATAAAACAGAGTTAGAAAGCGAGATTCATTTGTCATTGCCTTAACAGCTGAATTGGCAATTGAAAGAAAGTAATAAGTTCTAGAACCTTTATATGACAAATTATTTAAAATACAAGACACATGTTTTTTATTCCAATAAAATACTTTTTTCGATATGTCATTTTGATCCATTAAGTAAGACTTGAAGCTTTCACGGCAAGCGTTATTGAGTAAGGCTTCATGGGCGATCAGCCGTGTCAAATTTAAGAAGATCGAGCTTTTGGCCATTTTACTCTCTATGGCCGAAAGCTCAATCTTCTTAAATTTGACGCGGCTGATCACCCATGAAGCCTTATTCCGATATTATGTTGGTATTGCATCATAGCTAGGAAAATTGATGGAATATGATGCAAACCGTCAAAAATATTCGTAATTATGTTATTCATAAATAATTCAAACCGTGCACAGCCATGCTTAGTATGTGAATCACCATTCAGTTTAGTGACATTTTGTTCAGTTCACACATCAACAGCATTCTTATTAAACGTAAAAATATTTGTAGTCGGTTTACTGACACTCGTCAAGTTTCTTATATTATTGAGGGACTAGTTTCAAAGGCCTCCATTTTCAACCTCTCTCCAACTAGCATCTGTTGTTATGTGCTCTCCTTTCTCTGGTGGTGGAACTATGAACTTCTTTATCTAATTATCTACTGGTGGGATTTCAAAGTTCATTACATGGTCCGTATTTTTTCTATATGAATATGTTCTCCCATGTTGTTAGTTTATTTTGGTTTATCACTTCTTTTAATAATTTTGGATTTGGATCAATGTCAGATTTTCGATCCAAAAATGAAATGCTACTGCTGACTTTTCTTCTTGTTTCAATCTGATGTTTCTAGCATTTCATTTCTGGAACGAAAATCATGACATTGATCCAAATCCAAAATTATTAAAAGGAGTGATAAACCAAAATAAACTGACAACATGGGAGAACATATTCATATGGAAAAATAAGGACCGCATAATGAACTTTGAAATCCCACCAGTAGATAATTTGACAAAGAAGTTCATAGTTCCATCACCAGAGAGAGGAGAGCAGATAACAACAGATGCTAGTTGGAGAGAGGTTGAAAATGGAAGCAATAGCCTTTGAAACTAGTCGCTCAATAATATAAGAAAAGTAAGTGACCAGTGTCAATAAACCGACTACAAATAGTTTTTACGTTTAATTTTGACGTCTCTGTTACTAAATTCCTCCAAACACACATAGCATTCTTACTATTTCCTTAACTTGTTTTTGTTGATTTTCTGCATTATATACAGTAAAAACTTGATTAACTATTATAATGGAGGAAGTGAAGTTAACAGTTCATAAAAAATTATGGATAATCCATCTTGGTTAATATAAACAGTAGGTTTAATAAGCAATTACACAAAAGACTTACTAAACAAAAGTCCTGTGTTACATTTCTTACATATTTAAAAAAAATGGCGATAAAAAAGGATTGTTGTCCACCAGATGAATTCCATAAAACCAACACAATGTATGTGGGTATCCATATCTGTGTTTTTGTTAACTATGAACATTGCTCAATGAAAGCATCGGAATAACCTCTTGACAAGAGTACATATTCATTCTATATTCAATTGATAACATTTTTGCCATACTTGCATGGAGAGCGAGCAATGTTAAAAAGACCATTGTTCCATTATTGTTATGTACGCTGCACTTGAGAATTTTGGGAAAACTGAAGCCACCAGTTGATATGCAAGATGCTCAAACTATCTATAAATACATATCCAGGACACTGATAGATGTTAGTTTCATCAGCAACTTATCTTTTACAAAATGTATATCGACGTTACGGTAAGATGGTTAATAAGCGAATGGATTAACTGAGAGGTATATAATTGAGTTTAGCCCAAACTGTGCATTAATTTCCTGACTGAATTCTGGGAAAGGTCAGTTTTTGTTGTTTTAGTATTTATTACTTTCTTTTGCCAATTAATTTCACTTCAAAACATATTTACAGAAGTTGAAGTGTCATTTTTTAAAAATTGTAAGTTTACCAAATTTTGCTTTATTTATATACATGTATGACCTGTTGTAAAAGAAGAGAGTAATAAATTGAGGACTATTTTTGCAAAATTTGTTAGATAACTAAAAGAAAAACATTTTTTCAAGCGAATCAAAAATCTAAATAGTGGTTAGCAGTTTAGAGGTGCAAATTCTGCCTTACATCTTATCGGTTATGACATCAAACACTTTCACTTTTTTCCAAAACTTACTATCAACAACCTAGGATAAACCGTAATATTTTAAATTTGAGAATTATATAAAATTGTAAATGTACATTATTGTTATACTTATTTTTTGACAAATTATTATTGTAATCCGAATGAAGTTTATGAGAAAATTGTAACATTTTAAAAATTAACTTCAGTAGGATCAATAAATAATGTTATATTAGCAGCTTAATTTCCGTCAATGGTTTAAAAATATGGATTGGATTACAGTATGCCAAATCGTTCAGTTTTTTCAACTCTTAAGTCCTAAACAATAAATGACAGGTTTTTTTTTCTTTTACTTTTTGGTTTTCTTTTCTTCTTATTTATTTATTTATTTATTTATTTATTTATTTATTTATTTATTTATTTATTTATTTATTTATTTATTTATTTATTTATTTATTTATTTATTTATTTATTTATTTATTTATTTATTTATTTATTTATTTATTTATTTATTTATTTATTTATTTTTTTTTTTTTTTTTTTTTTTTTTTTTTTCTAGAAAGATGATTTCATAGAATGTTCAAAATAAGACTGTTTTTTAATATCCTCACTTTTTTTTTCTGCTGGTTAGCAGGTTTTTATATGTCAGTAGTACAGCATCATACATAGCCTGAAATATTTTCTCCCAGGTCAGAACTTCCAGTCACAAATTAAAGTTCATTTATGCTGGTGTTTCTTACAAATTATATTACTGAATTACAAAATAATTTCAATGAATATAATGATGAAATAAGGCAGTATGCAAGTTTTGCCAAAACTGTGACTTAGCATAATAAATAAAGAAAATTGATGGGAATAATCAGTTTTTCCGGACTAGCCGTCTGTAGGCTAAGGTTTGAATGAGTAAAGCCAGACTGAAAAATTCAATGCCATAGCCGGGATTTGCACCACAGATCTCCTGCTCTCCATGCGGTTGCTCTAACCCACTGAGCTACTATGGTGGCCAACATGCCGACATGACATTAAATTCTCCATATGAGTCAGTTGATTTAATTTGATTTGATTTATTGATTCATGCATTAAAACATGTACATGTTATAGGACACGTCAAATTAAAAACTAAGTACAATATTTATAATTAACGTAGCTAACTAAATATTTATAAATTTAAAAATTCATCCACGCTGTAGAAGCTATTGGCTCTAAGGAAGCTTAATAACAATTTCTTAAACTGATGTTGTGATTCAATCTTTTTTATAGATTCAGGTAGCTTATTGTAAAGATGTAAGCCAGCATATGTGAAACTATTTTCATACATCTTTGTTTTGTGTGACTTCACAAATAAATTATTCTTTGTTCTAGTGTTGTGTATATGAATTTCAGAATTTGTTGGAGAATTTAATGTCATGTTAGCATGTTGGCCATAGTAGCTCAGTGGGTTAGAGCAACCGCATGGAGAGTGGGAAATCCGTGGCTCAAATCCCAGCTTGAATTTTTCAGTCTGGTTCTACTCATTCAAATAAAGAAAAAATTATCGTATTCTGACACATTGTTGTGTTGGCAATATAAAAATAGCCAAAATGCCTTAAACATCTGTACAGCCCTGTCTAATGTTTACAGATGTATCAAATTCTTAGTTTTGCAGATTTCACAGTTAGTTTTGCAAAAATGTTCCTCAATTTTGCATAGGCAGACATATATTGGCAGTACTTTAGTATAACAGCAGCTTGCCTCAATTATTTGGCTCCATGAATGACTGATACAATTTTAAATAAGTTTAAAGCAAGATATTCGATTGAATTACAAAAATATAGTGTCTTCAATGAGAGAATCAAGGCCTTTCTGTAACTTAGTTGTTAAGAAAGTGCTACAGTTATTTGTTAAGTGTAAAGAACCACTATTAAAAATGTGCTACTATTGGGCATTATGTAACTTGTTTGTTATTACAATGTTTAGTTCCTTGCAGTTTGTTAGCCAATTGGAATGACTAACCATATATTTCTGCACTCTGCTATAGCATTTTGTTTTTCCTCTATCACCTACACTGGAATAGTGAGTCCCAAATGCTTTTGTTACATTTCATTGCTGAGATGAAGAGTAAATGTTTTGTGAAATCTTCATAGATTGCAAATCCAAAGAAATAGGCTTTTATGGGTGAAACTTGAACAGTCGCTCAACAGTTGTGGCATTGGTCCTGTAAAATAATCATAAAAACTATAACTAAAACACTCTCTCTCTTTACTATCCCCTATAACTAAAATTATAACTATACTATAACTATTTGTAGTCGGTTTATTGACACTCGTCACTTACTTTTCTTATATTATTGAGGGACTAATTTCAAAGGCCATTGCCTCCATTTTCAACCTCTCGCCAACTAGCATCTGTTGTCTCCTCTCTAGGTGACCATATGAAATTTTTTATTCTACTATTGCTTCATAGATTCTTTCATACCACCTTACTGACATAACTGGTAATTTATATTTACAGCTCCTTACCCCAGACATCGCTGTCTTCCCTTTCACTCTTATCTTTCTCCCATGTGCTCCCCAGCATCCATTGTAGCACAGTCTCATCCCTAAATAATCAAACTCCTCTACCACCTCCACTTTTTGTTCATTTAGATACCACTTTTCATCTTTTCTTAACTTATCACCCTTCTTAAGCACTACTATTTTTGACTTGTCTTATAACAGTATTAAAATAACTATGCAAACATGTGTAACAAATGTGTTAGCAAGGATTCAGATCAAATCTTTATTAACCAAGGCCTTGTGGGGCTGTTTTGTTAGGAAGTTACAGAATGCTGACATGTGTGATAATTGGTTAGTGGATTTAACACATTGTTAAGTCTTAACAAAAGTCACAGAATAGCCTTGAACAACTGAAATTAGGACCCTGTTTCCAGAAGTCTGAAGATTTCAAGAAAATTTTGTAAAATATTTGTGCCAATTAAAAGTGATTTGAAAGAAATTTTATGGTGTACAGGTTCAAAAATATTATTCCACTAATATTATTTAGCGAGTCAAATACATACATTGAGACGGTGAGAAAAACAATTAAAGAAATACAGAATTTCATAATCACTTGGATAAGGTATAAAATTATGACTGGCATCTGTTATAGTAAATCAATCGAAAGCCCATATGCTGTTAACTGAAGCAATCGGAGTGTCACATTTATCTTATTGATGTATCAATCTTTGTATGTACTTCTGAAAATCAATATATTTTTATGCAGATGTTTATTTTTGGTGCTAAAAGTACTTGTATGCATGTTACATAGCACGGTTCACTGAAAGAGCTCTTGTCACAAATTGTGATGCGACTCCTATTGCTCATTCCTCTTGTAGTCAATCCATTAGTATTTTGTTCCTTGTGAAATATATACATCTGAATGTGTGTTAGAATGTTTGGGGGTTATTGTTTTGTGTTATTCCATCAATGTACGCTACCAATGAAGTGTGACCTGCTGCTTCAATTATTTTTCTTTTTTATAATAGTGCAATTAAGGACAAGTGCGCAAAAGCAGTAGCTCTCAGTATTTTAAAACTGAGAAAAATTGAGTTTTGCATAAGTTGTTAAAAATATTGTATCTCCCCTTTAAGGAATAGTATGACTGAATTTTTTTTAACATTTTTTAATTTTAAAGCTATTTACTTGAAAATGAGTAGAACTAAAATGAATAAATATGTCTTCATATTTATTTATTTATTATTTATACTTTGGGGTCTGTTGGAATTTCCCCTGGCTGCTTGTTCCTAAGACTTGTTATATATTTCATGTTAAAACATTCCTAAATTCTACAATGTTCCTTACTCACACTCTTTTCTTATATTATATTAGCTTCTCAGTTTCACTTCCTTCTCATATTTCACAATAATTTTCCCAAACCTCTTACTTGAGACCGGTCTAACATATATTTTTGCACTGCTATTATTTTTTAACCACTTCTCCCTAATTTTTACAGACAACAAAATATATATTCCACCTTCAAAATCTCTGCATATCATATTCCTTGTATAATATTGCCTGAGAGTCAGCTAAATTTTCCATACTCATAGCCTAAACCATACTATTGCTTCCCTCTTCTTTTTATTACAAATTTCTACATACTTCTGTTTTCATTATTCTGTCTTTATCAGTGGTGGCTCGTGCCGAAAAATGACAGCATGCTGCAGGAAAAAGTCAATGCAACTCACCTAGTTCCGAAAAATGAAGTCCATGCATCGATGTTTCTTCATGGTTTAAACAGAATTTCTACTTTCGCTTTTTCCTCAATTTTTAAATCGGGTGTTGGTCTCCCTAAAATTTTTATACTAAGCCTTTCTTCTAATGCTCGCCTTGAAAAGGGAGTTTTTAGATGTTCATTAACTGTGTTCATTATTTACTGGTTAAAGTTTTCGTAATATTAAATTACTTATACACTGAATAAAGTGAATTTATAACGCGTTTCACACTCTCACACAAAATAAAGAAATTGATATCAGCCACTAAATAATGTTACACAAAGAAATACTTAGATAAAATGCGAGCTCGCAAACCGCATTCACTTGTTATGGGGTATTCCTGTTATGGTCGCGGGAATGCAGTATCTTGCCAACATGATAGGTGCATCACAAACAATCTGTCCTGCGATTTAATAACCATTAGGTATTGGATCTGTTTGCATAAGAAGGATGGAATTAGTTTCTAGAACTAAAATATAAAGCAATGCTAGATTATATAGAATAAAAAGAAGTATTTCAGAAAGTGGAGTGCCATTGTTACTAAAATTAGGCAAGTGAGTCAACCTTGTATATACTTTTCTCCATTTACAAGTATTTTATGAAGACTAGTTTCTGGGGACTTCTTCCCTATCGTCAGTTCTGTGGTGGAGAAAAGTATATACAAGGTTGACTCACTTGCCTAATTTTAATGCTAGATTGTTAAATGATTTTCAATGCATATTGAAGTTCTACAGCTGTAACTATAAGTGTTGGTGGCCCTGCTTCACCGTGCAGCGAATGATCACCGCGCAACACCTAGATGCAGCATGCATTTGTGTGAAAATCTAGGGGACTTAGGACATCGGGGAGGTAAGAGGGGAAGGACGTATGCATACGCAATAAGTGATTACTGAGCTTGCTGGCTCTCAGCACGCTGACGTCACGGATGCGTTCCATTAGTTACGCAGATGTTTTCCATGCATCAAGAGTTCATTATTGGTCGTAATCGATTTCTTATTCTAACAATAATGCATTGTTATTTACATGGACTTCTAAAATTTCTACAATGTCGTTTATAAAACAGAAAAGAGCATGCTGCAGCACTGCAGCACATAAGGACGAGCCGCCCCTGACTTAGAAACATGTGTTTAAGACAGAAAATGGTATCATAAAGAATGGTTATGCCACTGCAGCAAAAAGACATTGATGGAATGATTTGCAAGAATCCCTTATATCAGTATTAATTTCTTCCTAACCAGATTAATTTTGTTTAGTTCAAAGTCAACATATCACTATGGTTAGTTTTAGTAAGTGGATGTAATAAATAATAAATATTCTGTTTGGTTAATTGTGAAAATTTGAAGTAAAGTTGTAAGAATGAGTGTCTGAGATAGAAGTAACCATACATCTTTTAATATTAATCATAAAAATGTCATCTATTTCTATATAATACATTTCAAAAAAATTGTTCAAAAACTAATCAATGTTAATGTATTTATTTTCTATTTATAATTTTCCCAGTGTTGGAACAGAACTCTCGTTTGAATTGCAACGTTCATGTGAAGTTCATGTTCTCTATGGATTCTTGTGGTCAGGTTCTGGTATCTCCCTCCTGATGTGTGTACGACTATGAATATTTATTCCTTGTTTGTAGCTGTTCACCTGTTCCATTTAATCAATATAAATGTTCTTTTATGGATTCTGTGACTTGAATGGAGGAACAAAATAGAAATTGTTGTGAAACCATAGCAATATGTTTTGGCAGCTTAAATGTTAGATAAAATATTTCTTTCTACTTGTGTTGAAATTCTTGCAAAAGTGCTTGATTTCAAGAAGAATCGATTGGTAACTGTGTTTGTGTGAAAGGTTAAGCTCCACTTTAGGGAATTAAGGAATTCTTGTTTAGCTCAGTTTCTGTACTTTTTTGAAGCCTCTTTATTACCAAGGGATTATGTTATAATGCAAATTTTCCACTATCTCACTGAACTATAAAAAAAATTGAAAGCCTAACTTCCAAGTCCAGTATTCTTGGATGTTTTCATGAACTTATTTAACAAATTGGCCCAAAAATAAGACTACCTTGGATATAAGCTGCATCCTAATTTGAGGAGGAAAAAGAAAAAGTGTGCCCCAAAAATATGAATTGAGGCAAGAAAAATGAATAACATTTATTTTCTTGTGTTTTCATATATGTAAACATTTTTCCTAGCATATGATACATTACACTGGCACCAAATATATCTCAACCAGTCCATAATTTCTTCCAGCCTATCTGTTGCTTGTGGTTTTAGCATAAAACACAAGTTCAAAGTATCGAAATTTAACTGTAATGGAACACCACAGTGAAGTGAAACAATTATTAAATTATAGATGAGTTGTATTTTTTACACATCAGCTTCACTTACGTACCTATATTGAGGACATGTTTTGCGAACCATCATTTGCATCATCGGCACTAATGCGACTGATCCAGTGGTGTGGGTAGTTCGGAGTTGCATCTGCCATCTGTTGATTTTGTGATGAATTTAAATGTGGGGTTGTCTTCTGGCGGGATTTCAAAGTTCATTAGTTGGTTTTTATGTTTTTCTATGTATATTTTCTCCCAGATGAGTTCACTATGTTTTTGTATGTGTTTTAGTAATTCGGTGCTATCTTCAATTTCATGATTTTCAGACCAGAAATGAGCTGCTATTGCAGACTTATCAATATTTTTGTATCTTAAGTGCCTGAAGTGTTCTTTCTTTCTGGTGCCTATGTTTCTTTTTGTCCTCCCTATGTAAATTTTTTCACAGTCTTTACACTTAATCTTGTAAATGCCTGATTTTTCTTCCGGTTTTATCTTATCAGTATTATTACTGTTAAGTAGGCTTTTAATGTTGTAATTGTTCTTTGCTGTCAATGTTATATTATATTTCTTGAATATTTTTTGGAACTTTTTTGTGGCCCAGGGGTGGTAGGTAAATTTAGCAAATCTAATTTCTTGTTTCATTGGTGAAAGAGCTGTGATCTGTTTTAATCTTTATCCATAGATTAAAAAAATAAAATCATTCAAACTTCAAAAAAAGATTAAAACAGATCACAGCTTTTTCACCAATGAAACAAGAAATTAGATTTGCTAAATTTACTTACCACCCCTGGGCCACAAAAAAGTTTCAAAAAATATTCAACAAATATAATATAACATTGGCACCAAAAAAAAAAAAAAAAAAAAAAAAAAAAAAAAAAAACCAATTACAACATTAACAACCTACTTAACAGTAATAATACTGATAAGATAAAACCAGAAGAAAAATCAGGCATTTAATAGATTAAGTGTAAAGACTGTGTACATAGGGAGGACAAAAAGAAACATAGGCACTAGGAAGAAAGAACACTTCAGGCACTTAAGATACAAAAATATTGATAAGTCCGCAATAGCAGCTCATTTCTGGTCTGAAAATCATGAAATTGAAGATAGCACCAAATTATTAAAATACGTACAAAAACATATTGAACTCGTCATCTGGCAGAAAATATACATAGAAAAACATAAAAACCAACTAATGAACTTTGAAATTCCGCCAGAAGTAACCCCACATTTAAATTCATCACAAAATCAACAGATGGCAGCACCAACTCCAGAACTACCCACACCACTGGATCAAGCTTTAGTCGCATTAGAGCTGATGATGCAAACGATGGTTCACGAAACATGTCCTCAATATAGTTACGTAAGTGAAGCTGAAGTGTAAAAAAAATATGACTCATCTATAATTTAATAACAACTTCAAAGCTTACAAAAAAATATTCTTACCAGTATGCACCTTCTCCATAAAACTGAACTGAAATAGAAGCTAACAAGACAGCTGTTCCAGATGCTGGCCGCATTGTTGCAAATGAATGTAGAGTTTAACAGCTCCAATCCAACTTTTTTCCATTAAAATTTGGTCCAGAAATCCTGCTTATTTTTGGGTCAATAAGTATTTATTTAAGCCCCCCTTTTATTTTAATAATAACATGGTATTCTCGAGGAGTGAGCCACATTGTGTGGACTTGCCACACATGGAATCATAGGAGTCTAGCACACAGAGTACGTAGAAGTATTGTCTCATGTTGAATATATTAATGATAAAGGAATATGCAAGCGAGATGGTATTATGATGTAAGCTTTACAACCAACCTTATTTTCCTCATATTTTGTTCCTTTGTTTTCCTACCTAATGTTAGGCTATAAGTTCTAGCCTTGCTTTTGTTTCACAGTTTGGAAACAGCATTTTAAAGTAATTATTCTGTTGAATTATCTTTTATATGCCATACCCATTAACCTATTAGCTTATATATTAAAACAACACAGGTGCTATGTTCATTAGAAAGCTTTAATATGATAGTTAAATATGTGAGTTGATGCACAGTGCCTAAGTACTTAGAATGTTGAGATTAGTGTGAGCAGAGGTTGAGGTGAGTAAAGACTGTTTTATTAACCAAATGATTACAGAGATCTCTGCCCTAGTTACATTGTCAAGTTTTACATTCATTCTTTAGCTTACGTGATTTTGTACTTAGTATGTATGTATGTTTAATTTCCCACCATCAAGCATTTTTGCAAATGTTTCAATTTAGATATACCAGTATTCATATTGTGTACGTTTTATGTATGTTTGCTTTAGTAGGCCTGATACTTTGATACTTGTTTTGTACATCTGCTGGTTATTATCAGTGGATTATTACTAGTAAGATTTAAAAGACAAAATGTACTTATGTATGTTCTGTTGATTTGATTCTGAATAAATGTTTTCATACTGAATGTAACCTCAATCATATTGTGATTATTTTATTATTTCCCATCCCATACTATCAATGACATTATTTAATTTTGCTCAGAAATATGTTGAGGATAACTGAAAGATTTTTCTAGAACATCAAAATAGTTAAGCAACTTCAGGATCTTCTGTGCAAAAAACTACCTTCCGAGTTAAACTTTATGGAACATTTATCTCGCATCAAATGAAACCAGAATAAAAACTCCAATTTGAACACAGTGACATGTTATACTGGTCGCCAATCTAGAAAGTGATTGACATTTCGTACGGAGAGAGGCAACGTTGCTGCTTATTGCTATCACGTGGAGAGCGTGATTACGTGCGATTACCCGTGCAAAGGTTATTCAGTTGCGACTGCAATGGCTATTTTTTTTTATTATTATTATTATTATTATTATTATTATTATTATTATTATTATTATTATTATTATTATTATTATTATTATTATTATTATTATTATTATTATTATTATTATTATTATTATTATTATTATTATTATTATTATTATTATTTATTATTATTATCATTATCATTATCATTAGCATTATCATGATTATTATGATTATTATGATTATTATGATTATTATGATTATTATTATTATTATTATTATTATTATTATTATTATTATTATTATTATTATTATTATTATTATTATTATTATTATTATTATTATTATTATTATTATTATTATTATTATTATTATTATTATTATTATTATTATTATTATTATTATTTATTGTTGTTGTTATTATTATTATTATTATTATTATTATTATTATTATTATTATTATTATTATTATTATTATTATTATTATTATTATTATTATTATTATTATTACTATTATTATTATTATTATTATTATTATTATTATTATTATTATTATTATTATTATTATTATTATTATTATTATTATTTATAATACTGTACACAAAGACAATAGAAAAGTCGTGGATGTACATGCAAATGCTAGAACATGCAAGTACACATCAATGTAAAGATCATCGTAACAAAAGAGGCATACCTGTGACATGTTGATGCTTATTGAAGTGGGAAAATGCCTTACATAATTTTTTCTGGTAGTTTCTAATTTATACCCCAATGTCTAACTTTCTTCTTTAAAATACTTTTCTTTCCCAATCTTAACCTTAATGCCCTCACTGATACCTACAGCATGGGAAGTCCTATCAAGCACTTTAGAGAATGGAATACTAGACTGCCCTTTCAATTTCTCCTCATCGAAGTATTCTCTCACAGAGCATATTATTTCCCGTGTATGTCCTTTAATTGGAATACCTTTACCAAATACAGTTTTATTTGATTCCCTAGCACGTTCAGATTTTTGCTTGTCACTATATATAGACATTCATTAAACATAATTGCAAATGATCACAACACGCACACAGATACACGGACTCAGGCACACGTAAACCAAGGCAAATTGCCACAAATAAAATGCAAAGTAACTTGCCAGTACAGGATCTCTAACTGTTGTATATGTGAGGGTATTCTGTTTATGCAGTGTTATCAGTAAGAGAAACAAACACCAAAGGATTGTGTTTACTGCAGTGTTTGCATAACTCGCTCGCCCACAAGTCATGCTAAGCACGTGTTAGAATATCGGCGACCAAGGTTTAGCATCTAACGTCATGGAAACATCTCGACTCTAATTGGTCCCTCTGATCGTTACTATGACAACCATTATGACGTACTCATCCCCTCTCATTTATTTAGAGCGTACTTCCTTGTGGTTACTAACTGTCAATCACATTCTAATTTGGCGACCAGTATAACAAGGACTACAATACCACTGGACTGTGTAACAAACCGCTATGTACTAGATGTTTTTAAAATAGCGATATTTTTTAAAAATATAACAGATTATTATTTGTTAATACTTTAATGTCATTTGTTTCCTTACTTTGAAAAGTTATTCAGTAATTGTATCATCTTCTGTAAAACGATGCTGAAGAGACAATATGTGTTATTGTCTTTTTCAAACATTTGCCAAGAAACCAAGATGTATTTTAGTTGATTGATGGAAATTAATAATTTCTTCACACTAGCCGTATATAGGCTAAGGTTGTTAATAGAGTCAACATGAAAATTCAATGCAACGGCCGGGATTTAAATCACAGATCTCCTGGTTTCCGTCCAGTCATTCTAATTAAATGCGAGAGCCCCTAGTAGTTTCTGGGGAAATATACGAGTCATGATGGCAAGTTGGCCATGGTAGCTCAATGGATTAGAGTGACTGGACAGAAACTAGGAGATCCGTGGTTCAAATCCTGTATAATAGTGAAGTAAAACAAGGTTGAAAAAGAAGATAGTTAATTTCTGAAGTGTGCTCCTAGTTATTAGTGTAAGTGATGTGCAGTGGTCACTAATAATTTAAAACTCTTTCCAAATTGCTACAGCATTTAAAACTATAAAATTAGATGATAATAATATACAGAAATGTCTGGTACCAAAGAATATGGTGAAAAGAGCAAATTGGTTTGGGAAAATGGAGAGTCTACTAGAAGGAGATAGAGAGGATGAAAATGTAAGTGGGTTTTGGAAAGAGGTAAGACAGAATGTGCAAGATATAGGGACAAGAAGTTTACACTATGGTTAAGAACTATAATTCCTTAGATATGTTTAAAATTCTTAAGGAACAGATGAAAGGAGAAATAATATGTAACTGTCATTTTTAATAAGACATCAACAATACAGCATTATCTGAGAAATAAAACAGGTAGACTTTTGACACATCAACAAGGCTCAGCTCCTTTAGAAAACATATGCTCTTGTGCTAACATAGCTGGGGTATTGTCGTGCTGCTTAAACCGTTATCATGGATTTATCTTTGGTAATAGAAACCTTTCAGATAACGTGCTGATTATTCTTGTAAGAGTGAGAGGGGAACTGCCGGCACTTCCTGGATCTGTGCTAAGCACCAATGAACGCATCACCTCAGCCAACGGAATTCGCAGGAATCACAACTAAAGCATTCGATGTACTAAACCACAATTTACTATTCCAAAAATTAGAACATATGGGTATTAGAGGGCATGCATTGGAATGGATCAAATCATATCTAAAGGACAGGAAGCAAATAGTAGAAATTTCACATACAGAAAAAGATCGCATTAAAGAATACCGATCAGACACAAAATATATTAAGTTTGGTGTACTACAAAGTTCTATTTTGGATTCTATTCTTTTCTTATTGTTTGTAAATGATTTACAGTCAAATATTACAGCTAAAACAATAGTTCAGTATGCTAACGACACAAATATATTAATTGAAAGCAATGCACTTGAAGAGCTACAAATCTTATCAAGCAGAATGTTCAGTAATATTTCTAAATGGTTCAGCAATAATAATTTAATTGTAAACTTGGATAAGACACATGTAATTCATTTTCAGTTTTCTCAGAATAAGTCTCCTGTACAATCACAATTAATATGTAATAATAAAGTAATTAAGTATGTAAATACAACTAAATTTCTTGATCTTTGGATACAGAGTAACCTAAAGTGGGAGGCACATGTTGATCATCTAATTAAAAAACTGAGTACAATTTCTTATAATTTCAGACAACTGGTACACATAGTTAACAAAAACTCTCAGAAGCGTGTATTTTGCGTGTACTCACTCCATTTTAAAATATGGCATAACATTATGGGGTAACTCACCACATTGTGAATCATTATTCATAATGCAAAAACGGATTCTAAGAATACTTGGAGGAGTTAAATCAACATCTATGTGCAGACCATTATTTAAAAAATTTAAAATCCTACCTCTCCCATGTATTTTCATTTTTGAAATTTTAAAATTTACAAAGACAAATTTAATGAAAGGAAATGGCCAATGTACCTTTAATGACACAGTTCATAATCATAATACTAGACAGAGAATAGACACTCATGTGAATAGAAGTAACACAAGAGCTCATCAAAACAGTGTAATAAACCTAGGAATCACTTTTTTTTAATAAACTGCCTATAGCCAATAAAACCATTTGCAATTTTTCAGCATTTAAAAAGTCAGTTTTGGCATACATGCTAGACCACTGTTTTTATTCTGTTAGTGAATTTATGGAAAGTTTATAATATTGTTACATTTCTGAATTAATTGTGTATATTATAAAATTTTTGAGATATCTTTATAAAACATTATTTTGTACAAACACTGACTTGTCCTTATTGAATGTGACTTGTTAATTTACAAGTATAGTTAATTGCACTGTAAATTCACAATTTGACGTGTCTTATATCATAGTACTCCATGTACAAAGTATGATTTACAAGATGAATAAATTATCTACCTATCTATCCACTCCGGGTGGAGTAATCAGTGCATTATCTGTTACCAAAAATAAATCCATGGTAATGGTTCGAGCAGCGCGACTATACCAATGTTGCATGATATATTTAATGTGTCATTTAATAGTAAATTGTGAGCTACCATGAGACACTGTTCCCCCTTTTCCTGCAGAGAGAAAAACACTGCAGACATTTTCTGTCAGAAGCTTGCAGCATATACATCACAAAGTAGGTTTCTGTAACAATAATTTTCAAACATGGAAACATCAAAAAAGGTCACTTTGGAGTGTTGTAAACTCCCAAAGCAGAATGATTATTCACAATGATTCAGAATGTTTTCCAGTTCCGCAAAACGTTCTAGTTCTTCCTTTGCAAAAGACAGTGGCTAGAACGCCTACAGCAGTATAAAAAACTGAAACCACAATAAAAAGAATCACTAAAGAATTTGAAAAAGCTAGTGTTTCACATACACCAATTAGATACTATTCCAGAAAAACAATGTAATCGATATAAAATGTTTCAAATGGACGATTTTGATAACTGAGTCATTCGTAGAACTGTTCTTCAAGTACCTATTATGAAGTGCATAAATAAATTCCAACAGTGAAGAAGTTATTTTATGCAGTAAACGAGAAAATTAATGTCAGTGATGGACAGAAAACATTCTGGCAAATATTAAAGGAAATGGGATTTAGTTTAAAAAAATGTAAGAATATACGGCACATTTAGTGGAACGTTAAGATATAGATTTTCACCTTATCACTGCATTTAATCCCTTTTTAATGACATGGAATATCATGAAGTAAAAAATAGCAGAAAAATATGTTTACTATGACTTTAAACGGACTTAAAGGACTAATCAGTGTCTAAACAACACTGAAGAGGATTGGAACAATGCGTGCATAAAAATAAAGTCCATAAAATAAGAATCATCGAGATACCTTGATGGAAGAAGAAATAAAATAGTAATCAATGCATGTTTAGATAGCAGTGATGAAGAGGAAACAAATACTTTAGTCAGCTTTATGGATTCTACACACAGCACAGAGGTGCCGTTGAAGAGTCATCCTTCTCCAAGGACAAGGAGCCTTTGACATTCTGCCATTCCGGAACTCTGTCCCTTACTGACATTATGATGGATTTATAATAATAGACGATGGGTAGATGGTGGTTTATTTTTTATGAAGTATCACAAGTTGTAGGATGAAAGAGAGGTTATTAATTACACAGAAAATGAAGCTATTTACAGTGGAGTAACAAACACTATACAAATAAAAATATTTAGTAAATATTCTCCACTTATCTTAAGATGCCAATGACAATACTTCAGACAATACTACAACTACTACAGTGTTGACTGAAGAAGTGGCAAATGCTCATGAAATTAATTTCGCAAAATCATAATAGAAGTATTGTCATCGGCTTCTTAAGATAAGTGGAGAATATTTACTAAATATTTTTATTTGTGTAGTAAGAGAAGATATGTTTATATAGGAGACTATTGGGCTTATGATGGGCCTAAGGTGAGTGGGATGCTTGTAGGTTTCCCCGTGGTCAATGTCATATACCCCGAGGCCTCGGAAAAGTTGATTGAAGTTGTAGGGAAGACGGGAATAGAATTCAGAGAGAGGTTGAGGATATAGTCATTTTTTGGGGGGAAATGATAAGTCTGAATAAATGTTGTCATTTGGAATGTACCATTCAGCAGCTCTTGCTACTTGAAGATATCGTTTCTGAAGTATTTGAAGTTTGTAGAGGTGAGTTTTTGCAGCTGCGCCCCAGACCTGACAGGTGTAGGTGAAGGTAGGTCTTATTAGGATATAATGGCAGTTCTACAGATGAAGGAAGTGATGCAGACGGATCAGCTGATATCCATCCTCTAATCCTTGTTTCACATAAGCTTGCCCCGTATCTCTTAACGGTCACGTGATCTTATCACCTTTCATTGGCTGCTATTGCTGTATAGACTGTTGTGTGGTAAAAATTGGTTTGTTAGTTTGTTATTTATATGTTGGAAGAGAATTGTCAAATTTATATTTTCGTAACTGTTTTAATTAAGTATATTGTGCAACAGAGTTGACTTATCTGAAATGCATGTTAATTTTTAAACGAAGTAAAGAGGAGGTTCCTTTGCTCTCATGCACATGGCATGATAGCACTTACTTTAGCGGTAGTGATGACATAGTTGTTTATATGAATTTTATCACTGACCTTGTTTGGAACTGGATTAGTCATATATCGCCATTCGAAGGTGTGTTGTGCCGAGTTCGAGAGCTAAATTATTTTATTGATCGTTTATTGCACGTGTACTTATTATATGTATAATGGCAGAGTCTACCGCCAGTTTTTCTCTGAAGCATCGCAAGGGAAAACCTTTACAAAGCGGTGAAAAAGAATTGTGGTGCATGTGTTCAATGCACTCACAGAGAAGAATCCGTCTTTGTCAGTGAGAGAAGTCGAACAGCTGTGCTCTGAACTTACAGGTGTGAGTGTTAGATGCGTAGGAACCTTGTGACATTAAATTGAGATAGCAGGAAAACTTATCACTCCAGGGATGATATTGCTGTGTGGCAAAGACGTTATTTAAGGACAATCTGATTGTCGAAGTCGCAAAATGTACTACCTTGACGAGTCTTGGGTGAATGAAGGACACGACAAGTATGGCGTACATGACTTTTAAGACTGAAAGACATGCATTTTTGCAAGGTATGTGTGCTGATTTAAAAAAAATACCAGTGGAAAAGCTGAAGGCCTTTCATTATAAACTTGTTCCAGTTTCATTGCTCATTCATTCAGTTTCAAATTGCTCAGTTTCATTATAAACTTCATTATCTTTGCATGCTTTCCTATTCTTATTTGTATGATTTTATCTAGCTTCCTGGCAATTATTATAACGTTTACAGCAGTTTTAATGTGATGGGAGACACCGCCTATGGCCTAAGGTACGAAAGCATTAGCCAATTAGGATGAGAGGGAAGGTAGTTGCACACAGAGTGATACATGTCAGCGGGGCAAGGTTATATGAAACAGGGATTAGATGACATTGCACAGATGGAAGCTATACGGATATAGCAAGTGAATGCAACAATCAGAATCTTCACATCAGAATTAAATAAGTCAATTTTGTTCTGCTCCTTAGCATATTTTATGCATTTAGTAAGTAGGTCAAGTCGCGCTGGTGGAACGGTTACCATGTATTTATTTTTATTAACAGAAACCTATCAGATAACGCACTGATTATTCGTGTAAGTGTAAGAGGGATACTGACGCGCCTCCCGTTCGTGTGCTAAGCACCAATGAAGTATCACTTCAGCCAATGGAATTAGCAGGAATAGCAAATGACAGATGTTCAGTCCACGTGGAGTGAACTGAGAGGTATATATTATCTGAGAGGTATCTATTACCAAAGAAAATCCATGGTAACCATTCGAACAGCGCGACTATACTGTAACTTTGTGGTTTCGTAGAATTAAAAGGCCGAGTTGCAGAAATTAAAACCTCCTTTATTTCCATAGAAATACACTGTCCAATTCTCACGTAACAACATTACATAATCTTCCAAGGTTGAAGACGATAACAAACAATTGCAGCTGATTACATTAGCTCTCGTTACAATAACACTTCCAGCTGTCTGGTTTCCCAACAAATGTTTCACAACTACAACTTTGCAAGCAGTCACGTCTTTAAATAGCTATTTCGTAAATTCGAGATGTTTCTGGACCAAACAGGAATCGAATGTTCATCATGATCTCGCAAATGCTTAGTCGCGGATACCATTTTGTTTTTACTTGGACACCAGGCCATGTGGGGATTTCCGGGAACGAGGAGGCGGACGCGGCTGCTAAGTTCGCTTGCCGTTTGCCCCGGAGTTTAACAACTACGGTGCCATACCAGGACGTGCAACGTCTTTTCCGTCGCCAACTCCTATCTGCTTAGCAGCACTCCTGGACAGCTTTGGAAGGCACACAACTGCGGGCAATAAAGGAGAGCGTACAACCCTGGCTAACTTCCTGCAGGGATAACCGGCGAGCCGAGGTGATACTCACCCGGCTGAGAATTGGGCACACACGAGCGACTCATGGTCATTTGTTAAGAGGGGAACCGGCCCCAGTGTGTGCTCCATGTGCAGTACGCCTCACTGTGCGGCATGTATTGCTGGACTGCCCGCAGTACGCCCGCGTTCGCCAGTCAGTAGGCTTGGGAACTAACTTGCTGGGTGTTTTAGGGGACGACCCAGTGGCGGTGGCTAAGGCACTGCGGTTTGTTGCCGAAATCGGTTTTATTAAACAAGTCTGACTTGCATTTTATATTTGTTAATTTTAGACATTTTAAATTGTTAGTCTTGGGATGTTTTTTTTTATGTACTTTTAATAGTTGAGTGTTATTATTTTATTTTACCTTTTTAGCTAAATTTGTGTAGCTTTTAGGTTTTAGTGTTGACTTCGGGCCCAAATGACCTTGTTGTCGACGGGCCCTGAAACACTACACACTCACTCACTCACTCACTCACTCACTCACTCACTCACTCACTCACTCACTCACTCACTCACTCACTCACTCACTCACTCACTCACTCACTCACTCTTCCAGAAGCGTAACCCTATCGGTCTTTTATCTCGCGCTATCATTATTTCTTCCAGCATATTCCTTATCTCCAGGCTTTTTGTGTACACAAGCCCCGCTATCGAGATCGGGTTCGCGACAATACATATTGTAAGACTAATAATAAGACTAAGACTAATAATAGCTGTAAATGTAATGCAAGACACATAATAAAGTCTATGTACATTGATGAAATAACAAACGAGGAACTTATAAAAGTAACAAAAGACATGAAAAATAAGAAATCAGCTGGACTAGATGAAATATCACCAATGCTACTCAGTGTTCACCTTATATTCTAGAACCACTAGTTGAAATGATAAACTCGGTTATAAGATAAGGCGTATTTCCAAAAGTAGTAAAGAAAACTATCATAAAACCAATATACAAAAGAGGTGATAAAGAAATACCTGAAAATTACCGTCCAATAGCGCTAATCTCTACGCTATCAAAAGCAACTGAAAAAATTATTGCAAACAAAATTATATCCTTTTTAGAAAAACATAACATTTTAAACGGGACACAATTTGGATTCAGAAAAAAATAAGTAAACAAAGCAGGCTATAGCTGAAATCACAGATCACATAATAGAAAACTTAGATAGTCACACGGATAACAACTGCATATTATTAGATTTGACAAAAGCGTTTGATTGCGTACAGCACGACATTCTTTTTGACAAACTATTTAACTATGAAATTCGAGGTACTCCACTCAACTTTATAAAATCGTATCTTAACAATAGAACTCAGGTAACGAAAATCACACATCAGTCACACAATCATAAAAGATTATTACTCAGAAAGTCTCGAAGTAAAATATATAGTACCACAAGGATCTGTTCTTGGCCCCCTACTGTTTATTATTTATATAAATGACATGCCAAATTTACCTGGAAGCAAAATTACAATGTACGCAGACGATACATCAATTATTAACACAGGCATCGGAGCAAAAAAAATTTAGAAACAGTAACGTCACAAAATACAAGACACTTAATCCAGCACTTGCAGTCAAATAACTTACACGTCAATATAAACAAAACGAAATGTATACACTTCCGCACCCCACAAAATAAAAACAAAAAATATTGATATTTTCATTGGAAATGACAAAATAAAAGAAGTAGAATACAGCAACTTCTTAGCAGTAATAGTTGATCAACATCTCAATTGGGATAATCATATAGATAAAATATGCAAAAAGATCTGTACTAGTCTATTCATCATAAAAAGATTCGCAGGCTTACGATAAAGAGTTATTAACAACAATATACTACGGAAAAATCCGTCCTCATCTCACCTACGGTATTATAGCATGGGGTCGTAGTAAAAAGAAACATACAAACCGAGTTTTCTTACTGCAAAAAAGAGCAGTGAGGTTGATCCAGGGATTAAAGCAAACTGAATCATGTAAAGAAGCATTTAAAAATCTACAAATTATGACTTTGTATTCATTATACATATATGAACCAATACTGTATTTAAAAATTAAAGACAGCAACGGACAACTGAATAGAAACAACCATGATTACTTTACAAGAAAAAAAGTCAACTATCACCCACAAATGTATTCATTAGAATTATATAAAACTAAACCAATAGCATCAGCATATGAACTTTACAATAAACTTCCACCATACCTAAAAAGCATCCAAAACCATTACATTTTCAAAAAGGAATTTAAAAAGTATTGTATAAATGGATGTTTCTACTCAATAAAAGAATCTTTAAACAAAGAATTGTAAATACGTAAATTTGTAAAAAAATAATGTATGAATATTGATGTACTATAGTAAATAGCTTGTACCATTTTATTTCTTTGTTTTGTACATATACTTTGTAACCATGACGTGTCCAAAAACATGTATATGTTTTAAAAGGATGAATGAATTAATGACTGAATGAATGAATGAATTGCTGGGACATGCTGCTTAGCTCTCTTGCCCTGTGAAGGCCAAGCGATGTAAACAGATAACAGTGTTTCCGCTGCGAAGTATGTCGGTTAGGCGCGGCGCTGGGTGAATTGATTAGGTGACTCGGAAAATCGGTTAACCTCAATTCGCAAACTCATTATTACTATCATATGATGAATACAACAAGTTTAAAGTAGGCTAATGATCGCGTACGAATTCGCAATAAGGACGATATTAAGTGGCTGATAAACTTCGAGCGGGAGGTTGTTGTAATTTACGTCCTCCAACGTTAAGTCATATCGGACGATGAATGGAATGGGTGAAATGATGCTCAAATAAGCCCAGGGTCCATGGAGCTTAGAGTTACCTGACATTCGTCTATTAGGAAAAGGGAAAATCCCGGAAAAAGCCTTATCCAGGTAACCCACCCTGACCGAGATTCGAACTTGGGACCTCTTTAACGTGAGGCAGACACTCTACCACCACGCTACCGGGGAAAACAGCAAATTAAATTTACAATACCACCATAAAAACAAAAGAAAGGTGTTACTATTAAAGTTGTAAAATAGAAGTATTTATAAACAGTGGAGCTTTATCAATAACATCTTTTTAAACCACTTTTCAAACTATAAAAACACTTTAGCTCCACTTACGTTTAAAATTAGGACATGTTTCAAGGACCACGCGTCCCCATCATCAGCTGATGTTTGTCTAGCTCTTCAGGTGACCGCCTCCCTCTCTTGGCGCTGTTCAGCTGTTCAACGAGTTGAATGGCGTCATCCACTATTGGTATTTCGAAATTCATGGCTCTCTTTCTATTCTTAAAAATGTGTATATTTTCCCAAGCTGTTAATTCCCAATACATTTTTGCTGGTACCAAAAGATTGATTTCTTTAGAAACATGATTTTTTGACCGAAAATGATGGGCTATGACTGATTTATCTGTCTGTGTTTTATGCATCTCATGTGTTCTTTCATCCTAGTTTCGGAAAATATACACATTTTTAAGAATAGAAAGAGAGCCATGAATTTCAAAATACCAATAGTGGATGACGCCATTCAACTTTTTGAACAGCGCCAGGAGAAGGAGCCGGTCACCTGAAGAACTAGTCAAACATCAGCTGATGATGGGGACGAGTGGTCCTTGAAACATGTCCTATTCTGGTCGCCAAACTAGAATGTGATTGACAGTTAGTAACCACATGGAATAACGGTCTAAATAAATGGGAGGGGATGAGTATGTCATAACGGTGTTCATAATAACGATTAAAATGACCAATTAGAGTCGAGACGTTTCCATGACAACGTTAGCCGCTAAACCTTGGTTGCCGATATTCTAACACGTGCTTAGCATGACGCGGGCGAGCGAGTTACGCAAACGCTGCAGTAAATATAATACCTAGGTGCTGCATAAGCAGAATGCTCTCAGAGTTAGAGATCCTGTACTGGCAAGTTACTTTGCATTTTATTTGTGGCAATTTGCCTTGGTTTACGTGTGCCTAAGTCCGTGTATCTGAGCGCGTGTTGTGATCGTTTGCAATTGTGTTTAATGAATGTTTAATTATGTCTAAGTATAGTGACAAGCGAAAACCTGAACATGCTCGGGAACCAAATAAAACTGTATTTGGTAAAGGTATTCCAAATAAAGGACATACACGGGAAATAATATGCTCTATGAGAGAATACTCCGAAGAGGAGAAACTGAAAGGGGAGTCTAGTATTCCATTCTCTAAGTGCTTGATAGGACTTCACGTGCTGTAGGTATCAGTGAGGGCATTAAGGTTAAGATTGGGAAAGAAAAGTATTTTAAAGAAGAAAGATAGACATTGGGGTATAAATTAGAAACTCCCGGGAAAAATTATGTAAGCAGCATTTTCCCACTTCAATAAGCATCAAAATGTCACAGGTATGCCTCTTTTGTTACGATTATCTTTACATTGATATGTTCTTACATGTTCTAGCGTTTGCATGTAGATCCACGACTGTACTATTGTCTTTGTGTACAACATTATAAATAATTAATAATAATAACAATAATAAAATACCCATTGCAGTCGCAACTGAATCACCCTCGCACGCGTAGTGCTATCGCGCTCTCCACGTGGCAGCCATAAGCGGCAACGTCGCCTCTCTCTCCGTACGAAATGTCAATCACTTTCTAGATTGGCGACCAGTATAATTTTAAATGTAAGTGGAGCTAAGGTGTTTTTATAGTTTGACAAGGGGTTTAAAAAGGCGTTACTGCCAACTGCTTCACCTAGTAGTTAATTAAAATAAGACTCGCCTTACTGCTTATGTCGATATTTCTTTTTTTCATCCTCGCGAAAGCATCTTTCATGTCTGCGTAGGAGGGCCGAGTTCACTGAGTACGTCCTTTTTTTTAATTTACGTCCGCCCCAACGTTAAGTTACATCGGACGGTGAATGAATTAGGTGAAATTATGCCCAAATGGTTCCAGGGTCCATGGAGCTTAGAGTTACCCGACATTCGTCTTGAAGGATAAGGGAAAACTCCGGAAAAAACCTTATCTAGGTAACTCACCCTGGCCGAGATTCGAACTCGGGACCTCTTGAACGTGAGGCAGACATGCTACCATCTACGCTACCGAGGCGAACTACGAACAAGTGTATTCGATTCGCAGCATGTAATGTCATCTGAGAACCTACACTCACACGGAAGTTTCGATTCTTCATAGTATTCGAATATAGGGCATCCGATTCCAATCATCACTACTGCCAACCACCCAACTGATTGATACCATCAATTTAACTAATGACAATATAATTTCATCGTTGAATCAGACTTACTCAATAATCCAATCTCGCTTCAAAAGCTACATAGTGTGAGCCAGTAATGGCATAATTTGTATGCGGAGTCTCTTTTTCCATACTCAACTTATACCATAATACGAAGGTTTCTACGACAAGCTTCCGTTTATATATTCGGTGATAACTGATTACGTAGTTAAATTTATATTAATTTTATGTAACCACCGTTTCCAGAATTAAAATCTTAACAGAAAATATAAAACATTATATTTCTAATACATAATACCAGTATTGTGGTTCTTTATGCAAAAATCAACCCAACAAAATCTTTCGTGCTGCCATCTGCTGGTTCCTAATAGTTCAGTGCGATGACTAAAGATGGAGAACATGTAGGTCCTAAATACAGATACTAATTTTCATTGCTCAACTGTTTGGATCATTGTGTATGCTATGGTAGTTCCATCTAACGGTGTTTATTGACTTCAGCTGTAAAAGTACACCACAGACCAATAGCAGATTCTGAAATCCGTGGTGGGGACTGAAGTCGCATACTGAACTTTTCGATGCCAGATAACCGAACTAACCAACATGTCATCGGTATTGCAGTGAGCTTCTATTTCGACCGAGCTATGGTACATTCGCTTCCTTCCACCCTTCCATGCCGTGTTCAGCGACTGATTGAATCCATCTTTCGAAGCTTAGTCTCGTGCACCAACGAATAATTTACGGCACAATTCATTTATCACATATTAGGCCCTATAATATTACGCATAATAGGCCCTAAATAGGCTGAGTAAATGTGCGTAAATTATTCAACACTGTGCGAGATGTGACTTCGAAAGAAGTTGACCAATTAAATTCGAAAAAAAAAAGGTATCAGAAGCCACTTCCAAACTTGATCATTTTCCTCTTGCCACTAAGCATTATAGCTTTTATATTCATGTAATAAATGAATAAGTAGGTCTTTAAGAAACAATTGCAACTTTGACAGAGTGAGATTACTCAAAATGCTCTCGAGGTTATATTTAACACCTGTATTTCCTTTCCCTGAAGTGTGAATTCCTAAGCCTGTTACTGTGATAATTACAAGAAAACCTGACACCAAATCAATGCATTCTACAGTTACTGGAAAACAGGAAAGGATATCACAAGGTCACGAGTAATGCAATTTCTTTGTACATCAGAATAATCTTGAAAAATTCCCTGGAAGGAAAGTGTCAAAAAGAAAAAAAAAACAACAAAAAACGAAAAACATTATTAAAGAAATGTATATATAAATTGTAAGTGAAGATACAAACAACTATGTACAAACAAATAGCACTATCTCTTTAAATAGAAAACAAAGAAGCTCTGTTGATAGCTTATATTTACTAAGAATTTCAAAAGCTCTATAGTACATACATCATTTTCAGCACAAGTTTACATAAGAATATTCAAAGAAAAACCTGAAATTTGTAATTGATTTGTGATATTAGTAAAACCTCACAAATTAGTACCTGAGGCAAAGACATACATTGAATAAAAGGCACTATCTTATACACTGCTTTATTCATTATACATTTATTCCATCCGTAAATCATACATTCATGATGTGGAATTGTCAAATTACTAACTACACAAAAAATAGTAACAAAAACAAGAATTACAATAAGTTGTTAGGGATAATAACTAAATAAATAATTAAAATTTACATTCCTTTTATTCCTACCCTTTGTCATTTAAATAATCTTCTACTGAGTAGTAACACTTTTCATCAAAGTTCTAAGGCTTTCACGGCCGGTGTCAATACTAGATACAATATTTACCGGGCTTGTGGGCTGTGGTCTATTGGGTTC
Organism: Mantis religiosa; assembly: GCA_030765055.1. Taxonomy (NCBI): domain Eukaryota; kingdom Metazoa; phylum Arthropoda; class Insecta; order Mantodea; family Mantidae; genus Mantis; species Mantis religiosa. The sequence continues at coordinate 143,092,152 of CM060956.1, read as the reverse complement.
CTTCTTCTTCCCAAACGTTTCGTCTGCGACTGCGGCAGACATCTTCAGTGGCGGCGAGGTCGAAGTTTCCTAGTGGAGATTTCAGCACCGACAGCTGAATTCGGTGCTGAAATCTCCACTAGGAAACTTCGACCTCGCCGCCACTGAAGATGTCTGCCGCAGTCGCAGACGAAACGTTTGGGAAGAAGAAGGAACCCAATAGACCACGGCCCACAAGCCCGGTAAATATTGTATCTAGTAGTAACACTTTTGTAACAAATATTTCTTTGATGTGTTATTAAACTTTGTGAAGGACTCAATGTTTTTTTTATTTCAGTTGGCAGTTTATTGTAGATATGAATTCCGTTGAATTTAAAACTGTGCTCATACATTTTCTTTTTATAATAGGTGGCATGTAAGTTTGAGCTATTTCTTGTGTTATGGTCGTGAATATCATTGCTTTTTTGAAATGTATCTAAGTTCGTTTTAACCTGTACTATTATTTCTAAAAGGTAAATGCTTGGTAATGACAATATGCCTAATTTTTTAACCATCGCTTACAACTATATGTTCTCTTTAAATTCGCCATAATTTTAATTACCCTTTTTTGGATTCTAAATACTTTGATAATGCTACTACTATTTCCCCATACTGCTATACGATAAGAAATTAATGATTGAAAATCTGCAAAATAGGCTATTCTTAATGTATTCAAATTTACAATGTGCTTCAAAATTGATATTTGGAAACAAATGCTACTTAATTTCTTCATTAGACTTTCAATATGCATATTCCAATTTAGACTGTCGTCCACCCAAACTCCTAAAAATTTTGTCTTTCCTGTATATTTAATTTCATTTCCATCCATTATAATTTCAGGCAAATTAACTGCCTTATTAATTTTATTATGAAAACCCAATGTCTGACTCTTATCCTTATTTATAACTAATTTGTTATTTTGAAACCGAATTGATACTTCTTTCAAATTATTTATTACATTTTCTTTGAGTTCGTCATCATTTTGACCTGATATCAAAAGGCTCGTATCATCTGCGAATAAGGAGCATTTTAAAGAATTTTGTGAATAAAGTGCCAAATCATTAATATACAAAATAAATTACAATGGCCCTAAAACTGAACCCTGCGGAACTCCACAGTTTATGCAAGCAGCTTTTGATTTTATAGTTTTTATTTCCTTTGTAGTTTTATCAACAAACTCTATTTCTATTATTTGCCTTCGCTTTCTCAAGTAGGAGACAAGCCAGTTATTTGCAGTTCCCCTAGTTCCGTAATGAGATAATTTCTTTAATAGTATTCCATGATCAACTAAATCGAAAGCTTTGGACAGGTCGAGGAATATTTCAATACATTTTTCTGAATTGTCAATCTTTTGGTGCATTTCGTCTATAAACTGTATCAGTGTAGTATTAATGGACTTTCCTTTTTGAAAGCCATGCTGCCGATCAGAAATTACATTAAATTTTGTAATAAAGTTGCACAATTTAATAAAAACCACTCTTTCTAGTCACTTTGGTTGGATTATCATTCACACGTGCAGTATAAATGATTACGATTTGAATGAAAAATACAGTTCAATGAATATAAGAAGAATATTAAGTACATAAAAACTGTATAATTCATTTAAAGTTGTCCTAAGCTTAACTTTGTCTTTGAAACACAGAAATATTACAGTCTTGAATTTCTAAATGCTTTAATGAGATGTATAAGCACAGTAATAAATGCTGAAAAAAGAAAATAAGCAGTTTTAAAAATAAATTTCAATGCAAAGTGCATCTTCCAACAGGACAAAATTTCATGTAATTATCTGACTGTGAAGTATGATTTGCTTGGTACAGCAACTGTTTTGGAAAATGGCTTACTTTAACTTGATAAGACTTTAAGTTATATATGTACTATGATGGCAATAAAGCTCTCTGCATAGTGTAAACCTCCCAGGTTATGACATACAACTGAATGTGTGTCACACAGGCAAATCAATGAAAGGTTACACTCAGAACTATTACTGCTGTTTGTGGTCTTAATTATGCTGTGAAAGTGCTGGAACTGTCTGAGTTGTTAATAGGTCTAATTAAAATGCTTCTACATCTAAGCATTATTTCTTTTGACAGACCATAATCCCTTATCTGTTACTATGAACACCGTTATGACATACTCATCCCCTCCCATTTATTTAGACCGTTATTCCATGTGGTTACTGTCAATCACATTCTAGTTTGGCGACCAGAATATGACATGTGATCTGAGATGTACATACAGATGCTGGCAGAGAAATTCGCTAACTATTTCAGCATGTGTGTGTGACACATATACTTCATTATCGCGTGGTAGCATAAACTGAACTTTAAAGCCCTGAACCGCAAAACAGTTCGCTTACGTAGCTACTGTTCATATGCACACAAAACTAAACGACCCAAAAATTAGATGCGTTCGACGAAAGAATGGCGTTTGCTACAGTGAAAAAAGTGATAATTCAATGATTTGTGAACATTGCCTCTTCTTTAACGACGCCGTAGTTGTATACTGTCTGTAATGGACTTTAAACCATTTTTTTAAATTAGATACGTAATAAATACAGAAGCTACGAATGAGCATTTATGAAGCATTTTTACACAATGAATCATCTGTACCTTTAATGTGCATAGTGCGCAGAAATTTTAGTATTACAGCAACAATATTGCTTCTTTTAAGCAGAAATTTGCGAGCATCATTTGTTCTCCTATATTTGAATCAAAGAAATTTCAGAATATTATACATAGAAATTACAGAAACAGTATATTCTATATTCACCCTCATTAAATTGGTCAGCCCTTTAGAAGTTGGATATTCATCTTTGGCATATAAATCATAAATTGTACGTAAAACACACTTTTGAGAATCGACTAAGTTGGTAGCATGATTTTTAGCTACTCGATATTTTCTAGGAGACTTAAATATAGGAACTTCTAATTTGGTGAACTGTTTGCCCTCTTTAACAATGTTCTTCACAGAATGAGCAATCACGCAACAAACGTTTGCCGTTAATTCTCGACTCTAAGCGAAATTTGTACTTTCGATAATGTCTTTAATTGACAACCGTTTGGAAAACGAATACACGTGAAAAATAATATTTCTACTATCCACAAACGCAAAGGTCACTGACAGGATTTTGACACTCTAACACATTGAGACAATGAAAAGGAATGTGTTTGACAGAGAACGCATGCTACACAAGGAGCAGAACCGTTAAAAAATGCGCCCTATTCACTCAGTACATAAAAACCGAGAAGATTTATTCATGCTGAACTTACGGATGAAATTGAAACAGCGGTAGCAAACTACCTAAGAACTCCCCCGGTTGCCCATGAAGTCAGTCTAACTACTGTCATGGAACTCAGAAGTATTATCCAATCTGTCCGTCCCTATAAAGCTGCATGAGCTGACAATCTGCCTTATGCAGCGTTCAAAACCCTTCCTATATCATGGATTCTCTTACTGGTTCACTTATTTAATTTGGCTCACTTTCCAGGAGCATGGAACCATGCTAAAATTATCACACTTCCCAAGCCTGGAAACGACTTGAAACAACTGAATAGTCGTTGGCCAATTAATCCTCTCCCAGCCATTAGTAAGCTGTTTGAAAAAGTTCTCCAGCTGCGTCTACAAGCCCTGCTGGACCGTCATAATGTGCTAGGACCAGAACAATTTGGATTCCGGCGTCAGCATTCAACAACATACCAACTCCTCCGAATAGTGGATGAAGTGGTCAGAGCATTCAATAATCTTCACTACGTTGCAGCCCTATTCATTGATATTTCCAAAGCCTTCGACTCTTTATGGTATGAAGGCCTCCTTCATCGCCAAATGCACTATGACATCCCTTCCTACTTAATCCACCTAATTCACAGGTACCTAAAAAACTGAACCTTCGTCGTTGCCAGGGACGGCATCATCTCTCAACCTTACGCCATCAACGCAGGGGTACCCCAAGGCAGTGTTCTGGGACCCCTGTTATTCCTTGCATATATCAACACTCTTCCAACCTATAGAGGCTACAACTTATATCTGTTTGCAGACGACACAGCTCTGACGGCCACCTCTAAACATCACACCTAAGCGGTGAAACGGGCACAGTTTTATGCTGACATGTTGTCCGCGTGGTTTATCACCTGGCGCCTAAAAGTAAAAGTTACCAAGTCCCAGGCTGTTACTTTTACCAGGCGAAATCTTCAGGCTGTCCCTAATCTCCGGCTAGCAGGAGAAGAGGTACCATGGTCCATCACAGCGACTTATCTAGAGGTGACCCTAGATATAAAGCTAACATGGAAGGCCCACATCACAGCACTGGCAAATAAAGTCAACACGAAGATGGTAATGCTGTACGCGCTATATAACAGAAAGTTAACTGAAATTGAGCTCGCGCTGAGGAATAAGATGTGTATGTATGTATTTATTGACTGCAATTGGGTACTACCCGGTGGCAGAGTTAAGAATACAGATCAAATTACAAATACTAGATTTACAACAATAACACAGTAAACAATACAAACATGATATTATTTTACTTTAGTCATATAAAGCATATATAATTACTTCTCTATTTACATATTGTATACCATTATAATTCAAAAGTTAAACCATAAACCATCTAGATTTTTTCTAAATTTCTTCAGCGACAGGGGACAGTCCTGAAAGACTGCTACAGGTAATTCATTCCATTCTTCAATGGTTCTATTAACAAAAGAAAATTTTCCTACGTCGGTTCTGTAGCTTCTACCCTTAATTTTATACCTATGATCGTTTCGTCCATAATAATCCGGATTATCTAACCTTACACTAACGTCCTTCTATGCCTTTACACCAGCATTAGCTTTGAATAATGCTACCAACCTATGTTTTTTACGCCTAATTCTTAATTCCTCCCATTTAGTCTCATCTCCTTTTATAGGCCCAAAATACTTGCCTCTTTTTATGAATTTTATTGCCCTCTTCTGTATTTTTTCTAATGGATCGATTTGGTTAGCTCTATACGGGTTCCAGCATGCTACTCCATATTCCATAACCGGCCGCACTAAGGCCTTGTAGGCAATTTCCCTGGACCTAGCGCTCCCCTTTTTCAATATTCTCATTACGAAATGTAATGCCTTCCAGGCATTCCTAGATGTGGAATTTACTTGTTCGTCCCATCCAGCATTACTTGCCAGGTACACTCCCAAGTATTTGCAGCTGTCCACCTGTGGAATTTGCACCCCTCCCATGTGATAGTTAACAATAATTTTGCCCTTAGTTCTACTAAAAACAACGGATTTACTTTTCTTGGCATTAATTGACATTTTGTTAGCCGCAGCCCAATTGCAGATTTCATTTAAATCGTCCTGAAGAGCGGTTCCATGCACTGTATTCCGAATTTTATTATAAATTATACAATCGTATGCAAACAACCTTATCTGGCAGTTAACATTAACAGCAATGTCATTAACAAAAACGAGAAACAGTAAAGGTCCTAGTACTGAGCCTTGCGGCACACCCGAACTTACAGTTCCACTATCGGACAGCTCTTTACCTATTTTAAATTTTTGCGTTCTCCCTTTCAAAAAATGTCTAACCCATAATACTACGCGTTTGTCAATTCCTGTATTAGCTAGCTTACAAATAAGTAAACTATGTGGCACTACATCAAAAGCTTTAGAAAAGTCAATTACCACTGCATCAGTTCTTCCCCCTGCATCTACCTCATCTGCCAAATCTTGAAATAATGAAGTAATTTGACTTTCGCACGAATACTCAGGTCTAAATCCATGTTGCGCTTCATTAAACCACTTTTTATTTTCTAACTCCTCTCTTATATATTCTGCAATTAAATGCTCCATTAATTTACATACTACTGAAGTTAGACTAACTGACCGATAATTATTTATTTCTGTTTTATTACCGCCTTTATAAATCGGAGCTATAATAGCTGTTTTCCTGTCTTTCGGTAAGGCACAGTTGTTAATTGACATGTTGAACAAGAGCATTAGATAGGGAATCATGGCTTCACCCACAAGCTTTAATATTTCAGTAGGTATATGATCTGGTCCTCTTGATTTTCGGTTTTGCAGCATCCTAATCACTAACATATGTCTGCCAGGTCTGTGGAGTTGTCGCAAAAACACACCTCTACAAATTACAAGTACTACAAAACCGCTATCTTCGCACCGCAACCAATGTTCATTGGTACATTAACATACAATATTCACTCTGACCTCAAATTTCCTAAATTCACAGACCATATCCTACACCTTTCTCGAAGCTTCTATGCTAAACTTCCTTTAAGTTTCAGTCATCTCATCTGCGGCCTCGGGGAGTATGACCTCGACCCCGGAGAAACTTACAAAAGACCCAGAATTGTGCTAGGCTCACCATTAACTCAAAACCACACCTTACCCCTAAAAAATACGTTCATAGAATTACGAAAACATTTCTTAAACACTATCACCTCCATTTAACCACCACCCTTAGTTAAAAACCAATATCTACGCCAGTAAGGGACGCAGTTCCGGTATGGCTATAGTCGAAGGTCTCTCCTTCGCGGAAGAGGTTTCCCTTCAACGACACCTCTGTGCTGTGTATTGAGAAGATTTATTCATAAAAGTAGAAGGCGTCAGAATATTTATGAATGGTCCGTAACTGAACTAACCTGGGATGTCATAAACATGTCGAGATAGGTTGTTGGAATCTTCTCCACCCCACTGGGTCTCATTCCCCGGGGACTTTCTTTGCTGTGCCAAACAGTAGCCTGTTTATCTAATGTCTTACGAGTTGTCTCGCACGCACTACTAGGTACAATAGTACTAGGGTTGCTAAGTGACACATTCACAAACTTAGAAAAGTACGTCTGCACTCTTAAAATACCACCACTTTACTGAATGCAAGATACAAAATGCAACCGCAGCATAGCATTGTGTATTTTTCTTCACTTTCAGTTAATGATTCTTTTCTTTCTAGTCAGACTCTTTTGTTTCCATATCTTCGAAACCAGATATCCTATAAACTTGAGGTTTGAGCAGTCATCTTTAGAAAAATAGCTCTGTAACGTGCGAAATTGAAAATCATTCTGTAATTGGTACCTTTTGAGCGAGCAATGAAATTACCCTTATGGTCGGGAAGTTGGGCTAGTACCGCGTGCGTAACTGTACATCATCGCATTCACCGCACTGGTTAGCGACAGACCAGCCACGCCTTGTGTTCATTCCTATTTTGTAGTTGCCTTACAACGTTGTAAGGTCTCAAGTCTCAAGTACATATGATCAAATTTTAAGTTGGCGAGACCAACAAGAATATTGTGGTCTATGGTTGCTATGAAAATATGTATTTTGTTGATCAAAAGAAATCATATTTCATATATATATATATATATATATATATATATATATATTTAAACCAACAAGATAATGGGTAAAATTAATACTAAACATATTCCGTCATGTCAATTACAACCACTTCAGATATATGTTCGGAAACTTTCCTTTAAATAATTCTCGTGCAAACTAACACATGGTCAGTTGGCGACGGTTTGGTATACAAGAACCGAGCATTTCAATTGATTACGTTTTCTATAATGCTATATTAACAAGCATTTGCCATAACGTAAATACCATGGTCAACCTCCATGGGAAGTTTAATCTACAAGGCTGCCAATATTTCAGGAGTGAGGGACTATTCAGATTTTGCCCTAAATATTCTCTGCAGACACGAGCTGTTCATTGGCTAAATTTAAAGGCTTTGTTGAATTTTGAAAGTTGGCAGTTGGTTTGATTTGGCGGAAATCGTTTAGAGGAGTTTCGAAGTAAATAACAGTGTTTTTATTTGAGGTAAGTTATTTAAGACAGTTAAATAGACATATATGTTCCTAATTTAAGTAGTAGTGGGATGAGAGTAATAAACATTGGTGTATTTTGTGATTTTAGTTGTATTTCTGTCTGATTGGAGATGGATGACTTCGTTAAGCTGGAGAAGGTTGGTGAAGGTAAGAGCATAAATAAAAGTATCTAACTTTTCTGTATATAATATGCCGGTTTATCTTCTAAAGAAAATCAAAGTTGAGTAACTTAGATTTAATTGTGTCTATTTTTTAAATTTAATTTATATAAGCTATATGAAATTTCAGGGACATACGGTGTGGTGTACATGGCGAAAAACAAGAAAACCGGTAAAACTGTTGCAATGAAAAAGATCAGATTAGAAAACCAGGATGAAGGAATTCCTTCAACAGCCATTCGAGAGATTTCCTTGCTAAAAGAGCTTCAACATCCAAATATTGTAAGGTATGTATTGATGTAATATTGAAGTAAAGTGCAATTTTCGTTGTAACTAGGTTACACCTATGCCTTTATCTTTTGGATTGCTGTACACTTTAAAACTTATTTGGGGTTCAAAGTGGATGAGGGGCCCTAAAAATTCATTATATTGCCTACAATATGCTATTACTTTCTTTGGGCAGTGTCAAGTCTGTAGATTTACATTTTTTGTACAGTTTCATTGTAAAGTGATAGCCCCCAAAGAGTTCATCCAGTTGAGATTCAACATGTCAGGAAGATTAACGTGTTCTAGGTAAACCTAGCAATATATGGAGTACGTAGTAATAGTTGAAATTAAATTATAATAATGTTATTCACTGTTTTACTTTTCCTAAAATCTGCTTGAAATTACAACTCGCCTTCTTCCTCAGCCCAGTCTTTCAATCTGTTGCCTAGCATCCCTGTATAGATTTTGTGTAGGATGGGTAATAATTTTCTGTTTTGGTTGCCTTTCTTGTTTTCATATAAGTACTACTGTACTTGGTTTCCAGCTTATTAGAATCTCTTTGCATTCCTTTATTTTATGCAGTCGTGTATAGATTTTACCTAGGATGGATAATACTCGTGCAATTTGATGCACAAAATGTGGAATTTCAAAGCCAGTTTATACCAAGATGTTTATAAAACATTTGATCATATTCTGTGTGTCATATCTACAATTAAAAATGCAATGAAACTATTTTCGCAATAAATGAGTAGAAAAAAAAAATGTTCTTTAGAACATGTCCCGTAATAAATTTTATCTAAGTCGAGGTCTGGTGGAACCTGCCGAAGTGGCCACACAGTTGTAGTGCTCCTGACACAGTTATTGGCGTAAGCTTCTGTTGCCAACCTTTGCACCATCACCCAAGCATCTGTTTTGCAGATGTTCGAAACTTCACTGTTCGCAAGGTAGCAGTTTAATTGTAAAATCTGAAAATGAATTTTCCACCGGGGCCTTGGCATTCAGTAAAGTTATTTGATGTAAGTTCTATCTGTAACCAATGGCTCGATTTATAAGTTTTATCTATCTTGCGCCTTTATGCGAAAATGAAAAGTGCATGCAGTTTTTGTATGGCGAAAGTTTAAGAACTAGAATGTTGTGCTGGGAGGGCGATGCCTATATCCTGTAACAAAATGCGGGCAGAAATTCCAAATATTTTCCTGTAGGAGAGGACATAATGAGGAGTTTTCAGAGTCCATTGCTAAAGGTAACAGGGTGTGCAAGTGCTGATTACATACAGTTTTGCCAGCAAGCTGTCTTACGAGCAAACTGTTGTGCAGTATATGTTCATTGACTACAGCTTTGATTATTTATTCTTTTTTTAAATGTAGATGTAGATTACTTTTTTTTTATTATTTTTTGTGATTTACATCCTCCAAAGTTAAGTCTTATGGGAAGTTAAGTCATATCATATGATTCTTTTTTAAATATAGATAAGAAAAAGTAATTTAAGTAACATCGAAAGTTAACTTTTTAAAAGTAGTGTAGTTGCTAGATCAATGTTGGCAGTGTCGAAAATTTTCTGCTATTGACGTCAGCGCGTGTCACTTCGGCAGGTTCCGTCAGCGCTCGTGCGTGCCTCCAATGTTGGACTTAGACAAGATGTTGTATGGGGACTTGTTCTAAAGAAAAGCCAAACCTTTTTATAGCAGTAATCTCTCAAGGAAATATAAAAATAAATAATGGGTACTTGAAGGAGTCGTGTAAATATATAACCATGAAAACTGATGAACCATAAGCTTCACTTTTGTGCTGTAAGCAGCATTAAAGTTGCAATAATTTGTAAAATTAGAAGTGTGACATAGTTTTATGCTTCTATTTAAACAATCTGAGATTCTGAAATTTCTAGGAGGAGTAATTTCCATGCCAACATCTCCTTTGCAACTATACCTTGTTTCACGTAAGCTTGCCCGGTAATCTCTTAACGGTCACGTGACCTCATCTCCTCTCATTGGCTGCTGTTTGGTAGAGACTGTTTTGCGGTAAAAATTAGTTCGTTATTTAACATGGTGATATATCTTTATATGTTGAAAGAGAATTGTCAAATATTTACTTTCATAACTGTTTCAATTAAATATATTACGCAACAGAGTTAATTTATCTGAAATGCATGTTAATTCTTAAACAAAGTAAAGAGGAGGTTCCTTTGCCTCTAGGCCTGCCTTTCTGATTACACAAGAGCACGTGCTTTAGCGGTAGTGAATTACATATATTTGTTTATATTTGTTTATATGAGTTTTATCACTGACCTTGTTCTGAACTGGATTAGTCATGTATTGTCATTAGAAGGTGTACTGTGCGCGTTCGAGAGATACGTTATTTTATCCATCGTTTATTGCGCATGTACTTATTATATGTATAATGGCAGAGTCTACCGCCAGTTTTTCGCTGAAGCATCGTAAGGGTAAGCGGTGAAAAAAGAATTGTGTTGCATGTGTTTAATGCACTCACAGAGAAGAATCCGTCTTTGTCAGTGAGGGAAGTCGAACAATTGTGCTCCGAACTTACAGGTGTGAGTGTTAGATCCGTAGGAACATCGCGACATGAAATTGAGGAAACAGGAAAACTTACCACTCCAGGCAAAAGCAGGAATAAACAAAAGTGCGTGCTCGGAGAAAATACATGAAAAGTGTTGTGCGTCGTCATGTGTGTAGTTTTTCTTTAGAAACGAACTCCCTAACATAAGTAACATTTTGTCTGCTGTAAATGAGGATACAGATTTACCAAATTTCAGGAGATTGCTTATACAGCTGGGATTTGTGAATGAAAAAAGAGGCAAGAAAAATGTGCTAAAAGACAGAGGCGATATTGCTGTGTGGCGAAGACGCTATTTTAAGGACAACCACACTGCACCGAGATACAAATCGCTAAATATACATGAAGAACACACGAAAAGTATGGTGTGACACGACTTTTAAGACTGAAAGACAAGCATTTTTGAAAGGTATGTGTTCTGGTTTAAAAATCTCAGTGGAAAAGGCCAAAGGCCTTTTGTTATAAACTCTTTCAGTTTCATTGCTCAGTCATTGTGTTTCAATTTGCTCAGTTCATTATAAACTTGTATTTTTGCATGCCTTCATATCCTTATTTGTATGATTTTTGTATGATTTTATTTATCTTCCTGGCAATTATTACGAAATGTGACGGGAAGGCACCGCCTATGGCCTATGACGCGAAAGCATTAGCCAATTAGGGCGAGGGGGAGGGCTGTTGAACGCGGAGTGATACATTTCAGCCGGGCAAGGTTATATGAAACAGATATTACATTAGCCTGTAAAGTGCCACCGCCCTTCATTCCGTTTGCCTACAGCTGGACTTTGAGGGCTATCATGTTACACTGCACTGTGTGATGTGGTTTAGTGTTGCTTACTAATAAAAAAGCAGACTTATTGGCAAAGAAAGGAATCAAAATTAAACAAAAAACTATTATTGTTAAAGAAAAATACATAAAAATGATATAAATAAAATAACACAAGAAAATAAAAACTCAAAATGGTTACAAATTGCACAAAACCCTAAAAATAATTCCAAAACTACCAAGAAAATCAGCTGTTGCCATCTTTCGTCTCATAACTGGACATGATTGTCTGAATAACCATCTTTATAGAATTGGACTTTCAAATTCACCATAGTGCCTACTGTGCACCAGAGAAGAAATGAATATGGAACATCTAGAATCATGCCAAGCTTTGAAGACTTATCCTGCCATTGTCACGGCCACGCCATGACTCAGTGGTTAGACCACTTGGCTCTCACCAAGGCGGCCCGGGTTCGATCCCAGGTGACCGCAAAGTGAGATTTGTGGTGGACAACACAGCGCTGGGGCGGGTTTTCTCCGGGACCTCTGGTTTCCCCCACCATCTCATTCCACCAGTGCTCCATCTTCATCTCATGTATCATCAGTGTCAACGCCTGCGGTGCGGTATGTAGTAAAAGTGGGCGTTAAATACTACACATTCATTCATTCATTGCCATTGTCACCAACTACTGGGAGGATAGAAGGAGAAGATTTGGTTGTCAATTCCTGAGCATTAGATACACACACATACATTTAGTTCCTCTACATTTACATTTTTCAATTGGCACTGAGTTTTACAGTGAATCAGGAACATCTCATATGGAATGGTATTTAATTTGACACAATTTGTCATGGTTGAGTCTGTTTAGTCCTATCACTTCATAGTTAAACCACTATGTTATTCAAGTAAATTGATCCTGAGACTCGGGTACTTACAGTATAATAAGTCACTACAAAAGATGTGTGTGTCTCATAGCATATGAGAACCCCTAGTGGTGTACCAGGAAACTTGAGTCAGTTGGAGAATTTAATGTTATGTCAGCAAGTTGGCCATAGTAGCTCAGTTGGTTAGAGCAACTGCACGGAGAGTCGGAGATCCGTGGTTCAAATCCTGGCTGTGACATTGAATTTTTCAGTCTGGCTCTATACTCGATCAAATAAAACTGCCAGTTCAAAAATATTCAACAAAACATATAGGTACCACAAAAACTAGGATGAAGTCCATATACATAGGAATATTAATACTTTGTGTTTCTTCCCTTCCTTTGAAACACCTTAGAAGTTTTCTTGACATACTGTCCAGTAATGTGCTTGCAGCAGAATAATTTCTTCGCTCTTCTTGAAGTCATCTCCTTACATCAAGTTTGGAATTGATGGGATGTTTTTGTATCTTATTTTGCAGTGTATCCCACACATTCTCTGTTGGGTAATGTCCTTTCTGTATAAGGAATATTCACAACTGTAGTTCAGTTGTGCATAGCCATAGCTTTACCTTTTATGCTATATGTTTAGGGCTATTGTTCTTTTAAAATTTAAAACATTGTTGTATACCCATGCTTTCTACACTTTCTTCTGATTATTTTTTAGAATCTGAGGAAACTGGTGGTAGTCCATGTTTCCATCTATAAATAGGAGCTCACCTATTCCTTGAGTGGATGTGCAGCCCCATGCCATTATATGTCCCCTTCTGTGTCTTACTGTCAGCTGCATATTTTCTTTCTTCAAACAGTTTATTAGTTTGGAAATTGTTCTTTCACACTAGCCGTGTGTAGGACACACTATGAAACAGTAGAGCCAGATTGAAAAATTCAATGCCATAGCCGGGATTTGAACCACGGATCTTCTGGTTGCCGTCCAGCCACGCTAACCCTTGAGCTATTATAGCCAACATGCCAACATGACATTAAATTCTCCAACTGACTCGTATTTTTCCCGGTAAACCACTAGGAGTTCTCATAAACACAAGAGACAACTACCATAATGACGACTTACTATGCTGTAAGTACTTTAAGGCCCGGGCTTTATAGTTCGGACCACTATTTGGTACAATTAATGGAAATTAATTGTTCTTTCACACTAGCCATGTGTAGGATACACTATGAAACGGTAGAGTCAGACTGAAAAATTCAATGCCATAGCCGGGATTTGAACCACTGATCTTCTGGTTGCCATCCAGCCGCTCTAACCCTTGAGCTACTATGGACAACATGACTTCAGTCTGGCTCTACCATTTCATAGTGTGTCCTACACACGGCTAGTATTAATTTCCATTAATTGTACCTAATAGTGGTCCAAACTATAAAGCCCAGATCTTAAAGTACTTACAGGATAGTAAGTCGCCATTAAGGTAGTTGTCTCATGTGTTTATGAGAACTCCTAGTGGTTTACCAGGAAAAATACGAGTCAGTTGGAGAATTTAATGTCATGTTGACCATAGTAGCTCAAGGATTAGAGCGGCTGGACAGCAACTAAAAGATCCATGGTTTAAATCCTGGCTGTGGCATTGAATTTTTCAGTCTGGCTCTACCGTTTCATAATTTATTAGTTTGTCTCAAAACTATGAGTTTCTGAGTCAGAGTCAGAAACATTGAGTTTCAATATATCACAGAAAATCACCCGTTTATTCTTTCCATATGCACCTTAGCAAATAGACATGTAAACTTATTCATTTTATTAATGTAAGGTTTTATCCTTGTAGTTCCCCTGTGATAATCACCTGTATGTGTGTGTGTATATGTATATATGGCATATAGTTTTAGAAAACATATGAACTGAACCAATGCGTGCATATGGTGGCTGCCCTGTTACCATCTGATGCGGAAGATAGGGAGAGCGAACGAGGAAAGAAACATTTGTCGTCTGAGAAATAGACCGAAGTAAAGGATAATTATAACATTATAAACGGTAACATTCAATATTAACATGCTTATTATGTAGAAAATGAAGCTAGCTACAATGAAGCAATAAATATTACACAAATATAAATATTTGTTACAAAGGCTTCTCTTATCTTAAGAAATTGATGTTAATACTTCTTTCTAATGGAGATCAATTTCAAAAACAGATTATTTTCATCATCAGTCAACTCCGTTGCCAAGGACTCCAGTTACCATGTTTTTCTTATGTTTTTTAGTATTACCAACATCTGAAAACGAAACAAACCTAAAAACAATCAACTGCCGGTGTTTCAAAATTCAGTATGCGATGTTTGTTTTTTAAAATAAGTATCTTTTCCCGAACTATTATATCATTTAGGTGTTTTAATATTTTAACTTCAGGATTTATTTTATGGTTAAATGACCAAAACTGATCTGCTACGGCCGATTTATCAATTTGTTTACACTTAATGTTACAAAAATGTTCTTTGGTTCTGGTTTCCAAATTACGTTTCATCTTTCCAATATAAACCTGATCACAATCTAAACAATTAAATTGATAAATACCAGATATTTTATTATTAGGAATTTTACAATCTGTTTTTGAAATTGATCTCCATTAGAAAGAAGTATTAACATCAATTTCTTAAGATAAGTGAAGCCTTTGTAACAAATATTTATATTTGTGTAATATTAATATGCTTATTTACTAATAACATATCTGGATTTCTGAAAACTTCTTGTAGAGAAGTTTCTAGCTTAAATAAAATAAACGTTCACCAATTTCAGTGCTAGAAGTTTTGGCCTGTTTCACAATAAGCGACACAGCATGCACGCTTTGGCCGTGAGTTCCTGGCTTTGTGAAAAATTGATCCGGTCATGCACTTTCTCAGATAACAATTTCTTAAAGAAACTGTACACTTTAAAAATAATATTTCTGGCTTGAGAGCGGAGTACTTTACCCTTAGTACCTGTGCCACTAGTACCAGGCCTTGAAAGTGACATTGTTAACAAAACACAATGTAAACATGTAAATTTTCTGCTTATTGGCACAGTTACATAAAGCACCTTACACTCAAATTTGTGTTACGGACTGGTCTTGAACCGTACTTCAAAGAACGCGCGCACGCTCCTAGACTGCAGTGATCCATGATCAGTTAATTTATGAACTAAATATATGCAGTTCCCAACGGCACTTCGTAATGTCTTACTCAGTACTACGTAATAAAAAGGAATAACACAGACAAGATTGGAAGTTGAGACATACCATAAGCATGAACACAGAAATCAGGTGTTTATTCTTGAAGGGATAGCTCGAGAACCACACGTCATGTACATGCTGTCTCAAACATTCTTGCACATATACCAAGGCATATTAAATATTGAATTACCAGTAGTAATTTTGGATGCATGAGAAAGAGAAATCTCTGTTGCTCAAGCTTATGCTGTGCGTTCTATACTAGGCAATGCTGCACGCCTATGACAGGACAGTCACTCTAGGCAAGCCCTCCCTTGCTCTGCCTCATAAGCCTTATAATACTCTATGGTTTGTAGTTAGACTGGTCTTCTTTCTAAACTCTTGCCTCAGCAGAAATAAAGAGTTGCAGTAGGACATGGAGTTTTCTTCACTTTTCTTATTACTGCCCTCTATTCTATCTCAGAGGACCTAGGTAACCTGTATGTGGTAAGTTCTTGACCCTATCTTCAAATCTGTATTAGCATACATTCTTTTCTTTTCCCCTTTTCCATATCCAATAAATCTGCAATAACATACTTTCCCATCAATAATAATTGGAAGTGTGAACAGTGAGGTTAATCATATTAATTGAGCATTGGTTATGCTTATACAATCTCACTTTTGTAAAATCAGAACATGTTTTGGTAATATTCCAGGTTCTCTTGGGCTTCAAGCCAGGTGTAGAGTGTGTGTGTGTGTGTGGTGTTTTAGGGCCCGTCGACAAGGTCATTTGGGCCGCCAGGTGTAGATGTGATGTACCAACGTTTCAGGAGCATACATTATTCCCATCTTCAGAGTAAGCTAAATGAGTCCAACTAGTGTTGTGCCTATATTTATGGGACAGTCCATGTGCTCTGTGCAGGCCAATGAGAGGCGCCGAGGTGTGGCTCTTTGAGGTGAATCAGAGCACGGACCTTATAGAAAACGGTCTGCATCAGGTGACCTTCTCCAAGGTTAATTTTGTGTTTTTGTGCTGGATTTGGTGTAACTCTAAAGCAGTATTTAATTGTAGTCCTGAGTCTGTTGAGATTGTGTCTTTCCGAAAAGATAGCCAGTGCTTCCTTCACTCTTCGTGGCCAGTAGCTCGTACTGGCTCGCACTGTTGTTCCGTCAAAGTCAGCCCGGTGGTCCTGTTCAAAACAGTGTTCAGCCAGACCAGGAACAGGACCACCGGGCCGACTTTGACGGGACAACAGTTATTGGCAAAAGTGCAAGCTACTGGCCACAAAGAGTGAATGAAGCACTGGCTATCTTTTCGGAAAGATGCAATCTCAACAGAGACTCAGGACTACACTTAGATACTGCCTGGAAACCGGCTTTAGAGTTATACCAAATCCAGCACAGAAACACAAAATTAACCTGGGAGAAAGTCACCTGATGCAGACCGTTTTCTGTAAGTTTCATGCTCCGATCCACCTCAAAAGGCCACGCCTTGGCACCCCTCATTGGCCCGTGCAGAGCACATGGATTGTCCCATAAATATAGGCACAACACTAGTTGGACTCATTCAGCATACCCTGAAGATGGGAACAGTGTATGCTCCTGAAACATTGGTACATCACCACTTCTACATCTGGCTTGAGGCCCGAGAGAACTTGGAATACTCATGCCACCAGGAAAGCTATAGTTCCTATTATGTTTTGGTAATGTTCGCTCCCATTTTCGAGTGACAACTGACTAATGTATTGATGATGGAGATCTCTAGTGGACCAATAATCATAATTGGAAGCTTTTCAACATTGAGACCTCCATCATCAGCACAACTAGTTGTCAGCAAAAGATGGAAGGGAAAGTTTCTGAAATGTTCCAATTTCACAAAAGTAGGTGAGATAATGTAAATGTAACCAACACCAAATTTATGTTTTCCTTTTCTCATGATGAAATACTACTAATTGTCTTTGCCCAAATGCACTGTTGTATCCTCTGGTTTCATTTCACTCTTTAATGCTTGCATTGCTTTGTAAGTGAGAAAGGCACACCAAGACTTCCTTGTACAGGGTGTGTATAAATGAATATCCGGGTTTTAACTCTATAATATTTATAACATTAAACTTATAGTTATAAATTATATGTTAAATGAAACAGTTTTACACAGAAAATGAAGCTAGTTACAGTGGAGTAATAAATATTACACAAATAAAAATATTTGTTAATTACTATCCACTTATCTTAAGAAGTATATGTTAATACTTCTTTCTTTTTAAAATCAATTTTGAATTCCAAGATTTCCTTAACAACGGAGTTTAACTGAGGATGAATGCAATATGCCTTCGAAATCGATTTTAAAAAGAAGAAAGAAGTATTAACATCAATTTCTTAAGATAAGTGGATAGTAATTAACAAATATTTTTATTTGTGTAATATCAAACAGTTTTGTTTGTTGGCACCAGTGCGCATGTGCGTGCAAGTTTCTGCTGCAATCCGCTAGACAGCAGTAGTATCAAGGATGGCGACTAGTAAACAGAAAGCATTTTATGTTTTGCAGTTTGCAAAGACCGAATATGTAGTTACTGTGCAACGTGCGTTCCGCATTAAGTTCGGTTGTGATCCTCCTAGTGATAACATTTGTAGATGGCATCATCAGTTTGAAGATACCGGCTGACTTTGTAAAGGGAAGAGCACAGCATGACCATGACCAAGAGTAAATGGCCCGCCTCGGTAGCGTGGTGGTAGTATGTCTGCCTCACGTTC